>JAUTXW010004711.1:717500-1196961 GCA_030620095.1 Kuschelorhynchus macadamiae
ACAGTGTGTTAGAGAGGGTTGGAAAATGCTCTACCAGCGGAGTTGATGGGATTACATTGCCTCTTCTTATAGAAGGGTTTTTCTCAAAATCTTTTAGACGTAAAAGTATCAAACCTATTCGATTTATAATCGGCAAGAAGAGACATTTTTGAGGGACGTATATTATACAGGGTGTTCCATTTAAAATGACAAACTTGATGCTCATTTCGTTAATATCCGATGTGTTTTTGTAACGTATCCTGACTGTTCAGGGCAATCACTACATCTTTTGTATTTACCATTTTCCGATATAACTTATAATAAATCCTGTTGATGGGGGTCAAAATGTAACCAGAGACCTTGTACTTCAACAGATTGAGTTGTAGGTAACTTAAGGGAAAGGTTGTTATCAGTTTGACCCTGTCCTTGTTGTCTTTTTGATTTGTACATCGATTGCTCCGCGATTGTTTCACCAATTTAGATAAAATTTTCAGAGGATATTCAGGATATTGCCGGAGTGTCAAGATATTTTGCAAGAAATTTTTTTTTATTCTACCCTCGTCTCGATTCTTTTCATTCACCATTATATCAGGAAAATAATATTATGCACCGAACCAATTGATTTTTGCAATAAAACTCAAATAGATAAAACTAAAAAAGTTGAAATAATTTTTTTTATAAAAAAATGAAACCGAAAATGCACTAAAAAGTGAAAAATAATATTTTATTCCACCTTGAAAATTTTACTCAGGGAGGTCGGCGCTAAATTTATTCTTATTTATCTAATCACAAAAATATAATCATGTTCTGATGTCTAATACTACGCGTATAAGGTTACTATCTTAATTACTTATTTAGTTTGGCGCCGAGTTTACGGAGTAAATTTTTATAGTTGGAATAAAATATTATTTTTCACTTTTTAGTGCATTTTTTTGAAGTTGGGTTTCACATCACTTGTATGTTAGTATCTTTAGGTCAAATCTTGCAACCTATGATAATACAATAGTCCAACTGTGAATGTGTTATACAGGGGCCGTAAAAAATAACGCTAAAAAGTTGAAAATATAATAAATGTAAAAAAATATTTTTCAAAAAAAAAACTTTTGAACTATAAAGTAAAACATTATTAAACCTACATAAACACAGAACTTTTAAAAAATTGAATATTTTCTTAAAAACTTGAGGGTTTACTTCAAGTGATAAAGTGTCTCACGCCTCAAGCTTTTAAGAAAATATTCAAATATTTTAAAAGTTCAGTGTTATGTAAGTTTAATTATGTTTTACTTTCCATTTCAATAGTTTATAAATAAAAGGTTTTTTAAAAATACTTTTTTGCATTTATTTTATATTTGTATATAAGATGGTACATTTTATCCAAGTATTAAATATTATTTATAGATTGACGACGATGGAATAATTGACGAGGAAGCAACAATTGCGGTTCTTCCTGAGGAAATGCAAGAAAAAGCTGCACCAGTAGTTAGAGCTTGTGGAACAAAAAGTAAGAACAATCTGATCAAGTAATATTAATAATGGCATATATTAATTGTATATTCCAACTGGTAATATTTACTATTAAAATAATATCCAACAAAACAGCTAAATTCAATTTTTGATAAGACCAAAAACATACTAGATGAAATTGAGGATATTTTTTGGGTTTTTTGCTACATAAAAATAAAAAATTTTGTATACTACTTTTAGATACACGTCAACAAACAATTTTTTTAAGTAAAAAAGTTTGAGTGTAATACATCCTACCTTTTAAAAAAAATTGCAATGAGAAAAATATATCAGTATACACTAAAGGAACTACACATATGATATGCAGAAACGAACTTTTTGGTTCAACTTTAAAGTGACATATCTCAAAAACTAAAAAATATATCGTGATGCGCCTTCACCATCATGGAATAAGTATAAGTGTATAAAACTTTTTTTATCTTACAGTAATTTGGGGGTATTTAAAAAATTAATATCATGGGTTTTTCGATATCCTCTCCATTTTTAGAAATATGATTTTTTATTGAAAAGACTCATTTCACTTTTTACCCTGTAACTTTTCAATTTTACGTTATTTTAATTACATTGTCCTGCTGATTATATAGAAAGAATGTTTTTGTGATAAAGTTTATACGAAAAATTTGAGACAATTTAATTAAAAAAAAAATACTTGTTAATTTGAAAAATATGAATTTAAAGAATTTGATCGTGTATACGCAAAAAAAAACAAACCTTCTTTTTTTATTTTAAAGTAACTTTTTTTTTCTATGGGTCAAGGTATCTGGACAGTTTGGGCACTTTTTTAGAAACTTACAAACAAGGGAATTACACTAATAATCGTCTTGGCTTGTATCCTGACGCATAAAAAATACCATAAGGCATAACGCAGATTTAATGATCTTTCTAGCATCGCTAACCCTACATGCAATTGTTTTACAAGCAGACAAGTATTTATTATCAAAGGTCCAAAGACAAGACAAGAATGACTGAAAGACTGTTGATAAATATTCCAAACATTTAGAGTTTTGTATTTTTGGATAATATGCTAAAATAAGATAAACTACTACCGAATTTCTAGAATTACCGGTTTCAGTGGCGCTTCCACAACTCTGGTCAGGGGAGGGTAGTGGTTGGCAGCACCCGTTTAGGCAAATTTTAAATAAAGGTTAGGAAATTAAAGAATTAATATTTAGCCATACTTAAGCCTATTTTTAAAATTGAGAAACTAAAGTAATGATAGAATATTTGGAAATAATATAGTAACTATTAATACTTTCAAAGTTATGATAATATATCTAATACGTAGTATTAGATATATTATATTTATTATAGTATATACACCTTGCAATTACAAGTTTTAGTCTTTTTACTGCAATGGACAAAACAAAAGCATTTATGGTTCCCGTCTCCCATCCCGCGTCCTGATTTTTCATATATAAATTCTGACAGGGCGGGCCAAATGCCTTACGTGTGCGAGACGTTGTTGCCATATCAGGACAATGTCATTAAAATAATGGAACATTAAAAAATTACAGGGTAAAACATAAAATGAGTAACTCTTTTCAATAAAAAAATCATGTTTCTAAAAATGAAGGGGATATCGAAAAATCCATGAAATTGTCTCCCAAATCACCCTATAAGACATAGAAAAAATTTTTATACACTTTTTCCAAGATTGTCTCTTTTACAAAAATTTCATCGTTTTTTAAAATCACACTGTATAATAAAATGTATGGTATCACTCAAACCGCAACCCATATATCTGCTCATGATAGCACTAGGTACGCAACATATATAGGTATATTTACTTCCTTTGTAAGATGGGCGTATGTGAAATATGAAAAAATCACCTTTTAAGATTTTCCTAATCTTTGTTTTTTGAGCTCTTTAGATGCTATTCGTAAACACACAATTAATGGTGGTATCTGTAAAATAGAGACAGATCGCCCACAATTCTTTAAGGATTGAAGAAAGAGGCTGCTCCGAATACAGGGTGTCCCGGATAAGAATGAACTCTTCAAGAATCTCGTAAACCACTAGAGATACAAAGATGTTTGAAGTAGAAAAAAGTTGCGCTCTACAGAACCGTGAAATATGGGTTTTCAAATTTGGAAAATTCTGAGTACTTACAAAGATATTGAGGAAAAACCGAAAAACGATTTAATTTTAAATTTTTTCGGATGCTATTTTAAAAGATATGACAATATAAATTTCACATTATCGTTGCCACTTTTTCTGCTCTACAAGGTGACGTTATTAGATTTTCAATCCAACGTTTCGTTTTTCCACAACCACTATTAACTTTTTTTAAATCGTCGAACATTTTTGTTTTACTCTTAGAAAAGTCTAATTTTAATTCTAAATCCAACGACATATCACACTTGACATTTATCCGACGTTTCTCACTAAAAAATATCATCAATGCTAGTTGGTTATTTCCGAAAGAACGAAATAAAAAGGTTATTATTATTTTTCCTATTATTATATTATAATATTATTATACTATAATATAATAATCTTGTTTGTCTAAATTTTGTGATTAAGTGATAAAATGGAGAAAATAATTTGCTTTTATATTTAAATGATTAACAACAATATTTACTAACAATAATTAAAAAACAAAATAATAAAATATTAACCTATGTACAAACAACAACATTTTAAAAGCTTAATGAATAACAGGGAAGAAAATTTATATAGTTTTAAATTTAATTTCTTGTAGGATAAATCTCTCAATGAGTATTTTTGTAAATGCTTTTTATTATACTGACTCTTTTTGATTCTAAGTAGCTTGAAAATTTCAATATGTTAAGGAAGAAAAATTATCTCAGTATTGTCCCCACGTATTGTAATATTTTGTATGTTTTATTATTTCCTTAATAAAATCTACTAAAATATTCTTGGTTTCAGAAGGTGCAAATCCCTGCGAAAATGCATGGTTAAGTCACAAATGCTATGCAGAAATGGAACCTAACGTAAGTTGACGTACTCAAACCTGAGTCTGACAATGTTATTTAATATAAATAAAAAAGAAAGACCATTTTTATCAAATATTTACATGCCTTTCTGATTTGAATTTATTAAAATAGCCTATATCACACTATTGAGTTATACGTGATAACTCAAAACTCAATAGTAAAGTATAACGACATAAAATAGACTCTTTTAAGTTTTTGTTACGAGACTAATTAAAAATAACTATTTATCAAAAAAAACATTATCTGTAACAAAATCTGCTTATTAATATTTACATTGTATTTCTAGGAATTTGAATTATTTTTTATCGTATACCTTTTTCTTTAGGAGTGCCACTAATCTTTGAGTTAAAAAATTCCAATGTTGTTAAATTTTAAAAATTTGCCAGCGGCACAGCTTTGTTTACAACTTTCATTCCTTTATAAATTCTCTAATCTTTAGGTTCTTTCAATCCTCTATTTTATATATATATATATATATATATATATATATATATATATATATATATATATTATATATATATATATATATATAGATTGTATATCCGGCATGAGACCCATATTATCAGTCTTTTTCTTGCTTTTTTTTTACTTCATCCTAACCCCAAATAATACCCCACTCTAACATAAAAACAAGAAGATCGTTAACGAAAACCATTTAGAAACTTAATATCTGGGAAAAATCTGTGGTCCAACGTAGTAGTTAAAGACTGAAATTATGGATTTCTTGCAGGATATAGAATCTATATATGTGTCCTGAGGATGCAACAATAAAGTTTAGAAACGTGGACAATTTAAAAAAAATTCTTGTTTTTACTGGATCTTAACCTCAAATAATACACTACTCTAACAAAAATTTTGTAACATTCTTCCGCCATATTGGGTTTTTACCAAAATATTATCAGGCTAACCCCATATCACCCTTAGTTTTTATATGGCCGCAATTTTTTTTGCCATCTTGAATTAGAAACACAGTTTTACTAGTTGAGCCCTATACCACAAGAAGTTATGGCACACAAATTGAAATCAATCCATAAAGTAGTTTTTTCATAATAATTTTTTTAACATTTCACTAGGCCTCCATTTCGTTTCGCTATTTTTACCAAAATATTACCAGGTCATACCCATATGAACCTTAATTTTTGATAAAAATTTGAAATCAATCGGGTAAGTAGTCTTTAATGCCGCGAATTGATAAACAGACAGACGGACCAACGGAATTGATAAAATATATTTTTTTGGCATCTAGGGTCGCTAAAACGATTACAATCATTTTATTTGGCTGCCATTTTGTTCGGCCACCTTGAATTAGTACCAGAATTTTATTAGTTGATCCCTATACCACAATTAGTTATGACAAACAATTTCAAATCAAACCATAAAGCAGTTTATAAAGCTGAATTTTTAAATATTTTATTAAGCCGCCATTTTGTTCCACGATCTTGGATAATAATTTTTTTAAATTTCACTAACCCGCCATTTTGTTTCGCTATATTGGATTTTTACCAAAATTTTACCAGGTCATCCGCCATATTACCCTTACTTTTTGACCAAAATTTGAAGGAAATCGGGTAAGTAGTCTTTAAGCTATACTGTGAACCGATAGAGAGGCAAACAGACCGACAGACGGACCGGCGGGGTTGATAAAAAATATTTTTAGGTATCTAGCGACGCTAAAACGTCAAGATGTGTAAAACCTGAGAGGGTGATTTTTTACGATTACAAACATTTTATTTGGCCGCCATTTTGTTCGGCCATCTTGAATTAGTACAACTATTTTACTAGTTGATCCCCATACCACAATATGTTATGGAGCTGAATTTGAAATCAAACCATTAAGCAGTTTTTTCCAGGCTGAATTTTTAAATATTTTATTAGGTCACCATTTTGTTCCGCCATCTTGGGTTCAAACCAAAATTTTACCAGTTGATTCCAACATAATACTTGATGTTTTTGCAAAATTTGAGATGTATTGGATGAGTAGTTTTTTAATAATAATTTTTTTTAACACTAATACTAGGCCGCCATATTGTTTCGCCATATTGGATTTTAACCAAAATGTTACCAGTTCATTCCCATATGACCTTTAATTTTTGACCAAAAATTGGAGTAGTTTTTTAACTACGTCGCGAACAGACAGACAGACAGCTAGACCGACGGAATTGAGAAAACATGTTTTTCGTCATCTAGGATTTTTTCACGATTACAATACTTCCCTCTTATGAGGGAAGTAAAAATTATAACCTTAAAATTTGACATTTATTGAATTTCTGCTTGCCATCCGTAAGCTCCTTGCTTCAATCCGAAGTCAACTTTGAAGTTCACTTCGAATTTTGTCTAATATAAATGACACCACACCGTTGCCATTTGCCAAGCAAGTCAATATCATACCAAATTGGAGTTTGTAAATGTATTCCGTTTGTGTAAAAATCAACAGTAGAAAGAAAGTAGTTTTTTTTATAATAAAAATAAATAAAATAAAATATTATTGTTTTTTTTAGGGTTATATGCTGATTTAGAAGTTTCGGAGGATTGCTCGGTGTATTTTAGAAACACTAAAACCACATAGGGGATGCTGTTGTTTACAGTTGCACTATTGATGTAATATGGTAGAGTTAAGAAAACTAATGTTACTTTTATGGTTAGAGTAATAAAAATTAGTTATGTCGTAAATGCTGCATTTTTATATTTGGTTTTGATGTTATTCGTCCATTTTTATGCACTTCATAATATATGCCAGCATTGTTCAACCTGAACAAGCTATGAAGAGATGTAGACTAACCAAGTAAGCTTTCGAAACTCAGTCAAATCAGGAAAGTTTCAATAAAAAACAATAAAAAGTAGGATGCTGCCAATCCCCAGTTCAAGATTAAGATCTTTTTTTTTTCCCAAAATAGATCAGTCATCTCTTTTTTGGCTTAACATGGACTTAAATCATCCACTTTTTTTAAGCAAAAAGCAATATCATTTGTTTTAGTTTGTAATATATTAAAAACATTGTCCGAGAATGGAAATATTTCTGAAAATAAGTTCAACAAATAATTAAAATTAAAATCTCGTTTCAAACAATCCAAAAACCCCCTCGAGCTATTTATTGCTTCTGAGTCCCACGTCCCAGAAAATAATGTTTTCTATTATATTCTCAAATAGTTCAATCAGTGATTCACGATTTTCAGATACTGTTAACACAAGTCTTCCATTATAGTTCCACCTAGTAGGAGCTACTTTGGACAATCGTTTGGGGACAATGGAGTCCAAAGCTTGGGTACATTTTGTTGACTTGGAAAAAAAGCAGCTATGCCACTTAAAGTAACGAAAAATACTTTACACTCTTTAATGTGATTGATAGACTGGGATAAAACTAAATTTAATTTCTGAGCAAAACAATGGACAAACACAGCACTTGCCCTTGCAAACCGCCTAATTGTCCTGCCATCACTGCAGCTCCATCATAGCTTTGAGCAACTAATTTTTTTCTCTCCATTAATTTCTTTAGTAACGTTATAAACTACGGGATATAATGCGTCTGCTGTACGATTTTCGGACACATTCTTAAACCCTAAAAATCGCTCTCGAATACTTCCGTCTGTTTTAACGTAGCGTATTACTATAGATAATTGGCTAAAATCAGTGATATTAGTTGTTTCGTCCAGAACAATAACAATGAACCGCCCCTCGCCAATCTCCAGCTTAATTCTTTTTAGAATAATGGTTACAACAGCGGAAATTAAATCATTCTGGATTCGATTCGATGTTCCGTGAAAAACGCTAGACTGCTCTAAATAAATTTTTAAGCAATCATCATATTTAGCCATTAAACTAAGTAAATCTTGAAATATTCTTCTATTTGAAGAAACCCTTGTTTCGTCATGAACTCTAAATCCCAATTCGTGCTGTCCGAGAAAACAAACAACATCGATAATTCTTCTTAATATTTGCCTATTTTTATCGACTAGTTCATTGTGTTGGCGGTGACTAATTTCCAACTGTTTATTAAGGGTGTGTTTAATTCTGGTTGTGCCGAAGACTTTTTCTTTTATGAAGGCCTGCAAAAGCGCTTTGGACATAATGTGTCTTTTTACAGCTTTATGGAAATTGTTTAAATCGTAAAAACCAGTTTTATTCCAGAGACCTTTTTCATTTTCAAAAAGTAAACATGGCCAACAAAATAATTTACTTATATTTTCACACCCTGTGTTGTTTTTCCGGATAAAAATGTCTAATACAGTTTTTCATTTTTGTGGTTAAATTTTTTCATAGGCGGTTTTGCCCTTCCTTTGGAAATTATTTGAAGCTTATCAGCGAAGTTTAATATTGAAAATCCCTTTATTATTAAGACACACACCACACATTCACACACACTCTTCTCACTAAATTCTCCAACATTTTCAACGTTATTACCGACAGCCGAAGTTGACGGTATTTGCATATCCACGTCCGCATTATTGTCTTCCATATCGCACCATGCACGACGCGACGTACGTATCACACAACACACGGATAGCCGTTCAAACAAAAAACCTACTCCAACGATAGCTTCCGCCCCCACTTAAAGCATGCGACTGAAATGCAAAAATTGCAAACAGCCGGTGGAAAGTTCAATAACCTCTGGCTCGATTCACAGGAAATCAAGCATACAGGACTTGGCTGCAGAGAAGCTAGCGGCCCGCATAGGTTCTATTCGATTTCTATTGTAGCTCGGTCGGAGTCAAGGCCGCATTTATTATGGGCTTGATAATTAAGATAATATTTTAGCATTTTTAATATAAACTAAATTAATGGTTTCCTATTTCAAAAATTACATTTTAGAAGATGTTTTGTAATTTTTTTTTGGGGAAGCACAGCTTCCCTTGCTCCCATGGACTGCACGCCCCTGCTCGAACAACAGCAAAACTGCAACAACGTTGGTATCTACTTCTTGACTATAGATATTTTAACAAACGTGGCTTATTTGAATAAAAAGATTTGTTTTTTTTTTTAAAAACTTAAACATAAAACAAAAAAATGTGAATTAATGTACAAAAATAATACAACAAAAAAAATTAAATTTAAGAAATCTAGAAAATGATGAAATTTACTTAAAAACCCAATCTTAGAACTAAAGAAAAAAGAAAATAAAAATCTTACTAAATAAATACTAAAATCAAAATAAAATATCTATACCCTCAACTTTAATAACCCACTGTATATGTAAAGCCCCATAAGGCGCTACAAAAGAAGAATTTAAAATCAACAACTAGAACTTTGAGACATACTAACTTTTGTTTTAGAAATCAGAAATATAGTCGAAACCTAATTAAACAAAAACTGCCCCCCTTAGAAGTCAGTTATTGACTGGAATGCAAAGCGTCGCACCCTCATCTTTAGTTAATAAATATTTCATAAATGCCGCCTAGAGATCTACTGCATGTGAGAATTGTGCTAAATTGAAATAAATTAGATTTCCACCCAAATAAAATAAAAGTAGCTTGTATATAAATGTGTAAAACTTAAACTGACTTATCAGCATTTTGGATCAAAAAGACAATAGCGAAGAAAAACTCTTTCAGTCAATCATTTCTGGGAAATAATGCTTTCCAAAAAAAAACTTCGCCTTTTTGAAAACGCGTTTATTATAAAATATTCTACTGTATTTTTAACAAAGCAAATTGACAATTTATTATAACTGAATCGAACCAAATGAAACGTTTCAATTCTTATTAGTTTTAACTAACGGACAAAGTAAACTTACCACGAAAAAGGGCCATATGATACCCATAAAGGGGGATGTATAGTCGAGTACAACTTGACAGGTTTATCTCAAGTAAGTTTATATATGTCTGCACAATCTGAAAGATAACGTTAGAGATAATGAGTTATTTATTATTTTATTTGGCTTTTAAGTCTCTTCAAACTAATATTACATAACTTTGCTTTACCTACGTCTTTGAAATAGTCGTGTTTAAGATTTGTCATGAGAAACCGACTACTGGTTTAGGAAAATGTCGTTTTAAAACAAATTAAGAATCTACATACTCTAGTCCATTGCTATAGTATGTTCGGATACAGGATTTTTACCAAAATGTTATCATTTCATCCCCAAATGACCCTTAATTTTTGCCCAAAATTTGAAATGTAATCGAATAAGTAGTTTTTTAATTATGCCCTGAGCAGACCAACAGACAGACCGACAGGCAGCCCGACAGACCAATGGAATTAGAAAATATATTTTTTGGCATCTCGGAACCCTAAAACGTGAAGGTCAGAAAAATTTTGAAGAGTGATTCTTTTACAATTATAATACTTCCCTCTTACGAGGAAAGTTGAAATAATTGCTGAAGAATTAAAAAATAAACTGGGTTTCAAAGCAAAAACTATATTTTCTACAGAGTGTACACTGTGTCCTAGATTGCTTGTAATCACAGGGTTTCTCAGTAACCAGCAGAGATAGAACTTTGCGGTTTTCGCGACAAACAGAATTGTGCCAGATTGTTTCGTTCCCGAGATACAGAGTGAAATAGAAATTTTGCGCTTTTAGGGTTGGTATCATATTTCGGACACCCTGTCAGATAAAGAAAAGATAAAAACTGCTATGGATAGATATTTTTACGTAGAGTCCAGTGCTGTAGTCGATTTTTTTTTAGACAAACCGTTTTTGATATAAGCCCAAACTTAGTATTTTTTAAATGGGACACCCTGTATTTTTTGATTCCCAAAAATTTGCCTTTTTTTTCTCTTTAAAATGATGTATCAAACTATGCACTTTTGACGTAAACTAAGCCTTATAAACGCAATATTAGAAGAAAAACGTAAGTTGGCCATGGAAATATGGTATGGAAACAAAAATCAAAACTATTTGTTTCTTAAATATATCAAATATTGCCGTGTTTATCCTTTTATCATACGAGTTACCAATAATTCTAACAGGTAAATTAATAGATATTAAGAAGAAATGAATAATTTTGAAAATAGTCATAAGTATGATATGATGGTTTGTTTTATTGAATGTCATGAAAACAGTGATCAAGCATCTGATTTATATTTTAACAGGTAAGCACCAAGCGTTTAAATTATTATGAACCTCCTTTCAAAATTTTTTTTCAATTCCACTTTGAGTTATGGACTATTTCCAAAAGCTTTTTTTATATCGTAGATATCCAGAAAGGCCTCGGCCACACAAGGCAATTTTTCGCCGAATTACATTAAATTTAATTAATGATGGATCATTTTCAAAACACAGGGCTAAAACATATAATAAACGAAATCACGAGAACAATCAGATTGTTGTATTAGCAAGTATTCAGGCCAATCACGCGAATTCATGTAGGCATATTCAGGAAACAGTGGGGGTGTCAAAACCACAAACGCAAAGGATATTAAGAAAACATAAATATAAGCCTTATAAAGTAAATGTAGTACAACAATTGCATCCTGGAGATGCAGAAAGGCATCTAAATTTTTGTAACTGGTATCTTCAAAAAACCCAAAATGACCCTGACTTCGGTAGCAAGGTTATATGGTCCGACGAAGCCTATATAAGTTGTAGTAGTATTTTTAACAGGCATAATAATAGGCACTGGTATCCGGAAAACCAATTTTTAACAAGAGAACGTCAGCAGCAAGGAAGGTTTGGGTTTAGCGTCACTTGCTTTATATTGGGAACAAAGATTACATTCCATATTTACAATAATAATTTAACAGCAGATAGATATCTAGCAATTTTAAATCAAATACTACCGGATTTATTGGATAACTTGCTGCTAGCAAATCTGCACAATATTTACTTTCAGCAGGACGGTGCTCCTGCCCACAATGCGCAAATTATAAGGCCATTTCTATTTAAAAATTTTCACGATCGCTGGATTGGTACATATGGACCAGTAAGGTGGCCTGCTGGGTCGCCAGACCTCTCAATATTAGATTTTTTCGTTTGGTCTTACTTAAAAAACAAATTTTACCTGAATTCAGTCAATACGATGGAGCAGCTGCAAAATGCAACCATTCAGGCATTTAGATCATTGGAAGATAGACCTATAATAATGATGAATGCTCTAAGAAGAATTCGCACTGTGTGCCAATTATGTGTTCGTGAGGGGGGCGGATATTTTGAACAGTTTTTCTGGTTATGTAGAATTTGTTTAGTATTGTGATTAAGTTTATCAAGATTATTAAGTTTATTTATCTCATAGTAAAAAAATGGTTATTAATTTTTTATGTTGTTTAATTTTGCTTCTGGACACTTTTAATATCTACCCATATTTCCATGGCCAACTTACGTTTTTCTTTTAACCGTTTATAAGATTTAGTTTACGTCAAAAGTGCATAGTGTGATAGATCATTTTAAAGAGAAAAAAAAAGGCGAATTTTTTGGATTAAAAAAATACAGGGTGTCCCATTTAAAAAATACTAAGTTTGGGCTATATCTCTAAAACGGATTGTCTAAAAATTTGTGCGACTACAACACTGGATTCTACGTAAAAATATCTATCCATAGCAGTTTTCTGCTGGTTTCCGAGAAACCCTGTGATTACAAGCAATCTGGGACACAGTGTACATTAATTCATGTCTAAAATTTTGTGAGTTAATCTTAAAAAAATAAGAAAAAATTATATAAATATGAATCCGTTAATATTTTTTCTTTTTTTTATACACCTCCTATATTTCTAGAGATTGTTGTATTATGTTTTTCTTGTTAGTGTCTTTATACCTCCCGAAGACACAGAATCAAATTTTTTTATTCTGTTTTGTAACTTTTTAGATTCTTATGAATAATATCACTAAATCAACTAAATAAATTTTTGAAAAAGTTAGAGACTATTGTTTTTTTGTTGTTAGTCTCTTTATATCTCCTGAACAAACAAAATCAAATTCTTTACTCTGATCTGTAACTTTTTAGTATCTTATATTTGTTCTAGATATTTTGCATTGATGCATAGCTAATTTGATGGTCAAATGCATGTGGGACATGGAGAACAAGAAAAATGGTAAAAACTATAATGTGCATGCATTACGACTTTGAAATAAGGTGTGCATTAAAGGACGTTTGGTTAATAATTTCTAAACGGTGCATAATATCGAGGATATCTAAGAGACAAAAAAATGACATAATAGAATTGGAAATATAATTTTTGCTTTAATAAAATGTAACTAACCAGAAATGTCAAACTGACGCCTCTGAAGTCAAACTGACAATCAGGAAACCAAACTTGTCATAATTTTTTCCAAGACGTCTTCTTTCAAATTAAAACAATTAAAACATTAGTATTTTCAAAATGTGTGTTTATTGTAGAATGGGGAAGGCGGGAAACAAAATCAATTTAAAAAAATAATTTTTAAAAAATATGATATAAATCAAAATTATAAAAAAATATGACAAATTCGATTTTTCTTAAAAACGCATTTATTATGCAGATGCAACCAAAATTAAAATTATTTCAGATTTGTAAATTTTTGCCCATCGCAAAGTTCGTGTAAAAAAATATACTTTTATTCTATCACACAGATCAGAGAAATTCTTGAGGCTCAAATCCTACGAAAATACTAACAAAACATAGGCCTACAAAATCTAAAAGTCTGTTTGGAAATAAACCATTGTACGGCTTCTCTCACCCATTTCAAACAACAGTACCGGGTGTCCCATTTTCGTAGGTTTTACGGGGTTTCCAGCTTATGAGTAGAGATAGAGAGATGCGGTTTTCGCGACACCGTGCTACTTTTCGATGAAACTAAAGAGGCCGCAAACAGATTTGCCCTAACCATTTTAGTTTCCGTGCTACAGGGTGATTTTGAAAATTTGTCATTTTCGGACACCACCTGTAACTCAGCTATCGTAAAATATATTTAAAATGTTTCAACTGGTGTTTATAGATTTTTTCACGTAGAATTCAGTGGCATACTCAGATTTTTACTGAGAGTCATAGTTTTTGACATATTGGCATAACCTACTATTTTTTAAATGGGAGACCCTATATATTATTTTTTCATCTTATTCTTCGTGTCGAGAGCTTTTCAAAAACATACCATAAGTCATATTTATTTTCATAAATAACATGAAAAAATGCATTTTTCTTTAAACGGATTTATGGCATAGCAGATCAATCGAAATAAGAGAAGGTGGCTGTGGTAGCCATGGCAACGCCAACAAAAATATGATCAGGCAGCCATTACTGCTGTCATTTTTGGCATTATTGCGTTTAGATTTTTCTTGACGTCTATTATAATTATTGTTTTTAATATGGCTCAGAATCAAAAATTTGAATATTTTGAGAAATATGATATGAACGCGTGTTTTATATTGTCTAATGAAGGTGCAGATCAGGCGGCAGAGCTTTATCTGAACAGGTTAGTTCTTTTTTATCTTCCTGCATTTTGACTTTATTGGTTCGCTTTATTTTATCTTAGATATCCCGAGAGAAGACAACCAGAAAAAAGAATTTTTCAAAAAATTAAAAATAATCTTTGCCAATATGGATCTTTTAACAAGCCTCGATCGCGAACTTACAATAAAGACAACGAAGAATCTGAGGTCAACGTTTTAGCCCTCGTTCAGACAGCTCCTGAAACATCTTGCAGGAAAATAGACGAAGAGGCGGGTGTACCGAAAACCAAAGTGCAGAAAATTTTGAAAAAGCACAAATTCAAACCCTATAAATACAAACTTGTGCATCATCTGCATCCTGGTGATGCAGAGCGCAGATTGGAGTTCTGCAATTGGTTTATAAATATGAAGGCAGAAGATATCGATTTTGAAAAAAAGATTATTTGGTCAGACGAGGCACATTTTACTAGTTCAGGGATTTTAAATAGACACAACACGCGATTTTGGAGTCAAGAAAACAACCATGTTATTTTTCCTAGGGAGCGTCAGGGCAGATTTGGATTCAATGTCTCCTGTTTTATTTTCAACCGAAAAATAGTTTACCAAATATATGAAGGAAATCTGAATTCGATTGGTTACGTGCGAATCCTAGAAGACGCATTAGGAATTTTGGATGATTTTCCCTTGGCTCAACTAAATAGGATTTATTTCCAGCAAGACGGAGCTCCAGCCCACAATGCCAGAATAAGTCAAAACTGGCTTAACGACCATTTTCCTGGAAGATGGATAAGAACACACGGACCTGTTCGATGGCCACCACGATCCCCTGACCTCTCAGTTTTAGATTTCTTTTTGTGGGGTTATTTAGAAAACAAGGTTTATGTAAGGCGATACGAAAACTTAGAACAACTAAGAATGGCCACCGAAAACGCTTTTGCAGAGTTACAAAGACAGTCATTTACAATAGAAAATGCATTAAAAAGAATTTTTAAAGTTTGTCACACTTGTAGGACACATAATGGTCTACAATTTGAACAATATTTGTAGTTTTAATGAAATTATAATTATTACCTTTTACCTACTTCCTAATTTTTTCTGATGCTGTTACTTTGTTATTTCGTTAATAAATATTTGTTAACTTTTTCCATGGCTCCACAGCCACCTTCTCTTATTTCGATTGATCTGCTATGCCATAAATCCGTTTAAAGAAAAATGCATTTCATGTTATTTATGAAAATAAATATGACTTATGGTATGTTTTTGAAAAGCTCTCGACACGAAGAATAAGATGAAAAAATAATATATAGGGTGTCCCATTTAAAAAATAGTAGGTTATGCCAATATGTCAAAAACTATGACTCTCAGCAAAAATCTGAGTACGCCACTGAATTCTACGTGAAAAAAACTATAAATACCAGTTGAAACATTTTAAATATATTTTACGATAGCTGAGTTACAGGGGGTGTCCGAAAATGACAAATTTTCAAAATCACCCTGTAGCACGGAAACTAAAATGGTTAGGGCAAATCTGTTTGCGGCCTCTTTAGTTTCATCGAAAAGTAGCACGGTGTCGCGAAAACCGCATCTCTCTATCTCTACTCATAAGCTGGAAACCCCGTAAAACCTACGAAAATGGGACACCCTGTACATTTTTTCAGGATTTTTTAAAATATTCTGTCTTGTAATATGGTGTAAAAATGTAGGAAAAAATCGGTAAATTTCCTATACTCGGAACTTAACTCGTTATGAATCTCTCCTTTTACTAGAAATAGTTAAGAATGACCAAATTTAGTTCAGCACAGAGTCATTTAGTAAAAGGTATATATAGTCATTCTTCCATCGTATTGGATTCCTACCAAAATGTTACCCGTTTCTACCTATGCATACTTTATTTTTGGGCATACTTTAAAATAAATTCAATAAGTAGTTTGTACAATGACACACACACAGTTAGTAAAAACAGCATTTTCAAGAAAACTTATTTTTTATTAATTCTGACAACTTAGCAGCTATATTAAATACAAATTTAAAATCCTAAGTTCACCCCTTTGCGAATGCAGTGGCGTAACAAAAAATATTTATTTTTTTCTGAAAATACATTGAAAAAAAAATGAAAAAATGAATAGCGTGTTAGTATTATTTACATTTTTGGATCCTCTATACAATAGTTTATGAATATTTTATGAATAAAGTTATATAAACATAATTTTTATTACTACTAGCTATGTTATCGATATAATAAACAAAAATATAAAATCCTAAGCTTGCCCCTTTTAAAGCACAGCGGCGTAAACATAGGTGGCTTAGGCCATGACAGTTGAGCTTCCTAAACATAACTGGCCATGCATAACTATCATTATAAACAATTATCATTTTGACAGAGCGATTGCGTTTCGCCATTCCGCGTTTTTTTTGGAGTGTATTGCTAAAATTTGACCGTTCTTGTGTGTGTAAAACCTTAAAAAATGCCCCTCGATAGAAGATCTCATGAAGAGTCACGTTTAGTGGTTTGCTACTGTTGTTTTAACAAAGCTATAAAGCACTTCAAAATATGGGGTAAAGTAGAACAATTAATTAAAAATATGTTTCCTCATTTCGACAAGACTAGCGAGTGTACTCCACTAGTTTTATGCGGTAGTTGCTACATCAAAATAAAGAAGCACACTTGAACCCAAGTGGTGGATTATGAAACTCTCAAAATCAGACTTAAGCGAAATGAAAAAAAGTGTAGCTGTCCAATCTGTGAAGTTGCTCGATCTAACCCCAGACAAAACCTGCCTTTAAAATGTATTATCCAAAAACGTAAAGTGGGTAGACCAGCCATAAACAATGATGCCGATGTTATCAAGCCAAAATCTATCAAGTTGTGTAGTTTGTGTAATTCTAAATTACAAAAGGGTTTAAAACATACTTGTACAACAACTACAAGAGTGGTGAACACGGTCAGACTCGCAAGTGGATGCGAACAACAGGTGGCAAGTAAAATTATTCAAAAAGAGGAATCAGTTCAGTGCAGCTTTTCATTGGTGCTAAACAAAGGTAAAGGTGATGGTATGAAAATAGGTATCAAGCGTCAAAATGGGACACCAGATCAGCAAAAGGTAACTCTAAATGTTTTTCAAAATATACAGAAAGATTGCAATTTATCATTTAATTCAATGAGAAAAATAAGCGATCACTTGCGAAGTGCAGGTAAAAAACTGGTTGAACCAAATGTTCTTCCTAATATTAAGAAATTATCTCATAAACTTGACGAATACTTTGATTTTGAAATGCTGAATGATGTAACGATTGGAAAAAATGAATTTTCTTCTGCTCCTTTCGTATATTGCAACAATTTGCCGCAGTTGACTGCTTATCTTTTGAATGAAAGAAATGTTGGGGACTCTTTTCATGTAAAAATTGGAATTGATAGCGGAGGTGATTCTCTAAAAGTATGCTTGAATTTGTTGCCATATGATAACACTGAAGTAGACCATAAACATAAAAGTGGTGGTAGCAACAAACTTATGATTATTGGATTAGGACCAAAGATGATCGAGTCCTACAGTAATATTGAATTAATATTTAAAACTATCAATTTGAATTCACTTTGCGGACTTTGTGAATACACGTTTGCTGCTGATCTAAAATTAATAATGATGCTGCTGGGACTTCAGGCGAATTCTTCTTCACATCCCTGTCCATGGTGCGATGTATTTTATAAAGATTTGGCAGGTAAAGGGCAATTAAGAACGATTCACAACATTTCCGAACAAAATATCTTATGGAAGAACACTGGTGGGAGACTTGACAAAGTCAAAGATTTTAGTAAGCTATCAATGCTAATAAAGAGCCTATTAATTATTTCATGAATGTCCTATTTTTTAGAAAACTGTATTAATATTCCATTGATTACCGGATGTGAGCATACCCCAATCATAAAATATATTCCCCCTCCAGAATTGCATTTACTTATGGGTGTTGTGCAAAGGATATTCGATTTTTTGAAACGAGATGTTCCTGAAGCTGCTGACGAATGGATCAAAAGAGCAGGGGTTAAACTCGATCATTATCAAAAACTCAACGGAAATAATGCTAGAAAACTGCTTAAGAAGGTGGATCTGCTAAATAGAAAAAAATAAAAGCCCAGGTATAAGATAATAATATTTCGTCATATCGTATGGTTATACCTATTTTGTTTTTGTTATGAATTTCATTTCTTTTTTAGGAAACAGATATACGACGGTATTGATAGCCTTTAACAAAGTGGTTTCAAGTTGCTTTGGCTGTAGTCTGGATGCCAACTACGAAATTTATATAAACGAATTTAAAGAAGAACTTCAAATAGCAAAAATAACATACAGTCCCAAGATACACGCGGTTATTCATCATGTTCCTGATTTTATCAAAATGACAAATATTGCTTTAGGTTTTTTTTCTGAGCAGGCTTCAGAACAATCCCACCATTCTTATAAACTACATGCAAAAAATTACAATCTTAATATTCAATCTGAAAACTATCCACAAAATTTATTACGCTGTATTTGTTCGTACAATGCTAAACATATTTAATAACTTGTAGTTAATTATTGTTACTTATTTAAATTTTACTTATATAACTTTATTCATAAAATATTCATAAACTACTGTATAGAGGATCCAAAAATGTAAATAATACTAACACGCTATTCATTTTTTCATTTTTTTTTCAATGTATTTTCAGAAAAAAATAAATATTTTTTGTTACGCCACTGCATTCGCAAAGGGGTGAACTTAGGATTTTAAATTTGTATTTAATATAGCTGCTAAGTTGTCAGAATTAATAAAAAATAAGTTTCAGAGAGTATATATTTTTTTTCTTGAAAATGCTGTTTTTACTAACTGTGCACACACTTAGAGTAGGAATTAAAGTAGAGATCACAACTCACTCATAAATAACGTTAGGGGTATGCGCCAACATGGTTCCCCTATTTTTCACATTCTATCGACCAATGTTGACCATAAAACAAGAAGTGGGGATAAGCCATGGCCATTTGTTGACGAATGCCAGTGACGGCGTGAGTTTTCACTTCCCGCATAAGGAAATATCATTAATCGTGAAAAATTTATCGTTCTGAGTTTTTACAGATCCTCATGTTTTTCTATTACTGTCGGTCTGTTCCGGTAAAGCTCCATCTTACTCGATTAACTACGATACTATAACGATTAATTACGCCTGATATAAAAAAAAGTGGGAAAGTATTGGTATGAATTCAATAAGCCGAAACAAAATGACGACCAGTTAAAATATTTGATGAACGAAAATGCTTCATTATCGTTGACAAAAAGAAGGATTCTTACCTATTCCTTAATGAGGCAAATAGGTATTTTTACAAATTTCAAAGAAATAATCGTTCTCTACTTCACTATCTAAAATCAAACCAAAGGTAAATTAAAAAACAAATTAGTTATTTATATATTATTAAACTTTAGTTTTTAGTTATGTTTGCCTTATGTCACTATCATTTTGTAACTGTGACATTTAGAAAAATTATTTGTTCAGTTGTTGCAAATGTCATCTTAAACCTGTAACTGTTAAGTTAGTCCTTGTCTAAAGTTAAACCTCTTTCGTGAATACGGGTGTTTTAAACTAAAATCAACGCTTTTAACGCGCTTTTATTGGCTTCCCACTGATTGTATGTTTGTATGTCTGGTTCAAATCTTGTAATGGATTTTTTAGCAATTCCATTACCGATTATTTTCAAATTTGACATGCATACACTTTCGGATATAAAAAATCGGCCGACGAATTTTGTTACTTGTGTAGTTTAAACTGAAAATCGGTGCCTAGGAAAATTTAAAAGTGTCAGCATTTAAAAATTCAAAATAGCGGTGTCAAAATGACAATGTCAACAGGTCGCAGGGATGATTTTAACGTTTGTGGGGATTATTTAAGAATGTATAACAAAAATCAAAATAGTGGCGCCAATATAGCGAACGAATTTTGTCATTTGTACAGATTCGGCTGAAATATCAGTATCTAGAAGTATTTAAGATTAAAAGTTATGAAATTTTAGTCAATATTTGAGAATTAAAAGTGGGCACCACCATAGCATACTAATTTTAAAATTTTTGCAGATTTGATTAAAATTCGGCATTTAGGGGTATTTAGAACTGCACATCATGAATTTTTGTCAACATTTTAAAAATTCAAGATTGTAATGCCAACATGGCGGCGGAATATTAACCCGGCGTCGCACAGTGAGTTAAATCGGCCGTCTAGCACGACATAAGTCCCAAATGTAATTTTGCAATATTCTTAACATATTCTAAAAATCTATATTTAAGATAGTGTTAATAATAGAAAAATGCAATTGAGAAACAAAATTATAATTACAGTTCTCGGAGGGGAAGCCTTAAAGTTAGTAAATATTTTAAATCTGAAATTAACATGTTTCTATACATCATTTTCAAAACAGAAAATATGATACTAAACATAGCAAATGTTTTTCTAATTTCTTACATGACTACTGTTTATAATCAAACTTTTCTACGGTATCAAAACTTTTTAAATATTAAAGCCCTTACCTCAGAAAATTTGGGTCTTTTTAGGTATTACTATATTTACGTAGTTTTTTTTAACTTGTAGAGCATGCAAAAAAAAGTTTGTTGAAGTTTAGTTTAATTTTTATATAAAAAATAAGAAAAAGGATCCCTTTTAACCAAAAACCAAAAAATTAGCTGCTCATAGATGCCCATTCGGGATTTATATAGCTTTAACTATGGCTCCTTAATTATTACTGACTGCACCAAAAAAAACTGCACGATTTTTATATGACCAGAACTTTGCAAATAATCGTCCGAGTGTAATAACGGTAAACATTTTGCAAAGACTAAGGTACAGAATTTCGGAATTTTGTATTACAGCTGTCATCTTTTTAAAGTTCAAGATGGCGAACCCATTTTAAAAATATGGATATTTTATCCCTCGGTAGAAGTTTTACATGCCACATCGTGTTAAAACTAAATTAACAGTTATAATGCCACATTATTTCCAAGCAAAATGATAACACTTTTAAAATTCGGTAAATAACTAAGATATAATTTTATAAAACCACACGCCCTTCAATTCTTTTAATATTAGAAATGAAAATTTCAAATAAAAAACTAATCAATTAGGTAAATTTTAACGACTTTTCTACCTTTACAAAAATAAATCTTAAACGAAGATATCTCCTAAGCTACCAGTTCAGTGCCAGTAATTGGCATTTTTGTAAAGATAATTTCATAAAAATATAAAAATATATAAAGTGCAATATATAAAATATAAAATAAATACAAAAATAAATATAAAAATATATTAAGTGCAATATCTAAAAAATATCGACTTCATTGTATATGGCAAATAACAAAAACAATTTATTTATCACGAAAAGTATACCTAACTAATTAATTTTTATTTGAATGTTTTATTACCAATATCAAAAAAATTAAGGAGTGCTTGGGTGCAGGTGCATACGTAGTGGGCTTTTCTAAAACATTATCTGTTACATATTGTTTAGTCTAAAAGTTCTTCTATTGTTTATGTAATGAATAGAATAGAAACTCAATGATATTTTGTACTCACAATTCTACATAACCTAAATAAAGCAATATTTGACAAGACACCTTGTATTCTATCTTAATTTTATATGCGTCATATAGCTATTAGTTAATAATAAGTTTAAAGCAATGATTCATGCATTTTGACATCAATTGTGTTTTTAAGTTACACAAAACATTACATTTTTATTAAAAACTGAAGCCATTTTAGTAACCCGCACCTTGTTTACATTTTTTTTTTGCAAAACATTTTGTTACCTATCCTAAAAAAGTATTATATTAAATTTAAAAAACGTTAAAACAATGCTTGAATAATTATGTCGTACTACATGGCCGATTTACCACACTGTGCGTCGGTACGGTGGGGTATAATATACCCCAGCG
Organism: Kuschelorhynchus macadamiae; assembly: GCA_030620095.1. Lineage (NCBI taxonomy): Eukaryota > Metazoa > Arthropoda > Insecta > Coleoptera > Curculionidae > Kuschelorhynchus > Kuschelorhynchus macadamiae. The sequence continues at coordinate 740,202 of JAUTXW010004711.1, forward strand.
TACTTTGTCGCCGCGCAACAAAATAACAAGTTGCGACATCTTCGAGAGAGCTCGTGTACCTTCGTTCCAAAGAGTATCCTATGTATATACGTTATAATTTTAGTAGTGGCACAACCATCGTAGGCGTAAGAAGCTTAAAAACGCGACTGTGCTTATCCATACCCCACCGTACCGGTTACGCGACACGTTAATCTTTTCATTTATTTTCGGAATATTTTTCAAAGTAGGTTTATATTGTATTTTTATAAGTTTGTGTTTATTGAACGTTTTTTCCAGTATGTCATATTATGAGAAAGATCAAGCAAAACTTTTAAAGCTCTGGAAAGACAGCAAAAGAAGATGATCAATACGGTTCAGAACGGAGGAAAACGTCAGCGAACGAGCAAATCCGAAGATAATTCTAAATGAAAAAATTGAAGATGATCTGCAAAGATGGTATTACAAAATGGTCTAAGAAACATGGAAACTTGGCTGTAAGAACGAGATCTGAAAATATTATCACGCATTTGCCTGGAGTCAAACGGGCATTTTCAAGTATCAAAGATCCCTTAGAATGCTGGAAATTATTTTTTACCGATGCAATGCTTAACGACGTTGTAAAATAAACTACAAGTTGAGAGAAAAAGCACGAAACTACAATAGACCTGATACACAGCACCTAACAAAAGATACGACACTTGAAGAACTTCAAGCTCTATTAGGCCTTCTTTACATTTCTGGTGTTATAAAGTCGGCAAGGTTAAACATAGATGACTTATGGCCTACAGACGCCTTAGGAGTAGACATTTTTAGAACAACAATGTGCCAAAAACGGTTTAGTATTTTATTACAATGCTTACGATTTGACAACAGTGAAACCAGAGAAGAAAGACGCCAATTAGATAAACTTGCACCCATTAGAGCAATATTTGATATGTTTGTTGAAAATTGTGTGGCAACCTACACTCCTAGTGAATATTTAGTTTAGAGGACGTTGCAGCTTTCGGCAGTTCATTCCGAACAAACCCGCCAAATATGGCATTAAGATTTTTGCTTTGGTGGACGCTCGAACATTTTACGTTTTAAACCAGGAAGTGTACGTTGGTAAACAACCAGCTGGTTCATTTGATTTCAGTAACAAAGCAGAAGATATTGTTTTACGACTTTATAAGCCTGTTCAAAAGTCAGGCCGGAACATAACATATGATAATTGGTTTGCAAGCTATTCACTCTCAACCAGATTATTACAAGAACAAAAACTTACCTCCGTATGCACTTTACGTAAAAATAAAAGAGAAATACCAACCGAACTTTTGCAAATCAAAAACAGGGCTGAAAGGTCATCCATATTTGCTTTCCAGAGAGATGTTACTCTCGTCTCGTATGTTCCTAAAAAGGGTAAGAATGTTTTATTACTATCCACCCTACATCACTGTGATACAATTGATGTAGAAACTGGTAGCGACCAAAAACCATCACCTTTTATAAGTTAACGAAAGGAGGTGTAGATGTGGTTGATGAGCTTGCCAGTAACTATGATGTATCGCGTAATAGCCGCAGATGGCCTTTGATGGTATTTTTTCCCTACTAAATACGGCATCAATCAATGCTTTTGTAATCTTCAATTCTAATTGCCCAAGCTCCACGAAGCGTCGTCTAGTCATGAAAGAGTTGTCGTTGGCATTAATTACACCATATTTGAAGATTCGACAAACTAATCCAAGACTCCCTATTGGACTGAAGAGAAAGATTGGTGAATTTTCTGGATCTTCTGGTTCTTCTAATAAAGAACACAATAGCCAGTCACGGGGCAAAAAGCAGATCAAATCGGGAAGGTGTCACTCCTGTGAACGTAATAAGGATAGAAAATCGTTTTACACTTGTGTTCGGTGCGATCAGTTTGTATGCATGCAACATGCAACAGTAATTTGTGACACATGTTTTGAACAAAATGCAGCGTAAATTTTGAACTTGTTTTATTTTATAATATGTACCTATTAGTATCTTTGTGTGTATAAGTATTTTTCATAATAATAAGTATTTTTTGTTACCATACACTTTTTAAAAGAATAAGTACTTAGTGTTTATTAGAATAAACATTTAAAACGACTTTAATATTATAAATAACAATATTTAATCCATCTACTTAGCTTTATTTTGTTCATACCCCACCGTACCACTTATGTAATTAAGCCCCACCGTACCGCGTCGCCGGGTTAACATTTGTGTAGATTTGGCTGAAAGAAAGTAGGCATCTGGGGGTATTTGAAAATGCATATCATACATTTTAAGTAAATATTTACAATATGAGAGTAGGAATGCCTAGAATGCGAGCGAATTTTAATATCTATACAGATTTGATTAAAAATCGATATTAAGTGAGCAATTCATACATTTTTAGTAATAAATATTTAAAATGGGGATGTCATCAATCAATTGATCAATCCGATAAGTACTTTTTTCAGATATTTTTAAACATTTAATTATTCCACCGTTTTGTTTCTCCATTTTGAATTTGTCTCAACATTTTTACCAGTTCATCCCTATATAATATTTGATTTTTGAGCAAAATTTGAACATAATCGATGTAGTAGTTTTCTGCATTGACACACAATATTTTATTGGGCCGCCATTTTGGATTTGTAGTAAAACTTATCAGTTGATGGTCATGTCACAGCTAATTTTTCTGCAAAATTTGAATAAAATGGATAAGCAGTCTTTTAGTAATAATATTTTAACATTTCTATAGGCCGCCATTTTGTTCTGCCATATTGGATTTTTACCAAAATGATACTACGTCATCATCATATGACTTTTAATTTTTAACCAAAACTTGAAGAAAATAGGACAAGCAGTTCTTGATCTTTGTCGCAGATAGACATCCAGACTAACCGACGAAAACTGTTTTTTTGCAACTAGAATACTTTCCAGTTGCGAGGAACGTAAGAAAAAGCGAGCATTATAAGATAAAAATAGAATAGCCAATCGTCATATTGTTATTCCATGTTAATAGCTAAATTTAAAAAATAAAAGATGCTTTTTAATTTTGAATGTCCTAAATCTTAAACTCTAACCAGTTTAGAACATGTTTGCGAACACATTTTTACTTTTAATTACCCAAAGAATCACCATTTAAATTCCTTTACCTCACAACACTTATATATAAAATTGGCCCAACTCGAGTGAAAATTAAAAAAAGTCCCGAAATCATCTGAAACTTTATTATTTCCCCAGATTTCATCCAAAGTCTAGTGAATTTCAAAATCGCAGTACATTTTTTTGAGCGTGAGATGCCCTTTGACTATTTTAATTCTCTGGTAGAAAAAACTATTGTAAGCGTCAAAATAATCACCTCAGAGTTTTTCTTGTATCATTATGCTTCTGAGGATTCTCACATGACCCCCGACGAAATAAACGTTCTATTGTACCGAACCGGATTGGTCAATACGTCATGTGACCCAAAATAAGTGATAAAGGTATCTTCCATTAGACATAACAAGTCCCCTGGGAAAGGAAATCTAGCTGTTTACTTAATGATTAAAAGACAATTCACAACTTAAACGGCCATTTTTTTATAAACTCACATTGGCGCACCATAGTTAGGTCAATTAAAGCTCTTAGTTTCGCAAAGTCCAAGATAAAGTAAATAAAACTTATTTATTAAATATATAAATAATCAATGTTCTTCTAATGTCACTGCACCTTTAGAACGCTGCAGCTTGAAGTAAGGGAACATATAATTAGAAGATTTGAACTGTATTAACAATTACAAAATAATACATTAAGACACATGCAGTAGTGAAGCTAAGAAAAGCTTAGTATTTTTTTTTTCAGCAAATTAATTTATTTAATGTTAAAGTTTATTGTAGTTCCACGACCCGCTATTGGTTTTTAAGTCACGCCGGTCACGTGACCCTGTAACAATCTTTACTGTAGCCTATTATACTTTTTTACTATAAGGATCACTTGTCAATGAAAGTTATGATGGTCTAATACGTGGAGTTGTCGTTCGGTGTTGCCATATCTAATAAGCAATCTTACGCACAATTGTGCGTAAATAATATCCCACAGTTGTACGTTATGATGCATAGTGTGGCAATCCAATTAGCATTGAAACACTCAAATCGCGAGATTTCTTTGCATCGTCTTACCTTATTTTTACTTATTTATTTATTACACTAATCGGTAAAAATTATTTTTTCTGAAAGTCCACAGTTACTGAACAAATATTTCATGGCATCCTTTATTTGGGAATAAAATGATTAATGCTTATTTCAAAATGTAAACAAGTTGATTGTAATAATAATTTTTCAATATTTTTCGATTTTCGGAAAAATTGTATGTATACCTCGTAGGAAAAGCCACATTCCCGGCTCCAAATTGCCTGTCTCAGCTTACCCCTCGATCTGCAATCTTTACGGCTATCAGGGAATGTTTAGCTTTTGCTACTAGGTATACAAAGTACTATTGTTATTAAAAACCGAAACAACGCACCATCCGGTTTTTCAAAAATATTCTATTCTATCTAATTTCCCGGAAAATTACGCTTTTTAACATTCTCAGTCCCACACAATACTGAATTCAGGGTAAATATTCCTGAAGATGCTTCGTGCAATCGAAGGAGAAACGTCGGAAAGTAAATCCAATTTCACACGTTCTCATGCCAAAATCATGATTTCTTAATTGAAAAAAACCGTGGAAGCTTCAGTTCCTAGTCTTGTACATTGATTTTCATACTTTTTATTTGGCAGCCATTTTGCTCCGCCATATTGCATTCGTACCAAAGGCTCACCAGTTCATTCGTTGTGTCACAGTTCAAAACATTTTTTCTACTTTATCCTTGTATCAGACTCGATTCTTGTGAAAAATGTGAAACAAATCAAATAAGTTATTTTTTAAGACCGATTGTTTAAATATTTTATTAAGCCGCCATTTTGCTTTGCCAAGTTTGATTCGAACTTAACGTAAACCAGTTCATCTCTAGATCACACGTGATTTTTGTTGAAAATTTGAAGTTAATTGAGTGAGTGTTTTTTTACAGTGATTTCTTAAACATTTTACTAGACCGTCATTTTGTTCCGTTATGTCGGATTTTTATTAAAATGTTGCGGTTCTATCCCCATATTACCCTTAATTTTTTATTTAAATTATAAGTTAATAAATTAAAACCATCTATTAGGTCACACAGGTCGTTAAATAAATTAAAAAAAAGCATTAAAAGAATATTTACTAAACAACCAAGATTGATATATTTATAAAGTAATCATATTGTAATTATGTTTTTCGGTATACCGGGTGTCAACGAATCTATTAGACAGGCCACAACTTTTAAAGTATTTGATATATCAAAACGAAATTTCGTATAGGTAAATTTTATATAAAGAGGAGAGTTTTTGCATATTTTCCACTTTCCGGTCACTTCCGTCAATGAGGAAATGACTCCAATTTCGATTTTTTAAATGGAACACTCTGTATATTTTTACATTTTTGGATTCCTGAGACAATTCTGAATCAGAATGCGACATTTTAAAAACTTTTTACGCCTACTTGATTTTGTATAGCCATTTTTAAAATTGCGTCTAAGTGGCCATGACCGGACGCAAATTAATCTAAGGACCTGAAATGATAACAAAATAATACAATCGCTAAGTTTTAGTGATTAGTCTGATAGCTAGGAACAAGAGAAGTTGATAGAATCAAATTTTTGTGTCTAACTATTTTTTTTCAAATAGCGACCCTTTTTAGACAAGGACTTTTTGAAAAGAGGATTTTTCTCGGTATAGCGACCCAAAAACTTGAACCTGGGAAGGCAATTTTTTCACGATTACAATACATTCTAGTTACGAGGAGAGAAGTAAATGCTTTGGCAGGATTCGTAGAGTAAAACTTTATTGAAATTTACTGACTATTTCAGGTTTTCCCTAACTTTCGAACAAATTTTCCAGGCAGATTAATGTGTAGGTAACTTAATATACATTTTTATCGGAAGGGCAAACGGGATGAAAATTATGAAAGAAAAAATATGTCTAAAAAATCAATTTTTATATCTGAAATGTATTCATTATTATATTGCAAAATTTAAATAAATAGGTACGGTTTTAACAATTCCGCGTTAATAATTTTGCAAATGGACTGTTTCTAATAATTATACGTTTGTGTTTCCCTTACTTTTACCCAATACCTAGATAATAAGAAAATAAAAAATTTAGATTTAGTTACAATTTCAGTAATAAAAAACTTTTATTGGTCGTCTATAGTTACGTGACTTGTACACCTATATGGTGTTTCAAAAGTACTCTGATAAACTTTCGGGAGATGATTTCTGACTGGTCCCTGGTGGCTTCCTTACCGAGATACAAGGTATCGAAATTTAATAAAAAAAATATTTCATAAAATTTGATATACGAAATAAGCACCCAGGGGACACTTATTTTAAAAATATAACTCATCAGTGGCGTCGGTACGATATTTTACTATATTTTTTGTGAACTATGTTGCGCAACAAAACAACAAACAAAAAAGGTCTTTTGCGTTTTTTTATACGAGAAACGGTTTGGCAGTAAATAATTATTTTATTTTGGACATACAAACTAGTTTTAATTGATAAAATATTCAAATAATTAAAGCTACAATAATAACATCTAATATAAGAAAATGAACAAGTGCTAAAATATCTGGTCTGTTTCTTATTGATTTAAAATTATTGATAATAAGATCTTTTTGGTTTTCCACTGGTGTTTTATAGACAAGTGACTTTAAGTGTCTCTATAAATAAAAATCAAGGGGATTTAAATCTGGAGACCTTGGTGGCCCCTCTTCTTTGACTTCTCTACCGGTCCATCGATTTGAATAAGTTTGATTTAGGTATTCTCTGGCAATTACGCTGAAATGACCGGGATCTCCATCATGCATAAACCACATACACCTTTGAATTTCTAATGATACATTGCGCAATAAATGAAGAAGTTGATTTGCCAAAAAGTTTTGGTAGTTTTTGCCATTCAGTCCAAGTAGAAGAAAAAAGTGCCTATTAAGTAATTACCCAATATCCCTGTCCACACGTATAGTGAAAATTGGTATTGAAAATATCTTTCTGAAACTGCGTGTGGATTTTCTAAAGACCAAATAAGGTTATTGTGGAAGTTTGTGATAGCATTTTGAGAAAAACTTGCTCTGTCCGCAAAAAGCACATAATTTAAAAATTGTCAGCCAATATTCTCAAAAATCATATTAATGCGCTGGGGAAAGTATCCCGCTTTCAATGTGGTATGGATATATAACTGATATTCGTGCAAAATTCTGCAAACTATAAAGCTGGTAGATTTGAGAGCATTAGCAGTAATTGGGCTGCTCTTAACCAGATTTTCTTTCACAGCGTTTAAAACAGCTTATTTCAAATGTTATGAGCCCTTGCAAAACTCCCATTTTCAGTTAAACGGCAATGAAGATCGATAAATATTGTAGCAACAGGCACTTCCAAACCCGCCTTGCCAAAATAGAAAATTTAATACATGCATATTACGCAGAGCTTTTCACCGAATATTGGGATTGACAAAAATCATTGTTAAGTTATAAACAAAAAGGTACATTGTACTCGTATCGAAGGCAAAACGTCGGATAGTAATTTTAATTTGACATGGTCTAATTCCAAAAACAATGATATCTTAAATGTTTTATTTAAATGTGTAATATTGATTTAACATTGGATGCTCTAATTTACTCATAAACTTCATAAACTCCACTTTGTTTTTTTATCAATCTGTGCGCTCAATTTTTAAAAATGTATAGTTATGAATGATTACTATAACGCGAGTTGAAACATTTGAGGCATATGGTGTGGTCGTACGTGTGTATGTATAGTTGTTCGTAAAAAAAGAATACCTCTAGGTATAGAGTCTTCCACTGAGGAGGAAAAACGGTATTTTTTTGACTTCCCCCGAATTTCTCAAGAAATTCAAAATATCAAATCAACTTATTTTAGCTGAGAGAATTCGAAAATCGCAATAAAAAAACAATTGAATGAAAAACACGCCAAGGATGTTGCGTTTTTTAATAAGGGTACTATATGTCTATCTTCAACTGTTTTTGATTTATTGATGTTTGAAAATTGACATTTTTGCTTATTTGAGTCGTCATAGCACATGAACGGTTGGTACTAGAGCAAAATAACTTTCACATTCCTATCTTAGTTTTTGATAAGCTATCGTATGATTCATTCATTCATTGAATATATTCATATAAAATGTAGGTGATGCAGGTAAAAACCTGTTTGAGGAAACTAAATCATTACATAATAAAAAAACAATAGTTAATATTAACAACAAAGTACCAAAACGTAATAACTAATAAAAATTTAAATGCTCAATGTGTACCTCTGAAACATTGGTATCCTCTTTGCAGCCTTTGCAGTTATAATTTCATTTTCTTCATTAAGCCTATTAATTTCGTTTACAATTTATTCCATAATTTCATCCATATTCACTTTCGACTTTGGTATGCCACGTTCTTGAGATGCCCTCAAAGAAAGCTATCCAAAAGTGAAAGATCAGGGCTATTGGCCGGCCAAGCGATGGTTCCATTCTTTCCAAACTACTCATTATGGCGTCAGTTCAAAAAGTCTCTAACATCACTCGAGGCATTTGAAGGAGCTCTGTCTTGTTGCCAAATTAAATTCCAATATTCCTCCAAGGGCATCTCTTCCAAAAGGTTTTCAAGTTGATTTTGAAGGAAATTATGATATCGTGGACCACTTAGTGATTCATTATAAAATATTGGACCCAAAATTTTATTATTTTTAACACCACACAAAACATAAATGTAACTTCTCGCTTGAATTTTAATGATTTGAAATATTCTCGGATTTTCTACAGCCCAGTGATGCGTAGTGTGTCGATTAAATATTCCTGAGTAGGTAAATGTGGCCTCGTCTGTCCAAACAATTTTTTTAAACAAATCAGGGTCGATTTGTTGCCGTATTATAATTTGAATACAAACTGAAAGCAACTTTCTTTCTGTGCAGCTGTTAAATGCTGAAGTGGAATTATGCGAAAAGGCATGAGTTTAAATTGCAAAATAAGCATAAATTTGTAAAGTTCTGTGAACGGTTCCCTGGCTAACCCTTCGACCAAGAGGTAGACGGCCATACCGAATGTCCCGAACTGCTTCCGAAATTGATTTGGTGGGATTTCTTATAAAATAATTTAAAATAGTTCTGTCTCCATATACTTTTTGTCCTGAGTTTCTTTTTTTTTTTGTTCTGTAATGATTTAGTTTCCTCAAATAGATTTTTAATCCTTATATTTACGGATATATTTCTATGAAAATTGGCAATATAGGTCCTTTTAGCTTCTCTGGCGTTTTTTTGACACTTATAATACAGCATTACATTCCGAAGTTTTTCATTTAATGAATATCTCATTACAGCAAACTAATATAATATCTACTAATACGTTTTTTTGTTTGACTGGCATCATATGATAGCTTATCAAAAACTAAGATAAGAATGTGAAAGTTATTTTGCTCTAAATGTCAATTTTCAAACATCAATAAATCAAAAACAGTTAAATATAAACATATAGCACCCTTATTAAAAAACACTTAGAATTGACCATAGAATCCAAAAATATAATAATATATAGGGTGTTCAGTTTAAAAAACGCAACATCCTTGGCGCAAGTCTTCTGTTTCTCATTCAATTGTTTTTTGTACTTCTCCGAGCTAAAACACTTCGATTGGCTATTTTGAATTTCTTGAGAAATACGGGAGTAAAAAAAAATCCGTTTTTTCTCCTCAATGGAAGACTCTGTACATATCTGGTGACTCTTAGAACTGGATAAAAAAAAACCTGTTTTGCAAAATAAAAATAAAGCCTCTGTTATATAAAATTCTAATGCCTTCAAACGCAAAGTATACCAAAAAGGAGAATAAAAAATGATTAACCATACATTTTTTCCTGAACTTTTTGCAATATTTTACCATATATTTTTAAGAGACTTTAATTCCCTGACTTTTCCCGTTTGTCCACTCGAGTACGAACCCTATTTGATTTCTACTAACATTTGCACAACACTGAACTTAAATAAAAATGTCACTAAAATTTTGAAAAAGAAAGTGGTACTCTTGACCTTGCTGGTGGAACATCTTGCTTCCGCAAACATTGACACCATGGCGAAAAAAAAAACGTTCGAACCGTATGTTTTTCAGATACCAGAATTCCTTCGTAAAAATATCACGTTCGGTTTTAATTGCGGTAAAGGTTAGTTTTCTTTTAGTGGTCTATATGTAAATAAGGTGTTATTTGTTATTCGTTGTTTTATATATATACGAAGTTGATTATTGTGAAATTGGATCGGAATTTTTGTAGAGGTGAGCAATTTTTTACCATGTTGGTGACTGACCTACCGCTAACTGAGTCGAATATTTTATTGCTTTAGCATATCTTATAAAAATTAAGCAAGTTTTTTATAGATATCGTACACGGTCAAAATTATTGCAAATAAATGTATGTAATTAGACATAAGTCAAACCTCAGGAAAATTAGAAAGTAGTTCAATTTTTTTTTAATATAGCTTTTGAGAAAACCTTTAGACTAACATAAAAGGCAAGTCAATCCGATGAGCAGTTTTTAAGCTATGCCGCGAACTGACACATAGACAGACAAACAAACAGACCGACAGAATTGACAATAAAACATATTTTTTTGGCATCCATGTACGCAAAAACGTGAAGATATGTAAAACTTCAGAGGATGCTTTTTTCAGATTAGAAACATTTTATTTGGCCCCCATTTTGTTACGGCATTTTGAATTAGTACCACAGTTTTACTAGTTCATCTCTATACCACAACTTATGGCACACAATTTGAAATCAGTTCAATAAATAGTTTTTTCAGGCTGAATTTGTATGTATTTTATTAAGCCGCCATTTTTATTCCGTCATCTTATATACGTAGGTACCAAAATTTTACCAATTGAATATATGTTAAAAATTTAGGATAAATTGGATAAGTACTTTTTTAGCAGTATTTTGTTTTTGTATTTCACTAGGCTGTTTTGTTTTGCCATACCTACTAGATTTTTAAAAAATGTTACCAAGTTATCCCGATATGACCCTTAATTTTTGCACAAAATTTGAAGTCAATCTGGTAAGTAGTTCTTTAGCTATGCCGCGAACAGAGAGACCGACAGACAGACAGACCGGCGGAACTGAAAAAACATGTCTTTCGTCATCTAGGAACCCTGAAATGTAAAGATTTGAAAACATCTCGGAGGAAGGTGCTGCTGAGGCCAGTACAGATTAAATATACAGGGTCCTGCAGCTCACCTCCCGTCTTTTATTATACCTTAACCATTTATTTTAGAAAAAATATTTAAAAGCCACTATATGCTGTTGATTAGAGAGCACATTTTAAAAATATTCTTGATTATACAGGGTGTTACAAAAAATAGTGGCGCATAAGAGTTGCATTTTTTTAAATGGAACACCCTATATTTTTTTACATTTTTGAAACACTCTTTACCTAGTCTACAGACTCCTAGAATAGTATCTCTCTTTTTTAATAGTTTCGGAGAAAAAAGGTAAAATCGAAGAAAAAAAAATTATAGTCTACATTTAAAATATTTATAAAAATTAGATAAAACATCTTAAAAGCTAAGGTAACCTAGTAGCTTACTGCAAAAGGTTTATAGTTATTCTGCTATCAATATTATAAGTCTTACTTATACAGGGTGACCCAAATTCCATGTCAAACGTTGCAAAATAAAAAATAATTTTTCTCCATTTTTTCAAATGGAACACCCTATATATTTTTTTTCTGTCCGGTACAGAATTAACAGATCAACATTTTTTATTATTACACTTATCTCAAAATTCCTGAAGGTTTTTGAAATATTCTTAAAAAACTAATGTTGTACTTTGTTTTTCAGTACGATAATTGAATAAACTCAATAGTAATGTGGAAAAATGGAACACCCTATATATATTTTTTTCTGTCGATACAGAATTAACAGATCAACATTTTTTATTATTACACTTATCTCAAAATTCCTGAAGGTTTTTGAAATATTCTTAAAAAACTAATGTTGTACTTTGTTTTTCAGTACGGTAATTGAATAACCTCACTAGTAATGTTCATAAGTAAGCACCTTCGCGATTTTGAATAATAAATAGGTCAGCGTAGTTATAGCTATGGGAAAAAACCTAAAATCCCAACATTTTTTGTAATTACGTTTACCGCATAAAATTTGAATTACTGCCAAGAGTTAAGCCGTAAAGACGTTTTACATGCTGCAGGTCTTCCTACAAGTTGCAAGAGACTTGCACAAAGGCATACGCTGACACTTGCAATTGAAATACAACTGCCGCTTTACAGTCTGCAAGACAAATTGCGCGCAATATCTTGCAGGTGCAACCCCTTGCTGCAAGAAACTTGCAGCATGTAAAACGGCCTTAACCTTTATTTAATATTATTGACAAGTGTTGCCCAAATTATTAACTAGAATTTAAGTAGGCCATGAAAAACAAATTGTCTAGAAACTGTCAAACAACTAAAACATATCGGCAATTTACTTATTCGTTTTTTTAAGTTTTAAAAATTGAAATAATTATCGGATTTTTCATATAGTGGTCTTTACCTTCTACGTAGTTCATTTTTCGTTTGTTTGCGTCACTGTTTAGAAGTTTTATTTGAACGTTCTATCGTCATGGAGTACACCCGCGAAGAACTGGTTGATATGGTTTTTGTGTTAGGAGAATCGCATAGAAATGCCTTTTTGGCCAGTAGGATTTATGCGCAAAATTATCCAGAACGAAGGCACCCAGACAGAAGGAGCATGACGAACTTATTAGAGAGATTTATGGCAACGGGAAATGTAAATTATACAAGACCAGTTAGAAATAGGCCCGTTCGAACGGAAGAAAATGAATTAGCTGTGCTATTAGCTGTCACGGAAAATCCTTCTGTTAGCTAAAAAGCAGTCGGGGATGCCGTAGGAGTAAGCGAAAGAACTGTTCAGCGAATTTTAAAGAGCCATAAATTTCATGCATATCATATTCAGTTGCATCAAGAACTCCTTCCAGCAGATTTTGAGAAACGTGTTGACTTTTGTAATTGGGCACAAGCTAAAATTAGGTTAAGCTTTGATTTTTTTGATAAAGTTTTATTCTCTGATGAGGCCACATTTCATAAGAATGGATTTGTAAATCGTCATAACTACCATTACTACGCCGACCATAATCCAAGAATTTTTAGTCAGCTTGATCTACAACACAGATGGTCAGTTAATGTGTGGGGGGGAATTATTGGTGAACATGTTATTGGTCCCCATTTTTTTAATGGACATTTAACTGGAGCCATGTATCTCGACTTCCTAGAAAATCACTTGCCAAATTTGTGCGAAAATTTGCCGGTTAATCTAAGAAATACAATGTGGTTGCAACAAGATGGTGCTCCAGCACATTTTTCGTTGCCAGTTAGGGATCATTTAAATAATAATTTTCCAGATCGATGGATTGGAAGACAGGGAGCAAGTGCGTGGCCGCCCCGGTCGCCTGATCTAACAAAATTAGATTTTTTTCTATGGGGCTACGTTAAGGAAATTGTTTACAACAAACCTCCAACAACTCCCGAAAATATGCAGCAACGGATTAGAACCGCATTTCAAAGTATTACGCCCGAAGTATTAAGAATAGTAGGAAAATCTTTTCATACCCGTCTTCGTTTATGCCTCGAAGAGAATGGAAGACATATCGAACATATGTTCTAAGTAAAAATTAATTTTAGCAATAATTAGATATTTGTTAATAATGTTAAATAAAGCTGTTACACCTTAAGTCGAGCCTTAACTCTTGGCAGTAATTTAAATTTTATGCAGCAAACAAACATAGCTAGAACTACGCTGACCTATCTAATATTTAAAATCGCGAAGGTATGAACATTACTAGTGAGGTTATTCAATTATCGTACTGAAAAACAAAGTACAACATTAGTTTTTTAAGAATATTTCAAAAACCTTCAGGAATTTTGAGATAAGTAATAATAATAAATGTTGATCTGTTAATTCTGTATCGGACAGAAAAAAAATATATATAGGGTGTTCCATTTTTCCACATTACTAGTGAGTTTATTCAATTATCGTACTGAAAAACAAAGTACAACATTAGTTTTTTAAGAATATTTCAAAAACCTTCAGGGATTTTTGAGATAAGTGTAATAATAAAAAATGTTGATCTGTTAATTCTGTACCTGACAGAAAAAAAATATATAGGGTGTTCCATTTGAAAAAATGGAGAAAAATAATTTTTTATTTTGCAACGTTTGACATGGAATTTGGGTCACCTTGTATAAGTAAGACTTATAATACTCGTAGCAGAATAACTATAAACCTTTTGCAGTAAGCTACTAGGTTACCTTAGCTTTTAAGATGTTTTATCTAATTTTTATAAATATTTTAAATGTAGACTATAATTTTTTTTTTCTTCAATTTTACCTTTTTTCTCCGAAACTATTACAAAAAAAGAGATAATATTCTAGGAGTCTGTAGACTAGGCAAAGAGTGTTCCAAAAATGTAAAAAAATATAGGGTGTTCCATTTTAAAAAATTCAACTTTTATGCGCCACTATTTTTTGTAACACCCTGTATAATCAACAATATTTTTAAAATGTGCTCTCTAATCAACAGCATATAGTGGCTTTTAAATATTTTTTCTAAAATAAATGGTTTAGGTATAATAAAAGACGGGAGGTGAGCTGCAGGACCCTGTATAACTGTAAATAAATAATATTAAATCAATACATAAATTGAAAGAGATGTTAGATTACAAGAAATACAAGAAAGAAAAAGAAAAAAAAGTAAAAAGAGAGAATATAAACAAAAGATATAAAAAAATGTAATGTATATAGCTTAAGCTTAATTTTTTTTTTAATGATACTATATTTAATGAAAAGTTAGTTATTTTATACTTGTTTATTAAAGAATTTGATAAGAAAAACTTTTCTTAACATATTCTTTATGGTGAGAGGGTATTGTCAGCAAAAACTGTCTACGAATATTGAAGCTATGAACATCTGTGCGATACTTAAGCTTTTCATGAAGGTAAGGGGAGCAATTAAATTTAATAATTTTGTAGAGAAACCACATCGAATGTAGAATTCTTCGATCGTGCGGGTTAAATGAAACGCGGGCTGCCTTATATGTCAAGAGTCGATGGGAATATGCAAAAATATAACAAATTAGCTGGTATTTTGCGGTTTTTTTAAATATTATTAGTTTATCAAAAATTATGGTTTTACATCCTTTAAAAAAATTAAAAATTTTATTTTATTTTTTGAGCTGTTTCGCCCCCTGCATTAAAAGGGAAGGAAGAAAATCGCTTAAGTGTGCAAAAAAATGAAAATAAGTTTGCCGTTTTACGTTTTTACTTCCCTCCTAAAAGGGAAGTATCGTAATTGTGAAAAATCACCTTCCGAGGTTTTTTGAGATCTTTACGTTTCAGGGTCCCTAAAAAATATTAACTAAGTAAGTGCTTATCCAATTTATCTCAAATTCTGCACAAAAATCAAGTATTATTTAGGAATCAAATGGTTAAATTTTGGTACGAATCCAAGATGGCGGAACAAAATGGCGGATTAATAAAAAATTGTGCGCCATAACTAATTGTAGTATAGAGAAGATCTTTGAAGGTTTTTTTTAAATTTTTTTTTTCGATTTCGCGGGGCTGCCTCGTTTTTTAGTGCTACCCTGTATACTGAACAAATATCATTTTATATACAAAAAACTAAATAAAATTGTCGTGTTTTATAGTTTTCAAAATATAACGCAATTTTTTTTTAATATATATAATCGAAAAAAATCAACTATCTACGCCAATAACAATTTTATGTTCCATTGTAAGAACATTTACCCCAACTATTTCTATTTTTAGTTTGACTGTTATCGGTTTGTGCATTCATTATTTTAATTAAAAATAATACATTTAACAATTTAACATTATTAGGTAATTATTTTCATTTTGTTTAAAAATAAGCTTTTGTAACTATTTGTTTCCTTTGGAAAATAATTGATTTTAATTTCCCTCGTAAAGGGGAATTATTTTAATCATGAGGAAATGAACCTCCCGGAATTTTACAGAATTTCTCGTTTTAGCGTCCCTAGATTTCAAAAAACACGTTTTTTTCAATTCCGTTGGTGTGTCTGTCTTTCTAGCTGTTTCTCTGTCTGTCTATCGGACTCTATCTCTAGCTAAAAACTACTTATCCGACTGACTTCGAATTTTGGACAAAAACTAAGGGTCATATAGGGATGGACTGGTAACATTTTGGTAAAAATCCAATATGGCTGGACAAAATGGCGGCTTAGGGAAATGGTTTCAAACATTTAAATATTAAAAAGTTAAATGTTAATTAATATTAAAGCAGTTTAAATCTTCCGCTTCGTTTTGTTTTTTGTCCAGGGCAACTGTAATTTCGTAAACTTAAATCTGATATTATCGGGATTTTTAAACGAAAATATTTTAAAAATTAAAAAAAATTAGGGAATTAAACGAGACTGCTGAAAAACCAAAAATAACAGTTGATAAAGGCAGGGCAGTAACCAAATTTTTGAAAGCTGCATTCGGAGGAAATTGGACTAGGGATCCGAATTTACAGTAGTATTATTATATCTTACAAGAAGATCTTGTTAATATTCCTGTGTCCGAAAATAAATATGACTGCGACTGTTTGCAAGAAGAAAAAGAACTCCAAACTTAAGTTAAACGGAGAGTAGCTTGGTTCTAGTTTGAGTTATTTTTAAACTTTGAGTTTTTTTATGTAAGTTTTCTTAGTTAAAAGACTGAAACAAAAGTGTTAATTACTTGGTTCTTTCACAGTTTATGTAACAATAAATGTTTCTCAATAAAAGTTTCTTTATCAAAACGATACAAGTGTCATTTTTTTTCAAAATGCAACAGGTCTAAACTATAATTGACAAAAATAATCTTTTTATCTTACAACGATTTTAGAAATTGTTATACATTTACACTACAACGAATATACAATCAAATAATAAAGTACAGTCAGACTACATTAAACAATTAACATTAAAACCCGTTTCTCCCTTTTTCCAAAAAAGTAAAAAAATGGACTTGTTGCATTATGAAAATGAGCTCCTCAGATAAATCCTAACACTGGAACCTGTGGTGGAAGATAGATCAAAATACAAGAGTTCTAGCCACACTCCACCACAACTTGTTACGTTCTGGACGCGCGTTTCGCTAACCAAATTAGCATCATCAGCAGATGATATAAAGTTTATATCATCTGCTGATGATGCTAACTTGGTTAGCGAAACGCGCGTCCAGAACGTAACAAGTTATGGTGTGGTGTGGTTAGAACTCTTGTATTTTGATCCTCAGATAAAGTATAAATATGGTGAAACATCCTGTACACCTCTTCATTTTTTACGACTTTCATTAATCTTTTATCAGATAAAAAATTACTACACCCTGTATAATGCATCTATTATTATCGTTATAGTGCTAGACGAGAATATGAAATGAAATCGGGTATAACAACATTATGCGTCTTAGTAACGTTTACATTCTTAAAGAAAAACAACACATTTTGATATTCAAATTTAGATGACACTACTTAAACCGACGTCATTATGGTCGAATATATAAAGCAATATTAGTTTGTTTATGTAAATTATTAATCTTAGAAATATATAAATATATAATTATAAGGTTCATGTGAAAAAGCAAGCAGTATTTATATTTATCCGATCCATCGAATGAATACAAATTTTCCGCTTCAAGGAAGTCGCCCAAAAAAAATCACCGTTTCTCAACAGCATCGGCAGCGTTGACCCAACGTCGCCAAAAAAAAACTTCAAAAGTTTAGCAACTAAATTAAAATTTAAAAATTGACCTAGTAATGCAAATAATACCGAGATAAGTGCTAACACAGTCTTGCTATGTTCTGTTAACGATTTTTGTCAATCTTTTAATACGTTCTTTCAGTCGTGATTGTGTTTCCCACTATTTTGGTATTACTTATAGAAAATTGCCCAAGAACCAGTGGTGCATTCAGTTACAACAATTTGGTGTTTAATACATTTTTAGTGGTGTTTTGCATTGTCCGCAAGTGAGACACTAATGAGTGGTGCATATTCGCTTAAAAAATTAATTATTTTACAGTTTGTTACCTAATTTTCTGCTGCATTAGAAAGGCGCGGGCAGTTGTGCGTGGTTTTCGATATTAAGCTTTCTGGATATATTATAGGGCAGCTTTCTCCTAAGAGGTAAGCATTCCAAAAATCTACAGGGTCTGTATAATTTTAGTTGACAAATGGAAAACTTTTTTATTTGAGACTTTAGTAAAAAGAATTATTCTTCATATAAAATGTTGCTTATTGTAAATATGAGATTGATTAAAAATATAAAAATTAAAATAATAAGACGACTTCAAAAAAAGCACTAAAATGTAAAAAAAAAACATTCAATTCCTCAATGAAAATTTTGATTCATGAATCGGCGTCAAACTAACTCTTAATTACTTAATCACGAACAGACATTTATATATCGAGTGTCTACACGTATACCACATAAAATAGACACGATCTTTGTTACTTTGACACCAAATTTTCAAAGTGAAATGAATTAATTATTATTCTTTAATTTTAGTGCTTCTTTTTAAGTCAGATCTATTTAATTATATATTTTTTCATTTCATCTTTTTTGGTTCTAATTATAAAAAGTTTTAAATTATAAAGCCTAAACTTGAGTTAAAATTTTGGAGGTTCTAAATAAAGTAAAATTATATATATATATATATATATATATATATATATATATATATATATATATATATATAAATATTTCCTATATATGTACAGTGTGGGCAAATCTAAACTGCTCGGAACTGTCGATTTTTATTTCCCGAGGGAAACGTTTTGCGCAAATCATTAGCCTTGTCACTCAGAATCTTAAAAGGGAATGGAGTTCGACTGGTGCATGGTTTTAAAGGTAACTAAATTCTCTTTTCAACGCATCTTAGTCTTCTCATTGTTATTGCTCGATGAAGAAAACGTTGAAACCCGTAGATTTTTATCTCGAAGAAGAAATCGTATGCATATTTTCAACTTTGTCACTTCAACCCACCGTAGGGAAGACATTCAACCTTTAAATTAAATAGGATTAAAATTCATGTGATACCTCATTTTAATGGTCATCAAATTCTCTTTTCAAAAGATCCCAACATAAAAATAAGAAAATGTTAATTACATTTCTCACTAAATTTATCACCCAAAAAAGTTAATCTAAATTCCAATTTTATCATTTGATGAAAAAAGTAGTAAATATTAGTCTTTTTGCAATAATTGGTCAAATCTTAATAATTTTTTGTACTGTGGAATGTTTGTGTAAAAAATGTATAAATATTACAGTTGTTTATCTTTCTTAGAAGTGGAGCCTGAAGAGTATTTGCATTTAAATTATTTAAATTAAGTATCTCGTAGGGTTTTCTTTGTGACTATTTATAACTTTATTTTGATCCAAAGTGGTTAATTATACTGCAGAAAGAGTATCGTTTGCTGAACTCTATTATGAAAATGGTAGATGTGCTTATATTGTGGCACATGTATTTTATCAAATGAATTGGGAAAAGATGTTCACCGAAAATACATAATTGAACTAGTAGTTCAATTATGTATTTTAGGGAGACAGAATCAGTGGCAGATCGAAAACCATTACCTCCAAATCGAATGATAGGAGAAAAGGAAGCAGTGGAACTTGCTGTTTTGGACCACGTTAATATGCACCAAATAACTACCTTTAGTGTGTGATATATCTCGTATGAGTATTCGCGGAATTTTAAAGACACATATATTTCACCCCTACAAAATCCATCTTGTACAACAATTAAACAAAGATAACTCTGACAGACACCTCCTCATTATACCCTTGCTGTTCGTGAATATTTAAATAGGGCCTACCATGGTAGATGGGTTGACTGAAGAGGAGCACTAGAGTGGCCTGCAAGATCACCTGACTTAACCCAGTTATATTTTTTTCTATGGGGTCAGTTAAAAAGTAAGATTTATAAAACTCAGCCACAGTCATTAAAAGATTTAAGACAGCGGACCATTGAGTGATTTCGGGCTGTTACACCGGATATGCTTTATAATATTGGGGACCGTTTCGAACAAGGAGGAGGCCAACACTTTCAGCACGTATTATCATGTACAATGAATAAACAAAATTTATCTTTCTTTGTAAACCTAAATAACCCACCGTAAAGCTAAGCTCAAAAAAAATGTTTTTCCAGAAAAATAATGTCATTACATAAAATTAACGTAAAGATCGATAAAAATTTATAGTTTAGTTTTATCAGTGTCTTATTAATTAATTAACTACCTATTTAATTTTTAAAAATAGCTAGGCCTTGAAAACGAAATTGAATGACCTTTGAAATAAGTTATCACTTGACCTTCTATGCCATTTATTATTTTAAAGATTGCAGCTTACTCCTGCGGGGGGTTAAAGTGACAGTAAAGAGACAAGTTGAAAATAAGCAAAAAAAACTTTTTTGTCGATACAAAAATCAACGGATCTCAACATTTTTTCACCGAGCAATGATTTTTTTCAAATTTAAAAAAATAAGATGCGTTGAAAAGAAAATCTGATTGCCTTAAAAATAAGATATCACTCGACCCCTATTCCCATTTAAGATTTTGGGGTTGGAGCTGAACCCCCCGAGGAGTGGAAGTGACAAGGTTGATAATGTAAGCAAAATCTTTTCCCCGGGAAGTAAAAATCGACGGTATGCGAAACATCAGTCTTGTATATGTACAGATATAAGTAATAACTGGAATTCACGTTTTTTAAACAGCTAAATTAGTTTGCAAATACAAGTCGATAATATGTTTAAACTTTGTTTTTTTGTCACGTAGTAGTGTTTTGCAAAGTTAATTGTGAATATGTAAAATTAATTCGTCGTTTAATATTTTCGACCAATTGAGCATTAAATTACCTAAAAACGGCACCTCGCACTACAAAATTATAAATAGATTTTAAACTCATATTTTTACGATTTTTGATTTGGGTACCTCAGAATTTTGATTTGACACTTTTTAGTTCTGCCTACTTTCATTTACGTTTTTTTTTATATTATATGTGAATAATATTATATTTCTAAAATCAGTAGACATTTATGTATTGAATGTCTACATGTATACCACATAAAATAGACACGATCTTTGTTACTTTGACTACGACTTTATAAATCAAATTTTCAGAGTGAAATAAACTATTATTTTTTCATTTTTAGTGCTTCTTCGGATCCATTTTTTTATACATTTTTTTACTTCATTCTTTCTGGTTCTCATTAAAAAAAGTTTTAAATTGTAAAGCCTAAACTTGGGTTAAAATTTTGGAGGTTCCTAATAAAATAAATAAATAATTTTAAAAAGATTATCAAAATTTAAAAAGATGAGTAAAATATTAATAACTTCGTGCTATTAGAAACCTCTCTAAACATAAAAATCACGATATTACCATGCATAATTTTTGTTCTTTCCTGATATGGTGAATGCAATATATATATATATATATATATATATATATATATATATATATATATATATATATATATATATATATATATATATATATATATATATATATATATATATATATATATATATATATATATATATATATATATATATATATATATATATATATATATATATATATATATATATATATATATATATATATATATATATATATATATATATATATATATATATATATATATATATATATATATATATATATACAGGGTGAGTCAACCAAGTGCAACCAAAATGCATTCCTTATTCGATCCTTCATATCTTCTTGGTCAATCGGAGGAACTTTGTAGACCTTCTCCTTGACATATCCCCATAGGAAAAAATCGCACGGTGTGAGATCCGGCGATCTTGCTGGCCACTGAATTTGCCCCCTCTTCCTATCCACCTATTGGGATATAACTGGTCCAAATACTGACGAACACTGAGTGAAAAATGAGGCGGAGCACCATCTTGCTGATACCACATGTTTTGACGTTCTCGGATAGGAACATCTTCTAAAAGAATTGGAAGATGATTCACTAAAAAATTTAGGTACATTTCTCCATTTAAAACACCGTCAAAAAATGAGGTCCAATAATTCGGTTTCCGAGAATCCCACCCCAGACATTAAGAGACCGTACTCTTTGATTGTCAATTGTTCTCATCCAATGGGGATTTGCGGTACTATAATAGTGCATATTATGCCTATTAACTACACCATTGCTCTTAAACGAAGCTTCGTCGGTGAACAAAACATGTTTTAAAAATAACGCATCTGAAGGATCCTGCAAAAGTGTACCCTATTTTCGAAATCATCATCATCAAAACCTTTAATTCATTCTCGTTTATTATGAATTTTTCTCTTTTTAGGATAAGCAACACTTCCTGTTTGTCTAAACCTATGTAGAGTTTTTTTTAGAACTTCACGGCTTGGTTGTCTTCTACCTGAAAATTTTTCTGGGTATAGACGTTTAGCAGTTTTTATCTTACGCTGACATTCACCAATTAGTAAAATCATGTCACTTAATTCGTTAATGGGGAACTTTTGATTAAACGCCATAAAAATTTATACTTTAAAATGTAAAATTTTTAATACTGACAAAACCTCAAATGACATTTGCATCAACTGGTGTTTTTTCTGCAAAAGTACAAGTAACGTCGCCCAAGAAACTAAACAATAAAACAACAAATCTTATGTTATGCCGCAGGTATAATTTACAATTTTTAAACATTAATATCTCATAAACCGTTAAATTTAGCTATTAGCACTTTGATATAATTTTTTTTCTAGAATTTTATGAAGAATCCGAAAATGAATAAAAAAATGTAAGTTCTTATTTAAAAAATTGCATTTAGACCACGCTCAGCATTTTTGACCGACCCTGTATAATAACAGTTACCGTAAAAATATATATTGTTGAAATTCGAAACACTTTTGTATTTAATTTTTTCAGCTAATAGTTTAAGAAATAAATGGGGGGTGCCACTTGGTTGACTCACCCTGTATATATATTCCACCATTTTCTACATTTTTTAAATTAGCTTGTTATGGAAGCTTTCCGGTAATATCCTAAATATTCCCTATATATATATATATATATATATATATATATATATATATATATATATATATATATACAGGGTGGGCCAATCTAAACGAAACAAGGCCGATATTTCATATACCTTTCATTTAAAAAGAAATTACTCGGACCTGTCGATTTTTATTTCCCGAGGGAAACGTTTTGCGCAAATCATTAGCCTTGTCACTCAAAATCTTAAAAGGGAAAGGGGTTCGACTGGTACATGATTTTAAAGGTAACTAAATTCTCTTTTCAACTCATCAAATATATATATATATATATATATATATATATATATATATATATATATATATATATATATATATATATATATGTGTGTATATATATATATATATATATATATATGAAAACAAAAAAAAAAACTGAAATTCAAGTTTTTTAAACAGCTAAAATAGAGAGTTTGCAAATACAAGTCGAAAATATGTTTAAACTTTGTTTTTTTTTTGTAACATAGTGGTTTTTGGGAAAGTTAATGGTGAATATCTAAAATTAATTCGTCGTTTAATATTTTCGACCAATTGAGCATTAAATTACCTAAAAACTGCACCTCCCACTACAAAATTATAAATAAATTTTAAACTCCATATTTTTACGATTTTTAATTTAGCTATCTCAGAATTTTGATTTGACACTTTTAGTTTTGCTTACTTTCATTTACGTTTTTTTTGGGCACCTTTCTATATTATATGTGAACAATATTATATCTCTAAAATCAGCGAATCACGTCAAATTTCGTTTACCTTTTCGTATATAGGGACACTTTTTCAACTTTACAGAACAGCCCCCTAAAACGCAAAAAAGTTTGTACTGCAAAACCATTTAGTATTTGATAGTAACTTGAGTCTAAAAAAAATTGCACAATAATAAATAACAAGAATATACTTACGCCTCACCCAAATAAATGTTGAAAATGGCCACCTTCACTCTCAATGCAGTAATAGAGGTTTTGCTCAAAACGTTGCTGCACATTTCTTTGTTGCAAATCTTGCAACGAAGTCGGTTGAGTTGCATAGATTTTGCTTTTTAAGTGCCCCATGGAAAGAAATCCACAAGTGATAAATCTGGCAATCTTGGGCGTTATTTATATAATGTGGCGGGGCACCGTCCACCATCATTATCCTCAACGTACCTCATGTTAAATTCTTAGATTAGAATCAGACCAATATCGGCAGTTATGCCGATTTACCATGACGTTTAAGCAAAAGAGCATTCATCAGAGAGACAAGTGTTGAATAAAAGGTTTTCATCGTTTATAATTCGTTCACTCATTCAACTTCACAATATTGTAATCGCCAATCGAAATCGTCTTTATTAAGTTCTTGCACACGGATGGAAACTATGGACTTCAAGAATTTTTTGGATACTAGGGCGAATAACACCAGACACAGTTTCCAATTAGTGGGTACTTAACGTAGGATCTAGATAACTTTGCCCTAAAACCATCGCTTAGGTTCTTTCGTTCTTTATGGGATTTTAGATGTAGCGTTTTATTTGTTTTCAGTCTTTACATTTGGCATCCTTAAATAGTCGTAAAATCGAAGGTTCTGAGCGTTTTTCAAAAAAAATAATGATCTGGCCGTAAATCTCTCTGTGTCGTTTTCCATGCGCCATCCTATATAAAGCGGTAAGAGCAATGGACGATAGTCTAAATTCACAAAGAGGCGTGGACACCATGTGTGAATGGTCTCAGACAAACAACCTTGAACTAAATATTAAGAAATGTTTTTTCATCAGATTTTTTTGGGAAATCAGCAATTAGTTATGAATGGATAATAAAAGATTTGGGCGTGTGGTTTAACGAGAAAGTGAATTTTAATGACCATGTCATAAGAGTTTCACAACTGAGCTTAAAAACGATAGGATTTGTTTGAATAAACTGTCGGGATCGTTAGAAGTTATGAAGACTGTACGTTTCATGAGTGTGACTTTGAACAGGTTAGTATTGTATGGTCTCCCAAATATCAGTCTTACATGGGAGGAATGGCTGCATATAGAGTTGATTTAAATTTTGCTAATTTTCATAAAGCTGATGCATTATCCCGCATAAATCTTATAAATTTGGAAAAAAAGAAGAAAATGGATGTATTTTTTGTCTATAAATTAATAAATGGAATGACTAATAAATTGGCTCTGTTAGTTACATTAATGCTCAGAGTTTCTTGTAGAAACCTTAAAACAACATGAATTATTCACTTTTAAGAGGCATTCGTATTTTTAATTACCAAAATAGTTCAATTGATGTTTTTCACTTGTCGCTGGCTGGATTGAAGCGTATTTTATTAAAGTTAATTAATGAAATGTGATGTAGGCAGTGTTTAATGGTTAATTTTGTTTCGTATAGTTTTTTTATATATTGTTAAATGTATTGAAATGTAAGTAGTGTTGATTGCTGTACATATAGTTCTTCTAATTATGTAGTTTCCTTTTGTAAAATATATTTATAAAAATGGGTTTCCCATAATTTTAATAATAAATAAATAAGTAGATTTCTTTTACCATTTTGTTTCCCTCTAAAAAGGATAACCCAAGGAATATAAAATAGTCCCTCTGTAAACGAAAAAAAATGTTTTTCAAAGGCGTTAAGCTTTTCAAAATTTGTCTTAGTACAGCAATTAGGGGGTTGGGCAAAATATTAAAGTGCACTAATTTATTTTTGCGAATGGTAGCTGTTGGGGGATGTTTAATAGTTCAGAGTATTTTTTATTTCAGAAGCCAATAATATTTTATCACAAAAATAAAACACAAACATTTTATTATGATTTCTTGCATATCGATTTGGGTTTTTATTATTAGATTAGCGTTTTTGCCTACTAAATAGTATTTTTGATATATATGCTTTTACATTTGGAATTGACAGCTGTCAAACTGCTATAAATGGCAACATAATATGAATCTGATCTCTGAAGTTTTAATTTCAACTCGAAGTTTCTTATTTATACTGCAGCGGCTATTGTTTTCATCCTCCAATAGGGACGGATGTACAACTAGCGCCAAAACTTATTACAACCAAACTAGAGTCAACAACGGGAACAAAACCGACACTTGAGATTAGCAAGAGAACATCCCAAATCTTCCAGTATCTTTTATACAGGGTGTCCATTTTATGGTGATTAGTACCTTATCTAGAAAACGATAAAAGTTACGACAAAAAGTTAAATACAAAAGTTGTTTGGATTCAATTAAATTTTTATTTTATTTCACTTTTGCTTATACAGGCTATTTCGTTTTGACGTGACACATGTCAACTTTCTTAATTTAAATGGGACATCCTATATATTATTACATGTTTCGATTCTACTATTAATTTGCGAAGTTTTTATAATAACATCTATATTTGAATTATTTATCGTTTTTGAGTAAATGGAGTTTTTAGAATTTTTTTTAAAAAAACATATTTTTTTAAAAAAAATTTTACCTATAAAACTTTAATGGAACAGACTAATATCCTAAACATACATTACTAAGGGTTCAGTTCAACGAGTTTCCATGCTGGTCTTACCAATTAATATACAAGGTGTTAAAAATAGAGAGCAAAACAAACAGAACTTTAAATGTAAAAATCTCCTGTTTTTCAAATGGAACACCCTGTATATTTTTATTTCATCTGATTCAGCGTTCAATTACCTATCATTACTCATATATATGTCTTATACCTAAAATGAACAGTTTCGATTTTATTAGCCATTTTCTGATTTATCCCGGAATTTTGCCGGTAAATGAGATCAGAAACTGAAAAAATTAAGATAGACTTAGGAAATAACCTAATGCAATTGTTGACTTAAGTTGACATTTGCTCTGTTTGTAGTTTTTGTCAAATTTTTGCTGCGAAATTTGCTAAAAAATGGCTTTATATAGTTTAGATGAACGTTTGAAATTATACAACTAGCCCTTAGAGAATATTCGAGGGAATATCCTAATAATCGAGTTCCCTCTAAAACTATATTTTTTCGAATTGTGCGTGATTTGGAAAATGATGTCCCTAAAAACTCTAAGAAAAATCGTCCCAATTTTGTCCTCACTGAGGAAAAACAACTGGAGATTTTACTTTATTTCGAGGAAGATGATGAAAGATCCCAAAGAGATGCTGACAGAGGCATTGCAGGTGTCAGTAGAGGAAGTATTCAAAAAACACTGCAGGTGAATGGTTATCATCCTTATAAATTTCTTCCAACTCAATTATTATCAAAATTAGACTTTAATGAAAGATTGACTTTTTGTTGTGATATTATGGACCGGCAGTTCGAAAATGTGTTTTTTTCAAAAGTGCTTTGGACCGATAAAGCCTCATTTAATACGGCGGGTGTTTTTACTCGGAAAAACACTCATTACTGGTCTCAAACTAATAAACATCTAATAAAAGCAATTAAAAAACAAGGCCGTCAAACCGTAAATGTGCGGAATTATTTGCGACCGTATTATCGGACCAATATTTTTTGACAGGTCGATAAATGGCGAAAGATACTTGGAGCTGCTTAAAAATGAAATCATGCACTTATCAACGGCTATCATTTTTCAGCAAGATAGCGCCCCTTACCACACGGTTGCACCGGTAGTAAATTTCCTTAATCAACATTTTCCATTGTGGATAGGAAGACATGGTTTAATATCCTGGCCACCACGAAGCCCTGATTTAAGCCCTTTAGACTTGTTTTTGTGGGGTGCACTAAAAAATAAAGTTTATAAGAATAGATCCAATAATAAAAATGAGTTAAAAATAAAAATCAGAAAAGAGAACGATAATTTTAATGCATCTAATTCGGTAAGGAACACTATTCGAAAAATAGAGGCTATTTACACTTCATGTAATGCAATGGACGATGGCCATATTGAAAATTTTTTATAATCTGTTTTAATCATGTCTAATACTTAGTTAGTTATTAGTTATACCGTGTGGCACAAGATATTTTTTTGTGTCTCCCTTATTTTCGTCAACATTAAATAATAAGAACATAAATTACATAATATTTCAGTTTTATTTGTATTTTCTAACATTATTTATAGTCGCTATCTGTGTTAAACAAATGAGAATAAGGCTTAGTTTACGACATTTTTATTTTAGCCCAATTCATCTGTTTACTTATATTAAAAAAAAAAGTCAAATCAGAAAACGGCTAATAAAATCGAAACTCTTCATTTTAGGTACAGGACGTATATATGAGTAATGATAGGTAATTGAACGCTGAATTAGATGAAATAAAAATATATAAGGTGTGCCATTTGAAAAACAGGAGATTTTTACATTTAAAGTTCTGTTTGTTTTGCTGTCCATTTTTAACACCCTGTATATTAATTGGTAAGACCAGCATGATAACTCGTTGAATTGAACCCTTGGTAATGTATGTTTAGGATATTAGTCAGTTCCATTAAAGTTTTATAGGTAAAAAATTTTTTTTAAAAAAATATGTTTTTTAAAAAAAATTCTAAAAACTCAATTTGCTCAAAACCGATAAAGAATTCAAATATAGATGTTATTATAAAAACTTTCGCAAATTAACAGTAGAATCGAAATATGTAATAATATGTAGGGTATCCTATTTAAATTAAGAAAGTTAACATGTATCACATCAAAACGAAACACCCTGTATAAACAAAAGTGAAACAAAATCAAAATTTGATTGAATCCAAACAACTCTTGTATTTAACTTTTTGTCGTAACTATTACTGTTTTCTGGATAAGGTACTGTATCACCATAAAATGACCACCCTGTACAATGCCTTTATTTTTTTTGTGCGGCGTTTATGATAAACAAACTATATTCTCTCTCATAAATATATGTTTATCTCTATATCGTATTTAATTTTTCTTCAAAATTTGAAATCAATGCACAAGTAGATTTTTTACCTAAATATTTTATCAGTCTATTTTTAAACTGTGACATATTTTTTTAGAAATATTTAATCAACAGCAAAATTTATGGTACTAACTGAGATCGAACCCGCACTTCTGAATCTCTAGACCATTGCTCTAACCAATTGCACTATCGTACCACTGATAAGCAATTCGTTAAAACTTGTACGTATTCAAACCCACCAGTATCATAACCATTGTCTTATCAGTGGTACGATAGCGCAATTGGTTAGAGCAATCAGCTGGAGATACAGAGGTGCGGGTTCGATCCCCGTTCGTACCATAACTTTTGCTGTTGATTAAATATTCTAAAAAAATATTTCACAGTTTAAAAACAGACTGATAAAATACTTCTATTCAAAATTTGGCTTATACGGGCATAACAAAAAAATATTATAAACTTACTAATATGGAGGGTAGCGTTGTCAGATTTGACGTCCAGTCAGAAACGGCGCGCCATAAGGTTAGAATACTTGGCAGGATCAACAATGGTTATGATATTGGGGGGTTTAAATATGAACAAGTTCTAACGAATTGCTTACCAGTGGTACGATAGCGCAATTGGTTAGGCAAGAGGTGCGGATTCGATCCCTGCTCGTACCATAATTTTTGCTATTGATTAAATATTGAAAAAAAATAGATTTTTTACGTTGATTTTTTAAACATTTTTTTAGCCGCTGATTTCTTCCATCATCTTGAATTCTTACCACAATTTGAAATTGATCTAATA
The DNA here is from genome assembly GCA_030620095.1 of Kuschelorhynchus macadamiae. NCBI lineage: Eukaryota > Metazoa > Arthropoda > Insecta > Coleoptera > Curculionidae > Kuschelorhynchus > Kuschelorhynchus macadamiae. The sequence continues at coordinate 769,950 of JAUTXW010004711.1, forward strand.
AGTAGTTTTCTCAGGTTGATTTCTAAAATATTTTACTAGGCTGTCATTTTGTTTGGATGGATTCGTACCAAAGTGTTACCAATTGATTTCTATGTAACACTTGATTTTTATACAAAATTTGAGGTACATTTGATAATCAGTTATTTAGTAATAACGTCATTTCACTTGTTCTCTCATATTGGATTTTTATGAAAATAGTCCATATGGCCCTTCATTTTTGACTAAAATTTCAAGTCATCAATAAATAGTTTTTTAGCTATGCCCCGAACTGAGAGACAGTCCCACGAATACTTTTTTGGCATCTAAGGGCTCTAAAACGTGAAGATATGTAAAACCTGGGAAGGTGATTTTTTTCACGATTACAAACATTTTATTTGGCCGCATTTCGTTACGCCATCTTTCTTTATACAACATTAATTCTTGCACACATTTTGAAATCAATCTGTTAAGTAGACTGAATTCTTTTGTTTCGCCATCTTGGATTTACCCCAAAATTTAACCAGTTGATTTTTACATAATACTTGCTTTTTATGCAAAATTTAAAATAATACCATTTCACTATGCCGCAATTTTATTTCGCCTTATTGGATTTTTATCAAAATATTACTAGGTCATCCATATAAGACGCTTCAATTTTGATCAATTTATGAGTAAGCAGTTTTTAAGCTATACTGCGAAGAGGCAAACAAACAGACCAACAGAATGAAAGAATTAAGAAAACATGTTGTTTAGCGTCTAGAGTCCCTTAAACGTACAGATCTAAAAAAACCTCGGAAGGTGATTTTTTCACAATTACAACAGTAAAAAGTAAGATGTGAAGAAATAAAAAGTAAAATATATTACTTTTGTCTTGAAACCGTATTTTTGGATACATTTAAGTTTTTACGAGTAATCACAAGACTGTATTATGATTTAAACTTAAATAAAAGTTAAAAAAAATCGTTAAATTTCCTTTACCTGGGACTTCCCTTATAATTTTTTTTCCATTTGTTAGAAATAGTGAAGTCTGACACAATTTAGTTCAACACATAGTATCAGTATACACGGTGCCCCAAACTCGTTGGTACGTTAGCCGTAAATTCAGATGTAGCCGTGGAATTTTATTCAAATTCGGAACGGAGATAAGAGGTCAACTGAACTCTCAATTTATGTTCTGTTATTTCCGGTTTGAGCGAAAGTGACGTCACCTTTGTTATCTTAAATGGGACACCCTGTATTTATTAATTAATTTTGTTTCGTTGTTTAATTCTGAACTTCTTTTTATAACATACTTGTACCTTTATCTTTAACCGTTTTTGAGATAATTGAGTTTAAATAAAAAATTGGAAGAAAAGATGGCACTAATTAAATGGCAATTTTTTAGAAACTACTTAACATAAAGAGACAAAAATTTGGTGGGTTGAAATATTAATATGACCCAACAAGATAAATGTCATATTATACATTTATTTTATACAGGGTGGCTCAAAAATCGTATCATGTTAACACATTTTCTTTTTGCAATAACTATGATTTTTTAAATGGAACACCCCGTATATTTTCTAAGTAATGTTTTCTCTGTAGAATGCTTATTTCAAAAAGTTATAATGTTCCTATACCCATCTTCAACGGTTTTTTAGATATTCAGGTTTTTATACTGGAACGTACTGAATATCCTAAAATTTGTGAAATTTAGTAGCTGGCTACGATATGACAGGTTTTAGCAAAACAAACTATCGTTGACTATCAGAAGAGCAACTTAGTCAATTACAAAATTTTACAAAACGTTTCGAGTTTAGCTTTCGTTATGATCAGTTTATGAAAGTAGACATTACTTTATTACCATGTTATCATAAGGTGAATAAAGGGTATTGAAAATTCAGAAGATTTGCGTTAATTAAAAAGGACCTATAATTACTCACGTTCTGATATTCTAAATCTGTTTATTATTCCTAAAAAATACAATCGAATAGAAGCAACAACATGTACAACATTTAACTAACAATATCCCTATCTACCATCACTAAACGAAAGAAAATTCAGAAAAGTTGAAGTTAATTTAAAATGCTGACGGTTTTAAACAAAAAATTTAGGTTAGTTTAAAAAGAGAATGAAAAGGTTAGAGTTAGATACAATATTAACATAAAAACGGGTTTGGCGGCAATAAGTATTACGGACAAAAGCCTTAAAACTAATACGTCCATTAAAACAATAACAAAAATAAATATTATTCCAAACACTTTCTTAAACATCAATATGAATAATGATGAAAATAATGTTACTTATCGAAAATGTCCTCCATTTGCCGCTAAACATTTCAAAATAGATGTTTCAACATGCATGCTCTTCTGACTTCTTCACCGTCTAGGTTTCGAAAAGCTACGCGTACCCTATTTATTAAATCATCCTTGGAAGTAACTGACGTTTGATAAATCCTTTCCTTGATGGTGCCCCACAGGTAAAATCTAATGGTGTAAGATCAGGTGGCCGAGATGGCCATAACCAAGGACCCATTCGTCTAAACCACCTGTCATCGAATAAGTTATACAACAAAGTTGAAATTTGTTGAGTGCAATGTGCCGGTACCCCATCTAATTGATACCAGTAGGATGACCTTACGTCAGGGGTTAAAGTATTTAAAAATGGCCCTAAAGTATTGTTAAGAATATATGAATACTTTTCTGAATTAAGATTTTCATCGTAGATGCAATACTGAAACTTATTGTCCATTAGTATACAAAAAACATTGAAGCCAAATTTGTCTTGAAATCCTCTTTCCTTTATAAAATGTGGGTTTTCTTTTGCCCAAAAATGAGAGTTCCTTCTGTTAGAAATTCCTTCTCGTGTAAATTTTGACTCGTCCGACCAAATAACTTTTTGTACAAAACTGGGATCTTCCTGCATTTTTATTAAAAACATCTCGCAAAACTCAACGCGCTGAATAGCATCTCCCTCTCTTAAAAATTGCGCTGTTTCAAACTTATAATTGTGCATTACGTTTTTTGTTTAAAATTCTTTCAATAGACGAATAGGAAATTCTCAAATCACTTTCTGCACTGTAAATCGCAGCGTGAGGGTAAGCTTCAAAATATCCTAAAACGTTAATGGTATTGTCTTCATCTCCAGTAATCGGACTAACCTGAATCCGTTCGGTTTTAATATCGCCATGTTTTTTAAAATTAGCCTCAAATTTTCTGAATTTTCTTTCGTTTATTGGTGGTAGTTGGGGATATCGTTCGTTAAATGTTCTACATTTTCTTGCCACTATTCGATTACATTCTCCATGAATAATAAACAGATTAAGAATATCAGAATGTGAATAATTATTTGCTATTTTTGAAATTAGGAGAAGAAAAGGTCAAAGCTTGTTACTGTTCTGACAGTCAACTGTACTTTTCTTTTTCCAGAACCTGTCATATCATGCATAGCCAACTACTAAATTTTACAAATTTTAGGATATTTAGTACGTTCCAGTATAAAAACCTGAATATCTAAAAAACCGTTGAAGATGGGTATAGTAATATTATAACTTTTTGAAATAAGCATTCTACAGAGAAAACATTACTTAGAAAATATACAGGGCGTTCCATTTGAAAAATTATAGTTATTGCAAAAAGAAAATGTGTTAACATGATACGATTTTTGAGCCACCCTGTATAAAATAAATATATAATATGACATTTATCTTGTTGGGTCATATTAATATTTCAACCCACCAAATTTTTGTCTCTTTATGTTTAGTAGTTTCTAAAAAATTGCCATTTAATTAGTGCCATCTTTTCTTCTAATGTTTTATTTAATCTCAATTATCTCAAAAACGGTTAAAGATAAAGGTACAAGTATGTTATAAAAATATGTTCAGAATTAAACAACGAAACAAAATTAATTAAAAAATACAGGGTGTCCCATTTAAGATAACAAAGGTGACGTCACTTCCGCTCAAACCGGAAGTAACAGAAATGTCAAAATATTTTGCCTCGAGAGTTCAGTTGACCTCTTATCTCCGTTCCAAATTTGAATTAAATTCAAAGGCTACATCTGGATTTACGGCTAACGTACCAACGAGTTTGGGGCACCCTGTATATGTGTTAATATATTGTCTTTTGATTTTGATTGGGCGTCATTTTGCCATATTTGTCATATTGGATTCCTACCAATATTTTACTATTTTCTTTCTACCTATGCAACACTTGAGTTTTAAGCATCATTTAAAATAAATCAATAAATAGTTTTTACATTGACACATACCGCCATTTTGTTACGTCATGTTGAATTCGTACCAGGTTATCCTATTTTCACATTTAACTTTTCTGCAAAATTTAAAGTCAATTGACAAGATTTTTTTACGTTTATTTTTTAAAAATTTTATTTGGCCGCCATTTTGTTTCGCCATCTTAAATTGAAACCCATATTATCAGTATTTCCCTACTTCGTTGGTCCGCAGATATTTTCTAACCCCAAATAATACACCACTCTAACATAACAACAAGAAGATCGTTAACGAAAATTATTTAGAAACTGCATATCTGTAAAGTATCTGCGGACCAACGCAGCAGGTAAAGACTGATAATATGGGTTTCATGCAGGATATAAAATCTATATATACATCCTGAGGATGCAACAATAAAGATACGAAACGTCGACTATTTAAAAAAAAAACATTTTTTACTGGATCCGAACCGAAAACCATTTAGAAACTTAATATCTGTGAAATATCTGCGGACCAACGTAGTGGGTAAAGACTAATAATATAAGTTACATGTGAGATATAGAATATTCAACAAAGATTTTTTTTTATTAGATTCTAATCCCAAATAAGACACCACTCTGACATAATAACAAGATTATTGTTAACGAAAATCATTTAGAAACTTAAAATTTGTTAAATATATGCGAACCAACGGAGTAGGTAAGGACTAATAATATGGGTTTCATGCAGGATTTAGGATCTATACAGTGTTTCCCAGATTCGCTTCTCTATACAGGGATCTCGGCTCCTATTATACCTACAGCAAAGGTTAAATGGGGAAAGTTTTAGAGGAAACTATTGTATTCGATATCCGGCTTCAGATTAACGATCGATCAATTGTTTTTGGAAATATCAGGGAAAAACCGAAAATGACGGATTTCGTTTTTGGCCAGTATATCCAGAACGGTAAATTTTACAGCTGCCAAAATGTGACATTATTGGGACACATTTTTAAGACAAATAAGATGGCGTATACGATACGTCTTCATTGTTTTTTGTTAACCCGCAACACGCCTCAACTTTCATTTTTCTTATGGCCGACATATTGGATTTTTCGATTTTTGGAAAGAGTCTAAAATTTACAGCCTAGTGTTATCTCACAAGTGCATTAAAGATTTTAGTATCATTGAAATATTACACTTCGTAGAGTTAGGTTTCAGTTTAAGGAGGCCATGATTTAAAGTAATGTTAGCTTTCAATGCTTTTCTAAGAAGGTCATGATTTATCTGTAACAAAATTGGATATTGACTTTGACGTTAAGTTAAATAGTTGAAAGTATCAAAGCTCTGTTTTAATAACTAATAGGTACGCTTTTATCCCAATAAAATCATGAATCTGACACATAAATTGTCAAAACCTATAGAAAATTGCCGGCATTCCGTATTCAAATGAAGAAAAGGTTGACATGTTAGCTCTTTACTTTCAATCATACAGAAACGCCGACGTTACCTGAGCAAGGTAAGATGGTAAGGTGGAGATGTACCGCGAATGACAGCAGCCTCATAAAACCCAATTCAGGAAAATCGTAGTTAATTTAATTAACCAAGGTGCCTTCGAACAACCTAGAAGCGGGTACAATAATAACAATGAAAATCGAGACAGAAACATTTTACAAGCTAACAACGAAAACCCTAGTGCATCGGTAAGAACTGCAGAACAGGAAACTAATGTGCCAAAATCAACAGTACAGAGAGTTTTAAAAAAGAATAAGAACTATCCTTACAAACCCATAATAGTACAAGGACTTAAGGAAACTGATTTTTCACTACAGTTCTGTGAGTGGTATACTAAATCATGTCTTGTGGTCCGATAAGAGCAGGTTCACGAATTGTGGAGTCTTTAATAGACACAACCGTCATCATTGGGCTGTGCAAAATCCTCACGAAGTGGCAGAGAGACGTGTACAGATCAGATTTGGAAGTAACGTTGGGTGTGGGATCATTGGTTAGTTAATCTAACTAATCTTTTTTAAATAGGCACCAAATGTTGGTCAAATAATAATCTTTTTTTTCGTTTAGTTCTTTAATGATACTAAAAGAGTATAATCTAATAAAAAAAAGTAAAACGTTCTATTCCAGACAGTCAACTTACTTTTTTGATATTGTATTACATTTTTATTCAATCATTTTGTATTGTAGTTTCGAAGAACCTATAAAAATAGAATTGGGTTCTATAAATTTATTAACACTTCATTTAAATTTTCTGCAGATTTAGCTAATTCTCTAAAATTATTTTGATTGTCTGAATTTAATGATTTATGATTACTCGGGAGGCCTAATTCATGCGTTATGAAAAAAATACCATATTAATCAAATGTCGAATTATTTTTCGATTTTCATTATGATTTATAGAAAGGCGTTCACCTGCATTTCCGAATAATTTAAATTTTAAAGCGCAAGGGGTTTGTTCTTTTGATATTTTATGTTTTATTAAGGCACGGTGTACTTCATTAAGATTATTATATCAGTAAAATAAATTGATTTAGTATTTCCGAAATTAATATGCAATACCAACAAAATAATTTATTACGCCTATTACTTCCCGCTAAGCATGTTTCTGATTTTACTTAAAGAAGTAAACCAAAATAAATTTGACATTTTCATGGCCATTTTTTCTTCTCTACAAGATGGCGTCATCAGTCTTTTGATCAGACGTTTTGTTCCATCGCCATCATCAGCAACTAGCACTGATGATGGATTTTTGATTGGCATGCAATTGCGCACCTTTGCCCTAATTTAATCGATTTTGCATCTTTTATAGTTTCCGAGTGATATTTTGATGACACTAAAATCTTTAATGCACTTGTGAGATATCACTCGACTGGAAATTTTAGGCTCTTTCCAAAAATCGAAAAATCTAATATGGCGATCATAAGAAAAATGAAAGTTGAGGCGGGTTGCGGGTTAACAAAAAACACTGAAGACGTGTCGTATACGCTATCTTATTTGTCTTAAAAATGTGTCCCAATAGTGTCACATTTTGACAGCTCTCAAATTTACCGTTCTGGATATACTGGTGAAAAACGAAATCCGCCATTTTCGGTTTTTCCCCGATATTTCCTAAACTTATACGATATATCGATGGTAAATCTGAAGCCAGATATCGAATGCAATAAGTTTCCTCTAAAACTTTCCCCATTTAACCTTTGCTGTAGGAAGCGAATCTGGCACACACTATATATATGTCGTGAGAATGCAACAATTAAGTTGCAAAATATCGATAATTTAAAAAAGACTTGTTTTTTTTAGTGGATATTAACTCCAAATAATAAACCACTCTAACAATTTTTTTAACATTGTTCCGCCATATTGGATTTTATCGAAATATTATCAGGTCATCCCCATATGACCCTTAGTTTCTGATCAAAATTTGAAGTCAATTGGGTAAGTAGTGTTTAAGCTATGTCTCGGACTGACAAATAGACCGGCAGACGGATCGACGGAATTTATAAAACATGGCATCTAGGGACGCTAGAACGTAAAGATGTGTAAAACCTGAGAGGGTGATTTTCCACGATTACAAACACTTTATTTGGCAGCCATTTTGTTCGGCTATTAGTACCACTATTTTTTTAATTGATCCCTATATTACAATTAATTATGACAAACAATTTGAAATCAAACCGTCAAGCAATTTTTTCAGGATGAATTCTTAAATATTTTATTATGCCGCCATTTTGAATTCGTACCAAAATGTTACCAGTTGATTCCAACAGAATACTGGTTGTTTTTGCGAAATTTCAGATAAATTGGATGAGCAGTTGTTTAATAAAAATTAAGGCGTGTTTTACAAAAACCACATAAGTCCAAATTTGGCGAAAATGAGTTTGTAGCGTCATCTAGGAGAAAATAAACATAATTATAATATCATAAAGTCAGTTTCTGCAAAAACAACATAAATGCCAAGATATGCACAGCTAAAGTTTCAGTGATTCTATAAAAAGCGCATATGTCCCTGGCTTTTCACACAAATACCACACAAGTCCGCGACAGGATAGGACATGTGTGCTTTTTGCTAGAAATTTTTGCTGATGCGTACAACTAAGTTAATTTGTTATTGTTACGTTTTCGGTATAGATGTGTTGTGATTATCGTGGTATCGTGGTTGTTTTCAAAGTTTAAAACATTATCGTGAAACATGGAAAACGATGGAGATGTGCCTACTGATTGGCCCAAAAAGAAAGAGAAGAAAATTAAGCGCGAAACTCTAATAAAACAGTTTAAAGTTCGTGGTGAGGAACACACAAATCATAAAGGCAATCTTGTTGAAGCACGTAAAACTGGAGAACCTTGCAGGTATGTTTACTTTTAATTAAGGAATGGGCGTATGGAAGGTTCACAAAAATATTTTGTTGTAGCTGTAAAAATGCTTGTTTCTCCAAAGTTTCGGAAGAAAAAAGATGTTTTATTCTTACGCAATTCAATAATATGAATGACAAAAATAGTCAAGATGCACATTTAAGTGGCCTTATTTCAATGAATCATATTACAAGAAGACGTCCTAGAACAGAAGTACATAAGAAAACTCATGGTGCCTCTTTTACATATAAGGTTAGGGCAGGGGAATCTGAAAATAAAATTTGCAAGAAAGCTTTCCTTAGCCTTTATGGTATTAAGGAGGCTCGTCTAAGACGAATCCGAGATTCTTTGATGACCACAGGTGCTTCTCCCAGAGACAAACGGGGCATTCATCAAAACAGGCCCAAAAAAACCCCGGAATGCATAACGGAACTTATTAAAATCCATATTAAATCATTCCCTGCAAGACAATCGCATTATTCACGTCGTAAAAATCCAAACTGTTTTTATTTACCAGAATCTCTTACTTTGAAGGATATGCATGACATGTTTGTGCAAAGTTATAAAATAAACATACCGTACAAAACCTACTGGAAAGTTTTTAGAACCAATTTTAATATTAAATTTGGATTTCCGAGATCTGATACCTGTTCAGACTGTGACAGACTTTTACAGCAGCTTAACCGTACCGACCTTGATACAGAAGAACGAAACCAACTCCAAATCGAAAGAGAAATACACCTTCGCAAAGCTGAATCATTTTTTGAACTGAAACGAAAATTTAAAAGTAAAGCAAAAGCTGGCGAATTGATGTGCATTAGCTTTGATTTTATGCAGAATTTACCCCTTCCTCATATACCATCTAACCCAGTATTCTACAGCCGTCAACTGTGGTACAATGTTTTTGGGATACATGACCTAGGAACTGAAGATGCCACGATGTACACTTATCTTGAAAATGAAGCTAAAAAGGGCGCCAATGAGGTCACTTCAATGTTGTTGCATTACCTTAAAAATAACATCCATAATCGCAATTTAGTTATTTTTAGTGACGGCTGCCCAGGGCAAAATAAAAATTATGTAATGGTACATTTTTTATATACCCTAGTTCACGTTTTAAGAATAGCTGATTCGGTAGAATACATATTTCCAATGAGAGGCCATTCATTTTTGCCGAATGATTCAGATTTTGCTTTGATTGAAAAAAAGAAGAGACGCCTGGAGAGAGCCGAAAGACCAGAGGATTGGGATAAGACAATATTAAATGCCAGAATGAAACCTAGCCCTTTTAATTTGGTGAAAATGAAGCAACATGACTTCTTTGACATCAAATCCGCAACATGTAACTTTTTCCTTAAAGCTCCAAAACCGGCAATCAACATTAAAAAAATAAGGATTATGAGAATTTCTAGCCACACATCCACACTATCTTTAAAGGATACCTATAACGGACCATTTCGAAGCAGTATCGTTGCCAAGGTAAACTTGCCATGCACTATCCAACTTGAACCGCTCTACAATCAACTTTTAACAGTTGCTCCAAATAAAGCAGAAAACTTAAAATCGCTATTACCTTTACTACGCGCGCGCCTCCAGCGAAACAAAGAGTACTATGAACGGCTCCTTGGTAATCTATCTAGCTCTGATAATCTAGATATAGAAGAGGATGACAATAGCAGTGGATGCGAAGATTAAAATTATGCACCTATTATTCATTCGCAAACATATTATCGCAAACATCTTATTTTGTTTTTTTTTCCCAAATAAATTGGTTTTTTTGAAAATTTGCTTTTTTTTTCTTGCAAAAAGAACATATGTCCAACAGTTTTTTACTTTTTTTAAAGTATTCGAACAAAAAACTTTGTTTCTTACATTACGAATCAACTTGTTAAGCTTATCTCAACAGTAAATAACTAAAAAAAAATTGAAAACATAAACAGTTTTAAAATTAAGCGTTTTTTTTATCTCCTGAATTTTTTTAATTTTGGACATATGTTGTTTTTGTAAAACACGCCTCAATTATATCAACATTTCACTAGGTCGCCATTTTGTTTCGTCATATTGGATTTTTACCAAAATGTTACTAGGTCATGCTATATGACCCTTAATTTTTGAGTCGGATAAGTAATTTTTTCCCTACACCGCAAACAGACAGACAGACCGACAGACGGATGTGCAAAACGTGAGAGGGTAATTTGAATTAGTACTACTATTATACTACCTGATCCCTAAATTACAATTAGTTATGGCACACAATTTGAAATCAAACTATCAAACAGTTTTTTCAGGCTGAATTTTTAAATATTTTAATACGCCACTATTTTGTTCCGCCATTTTGGATTCGTACCAAAATGATACCAGTAGATTCCAGCATAATACTAGATGTTTTTGCAAAATTTCAGATAAATTGGATGTGTAGTTTTTTATTAATATCTTTTTTTTAACATTTCACTTCGTCGGCATTTTGTTTTCGCCATATTGGATTTTTACCAACATGTTACCAGGTCATCCCCATATAATCCTCAAATTTTGTTAAAGTTAAAGTGACAGACAGACCGACGGAATTGAGAAAAGGTGTTTTTCCTCACTTAGGGACCCTGAGACGTGAAGATCTGAAAAATCCCGGAGTGTGATTTTTTCACGATTAACAATATTTCCCTTTGACGAGGGAAGTAAAAAGGAATGTTCTACATTCTACAAAACCTCTATACCATGTAGAAATGTTAATGAAAACTGCAAATTAATTGTTTAATGCATCATATATTGTTGCAGCGGCAGTTGTAGTTCTGACTAATTCAGTGTTACAGATAAACTTGCTTTCAAGCCACATGAAACGAGTGACTTCACCTGACGCCGTTAATAAATACTTTTTATCAGTTCTCAGTTGATTTGACCACCGTAAATATTGTTACGTCTATTTGTAAAACTGATTTTAAGAGTCATGTTGCGGTTGCTGTTTTTTGTTACATATCTATGAAATATACGTAATGTAGTAAATACTGTTAGCAAGAGAATCAGCATGTATCGAGTGGCCAAAAATCAGCAAATAGCGCATGTAATACATCACAAAATGTTTTCTATCTTACATAACTTTTTTATAAGCTTTGTTGCGATATATTTCTGAAGTAAACGGCAAATATCTATATAAATTCCTTTTTAAAGCTTGATAGCTCGTGAGCTAGCTTCATTTTGAATTCACAAATCTGCTTAAAGTTTTATGTATTTTTGTAAATTGTAAAATTATTTCCCATAAAAGTTGGCGCTTGAAAAAAAATTGTTTTGACAGTATTAAACTATAGGTCAGATATACAGGGCGTACAAAAAATACAAAAAAGTTTATTTCAGAAACAAAAAATTCAAATTAAAAAGTAAAATAAAATGTCTCCTGAAAGGACGGTATTTATTAATTTCCGATCTCGTGAAGTAAAGATCCATAATGTTGCCTCGTGCAATCGAAAGCGAACCGTGGGAAAGTGATTCCATTTTGACACATCTAATTCCAAGAGCCACGATTTTTAAATTGACCAAAGTCGTGAAAGCTTCCGTTCTATGGAAGAGTATATGCAGTGCCGAGTTCCTGGGGTGACGGCTATATTGCAGAAACTGGACGATCCGTGTACATTAGGCTTAGGGAGCATGAACGATGTATTAAAAAGAATTAAATTGGCCAATCTGCTGTTTCTGACCACCAACATTCTACTGAACATGTCATGAATGTAAAAGAAGCCTAAGTTCTTTTGTTTCAAATTCTGTAAACGAAATTAGAGAGCCTTTTGAAATCTATAAGCATCCTAGTAATTTTAATAAAGATGCACAGATACTAAAGTCTACATTCAACGTGAAAACCATTTATTAAAGCTGGTCCCGATTTAGAGAACACAGTATAAATAGCCGGCTTAAATTTCTTAGAGACTCTTGAGACAAAAATACTGGAAGCTTTCCACGAAAGCACAGTAATAGTCACAACACCATACTCACAGCCTGGGAGCGATATACCTCACGATCTGAGAATTCTCATCAAAAAGCAGGACCGAATAGCCCTAAATGAGCACTCAACTAGGTTGAGAGATATACTGAGGGAGAATAGAGACAGAATGTGGAGTAACAAACTCCGTGAACTAGACACCAGAGATAAAACTGCATGGCAGATGCAGAAGAATCTTAGGTCTGAAAGAACACCAATGCCTCCCCTGCACGGGGTAGGGGTATGGCTTACATAGACCAAGAAAAGGCTGAAGCCTTGGCGGACACTCTCGAGCGTGAGTGCCGCCTAAACCACCATCCGCTAGAAGATGATAAGCATGAAGTTGAAATAATTAATGACTGCAGAAGACTAAATGACACAGAAACTCCTGCACCTCAGGAGATCGAAGGGATCATAAAAAGCGTGAAGAAGCGAAAAGCTCCAGGCAAAGACGGAATTACAAATCAAATGTTAAAGCAACTTCCTAGAAAATGAATTGCTGCACTAACCAGCATAACAAACGCGGTTATGAGACTGGACCACGTCCCCAACAGGTGGAAGCATGCGGAAGTAGTAATGATTGGTAAAACAGGGAAAGACCGAACTTTCCCCCAAAACTACAGACCGATAAGCACTGCTGACCGCACTCAGCAAACTCACTGAAAGAATCTTGATCATCAGGATCAAAGATGAAACAGCAGCCCTAGACATAATCCCAAATAAACAATTTGGCTTCAGAAGCGGATATTCTACTGAACTACAAGCTCTAAGAATGGTTGAAACTGTCACCAGCGGCTTCAACCTAAAAGAGGCTACTGGCATGGTCTTCCTAGACGTAGCCAGAGCTTTCGATAGAGTATGGCATAGGGGACTTGTATACAAAATATAAGATGCTAGATTTGCAACTAAAACTTGCAAACTAATAGCCCACTATCTTAAAGATAGAACGGCAAGTGTCAGAGTCAAAAACTCGAGATCGACACAAAGGAGACTAGAAGCGGATGTCCCCTAAGGATCTGTGTTAGGACCGCACTTATATAACATATATACACATGACATCCCAAAGACACACACCACTTCTCGAGCCCTATACGCTAATGACTGTGCTATAGACATCCAGGAATAATATGCAGGAGATTGCAGGAAGAGATAGATCTGATAAGTGACTGGTGTATCACTTGGAAAATCAAAATAAACGCACAGAAAAGCCAGGCCATCCTCTTCCAAAAGAGGAGAATGACGCCCCCAGTGGCTATAAACATAGACCACATACCGTGGACAAACACGGTCAAATATCTAGGGCTGACTATGGATAAGGGGCTAACATGGAAGCCTGATATTGAACAGACACGAACAAAGACCAGCAGGGCTAGGGCTAGACTATACTTTCTTATGAACCGAAAGAGCCCTATGGCTCTTCGAACAAAGCTGACAATTATAAAGATGATCGCAAGATCACAACTGACACACGGAGCAGTAGCGTGGGCGTATGCAGCGCCCATCTACATAAACAAGTTAGCATCAACAGAAAACAAGTATCTGAGAATGGCAGTCGACGCACCATGGGACTTGCAATGGGAACCACTGCAAGACGCAATCAGGACCAAAGCCATGAAAGGCATCCAGCGGGCAGCGGCGCATCCAAACGAAGAACTCCGAAGGCTGGTGGACTACGACCCCTTGGAGGAGCGGCGGGCACATAGGGTCTACAACCGTAGACCTCGCGACCACACACAATACATACACTGATAATAATGCCCTTTTCCGTTTTGGAGATACTCCCTATATGTCCGCGAAGCATATAGGAGAGGTGCGATGTAAGTACAGACATCCGGATGTGTAGGAGCTGACATACCTAGGATAGAGAAGACTTATGGTTTATTAAGGCTCGTTAAACCGTAAGTACCTATCACAGAGAGGCGGTTCCCTAGGTTAGAGAACCGGGTGGTGGTGGGGACCTCGGGCCTAATCTATCTTTAGAACCATGATTTCTTATGAATTAACCCATATTTATTTATTTTGTAAATGTATTTATTGTTTTCTGAGCCAACCTATTAAAGTTGCTTGGTTGTAATGTAATGTACAATGTACATCGTGTTCCACATAAATGAAATCCGTAATGGATACGAAAAAAGTTTCATACAAAGGTTTCTTAAAATTTGAAGTTCTTTTAAAATATAATGTTTCCATGTATACAGGGTGTCCCAATTTTGCTAGGTCGGCATCAACTAAAATTTTAAATGTTTTGCGTGGTAATTTCACGTTTACAAAACATCAATGCATATACGGAATTCAAAATTTTTGTCCACACCTATACAGGGTGGACATACTACGAAATCTTTAAGGTAATCAGGGCAATTCGGACTGCCTAGCCTAGCTTAGTATAGCTTATTTTATTATACCTAAGGTGTAGCGTATTTAACTTTTCCCAAGGTTTGGGTTTTATTACAACTATAAGGAGGGACGGTCAAATCAATAATTTATTTTCTGCAGATATACATATTTGACTACGCACTTGACTAGAATATTGAGCCATTTTTTAAAATAGTAAAAAGTAAACACCGATACAAGGAAACATTTTTAAAGTCTAATTATTTTAAATTTAAATGCTTTCAATAAAACAACAACCTCTAAAAACACAATGTGTACGTATATATATATATATATATATATATATATATATATATATATATATATATATATATATACTGGGTGGTGCATCCAAGATGGGGTGGACGATTGTGGGCAAACGGAGAAGAATTTGAAAAAAAAAATTTTGATTGATAGTCAAGAACGCTGTGTTTTAAAATTATACCCACTATACAGGGTGGTCTGAAAAGTTCGTGGTGAACCAAACTTGTGTTTTTTTTAATGGGATAAACGGTATATTATTATTTTATATATATATATATATATATATATTCTTGGTCTAAAATTTATACCAAGGGAATGGGCAAACGGAGAGGTTAAAAAAAAAGGGATTTATAGTCAAGGACGCTGCCATTTTTTGAAAACAATTGAAGCAGGTATGGAAAAACCAAATATTCTATTAAATTTTAAAGTTAAAAATGTATTGTATCTAGGACTACAATAATCGCTTGTAAGTCATTCAAAATTATTCACTGTTATACAGGGTGGTCAAGTTTTGCCAATTTACCTTGTATTGAATTTTTTTATATGGAACATCCTGTATATTTTACTTTAATGTTAAAGATAACATAACTAGCTTTCAGAAAATACCATATTTGATACCTTTCTGACCAACAGTTTTTCAGTAAATTAGCTGTGAAATCAAAATTTCTTCATTTTAACACGAATTAATCTGAATTCACGTTGTTAAAATTGACAATTTAATATTAGTAGGCCATGATATCATCATAAATTGAACAAAAGATTGACAGTCCTGTCAAAACACCAAAGTGTCAGAATTTTGTCATCAGTAAATAAATAAATATTTTTCTTTGATGATGCGATGCCGAAATAAAAACAAGATAGAAGCTTTTGCAAGTTTATCATGGAGATTTCAAGAAACAGGAAATATTGCTTTTAAAAAAACGTAAAGTAATTAATAAACCAGTTACCAATGAAGATAATGCTTTGACAATATTAATAACAGATCTTTTTTTACAAAAAAAATAAATTTAATATAAATCAACAAAAACAATGTAATTAAAACTTATAAAAGATGTTCAACTAAACCACCGTTTTGCTGAAGGCACATTTCGAGTCTATCCATAAATGAAAGTTTCACTTTTCTCAAAGTCAGGTCTGAAATGTTGCGAAAACTGCTTATTATGCTCAACTTCATTGGAACCTCTTTATAAACTTCTTCTTTAACATGTCCCCATAAAAAGAAATCTAGTGACGTTAAATCGGGAGACCTCGCAGGCCACTTAACTGGTCCACCTCGCCCAATCCAATCCTCTCCTTTCCAATTATTGAGATGTCTTACATGCCTATGGTAATACGGGGGTGCTCCATCATGTTGGAACCATAAGGAATTTCTTAACATTAAAGTTAAGGTAACTCATTTCTCAAAAAATTTAAATAAACTTCTCCCGTTAAATGCTCTTCAGAGAAATATGGTCCTATAACATGAGAGCCAATTATACCTCCCCAAACATTAATTGACCATTTATTTTGATGGTCCACCTGACGAATCCAATGTGGATTTTCGGTTGAATAATAGTGCATATTATGTTTGTTAACCAAGCCGTTGCTTTTAAAAGTTGCTTCATCTGAAAACAGCACCCTATCTACAAAACCTGGATTATCCCAAATTGTATTTAAAAACCAAATTTAAAACTCTTGTCGTTGGACGTAATCGCGATCATACAGTTCTTGGTGTAATTCAATGTGGTAGGCATGATATTTATGTTGTTTCAGAATCCGTTTAATACTAGTGCGTTCAATATCAGTAGCTCTCTCAATTTCCCTGGTACTTGTGTGTGGATTTTCTTGCACTGTTAATAACACTGTCAAAGCATTATCTTCATTGGTAACTGGTTTATTAATTACTTTACGTTTCTTAAAAGCAACATTGCCTGTTTCTTGAAACCTCTCTAATAAACTTGCAAAAGCTTCAGGTCTTGGTTTTTTTTCGGCATCGGGATATCGTACCGCATAAACCCTGCTTGCTAGTAAAGGGTTTTTTTGACACTCGCCCAACATAAAAGTCATGTTTATCAACTCTGGAGTACTCAAACTCATTGTTACTTAACAATTTCTGGATTTATCGTCAAAAAACAATGGTAATTGATGCTAATTCTCTGACACTTTGCGGTTTTGACAAGAATGTCAATCTTTCTTTCCATTTATGATTATATCATGGCCTCCTTATATTATAGGTAGTCAATTTAAGCAACGTAAATAATACCGTTTCTGTTAGAATGAGTAAATTTTGGTTTCACGGTTAATTTACTAAAAAACTGTTGGTTAGAAAGATATCAAATAGGGTATTTTCTGAAAGCTGGCGATGTTATCTTTAATATGACAGTAAAATATATGGGGTGTTCCATTTAAAAAAATTCAATCCAAGGTAAATTTGCAAAACTTGACCACCCTGTATAACAGTGAATAATTTTGAACGACTTACAAGCGATTATTGTAATCCTAGATACAATACATTTTATAGAATATTTGGTTTTTCCATACCTGCTTCAATTGTTTTCAAAAGATGGCCGGAGTATAACTCTTTTTCCAATTTAACCTCGTCCCATTCCCTTGGTATAAATTTTAGACCCAACAAACCTCATATCAAAATGATCGTAACGAATAGGAGAATCAACTAAAATAATAATATACCGGGTGTCCCATTTAAAAAAACACAAGTTTGGTTCAAAAAAAATAGTATAATTTTGGCTGTTTCATTTGCACCAAAATATATACATATATATATATATATATATATATATATATATATAATAAGATGCATTTAAAAAAATATTGATTTCCTAGTATAGCCACCATGTATAGGTGTGGAGAAAAAATTGTATTTGGTTTATGCACTGATACTTTATAAACTGGAAATAATCAAACGCCCAATTTTAGATTTTTGCTATTTTTTTATAGTGATTTGAAAATTAGTTCCAGTTTTCAAAAAATCACGCATAACACTAATTAACTCGGGAACTACGCAGAAATAGACTATAGTTTAAATCTATAACTTATGTTTATTTTTGAGAAAGAATCAAATAATGGACAAGAATACTGGGTGTCCCGTTTAAAATTTTATAGTTGATGTCGTCGTATATATAACAGCAAAAACATTTTCAATGACTTGCCTGTAGAGATTAGGCAGATAAAAGATAAAAAATTGTTTAGAAGAAAACTAAAATCACTTTTAATTGTGAGGCCCTTTTATTATGTTAATATTTTTTTTCAAGAAAACTTTGCTTAAAAGTTCTTTTCGATGCTATTTTTGCTCCTTAGTTTGCATTTCCTTATTATTATGTTTATATTGTCTTTGTACTTTGTTGAAATCTTAGATTGTTGGTGATGTTCTTTCTCTGCCGTTATTTGCAACTATCGTTTTCAGTTGTTTTTCTACATTTACTTTGATTTTAAACTATTTGACTTCAAGTATTTGTTTCAAACTGTTGCGATCTTGAATGGTTTCTTTCTTTCTTGACATGTATGTATTTTATCTTAAATTTAATTTTTATTAAGTTATCTATAAGTATAGTCGAATGCGGTCTTATCGTGTGGGTCCAAAGGTCACCAACATTATGAATCAAATCAGAAAACACAGTGAACACCAAAATGTTGTGTGATTCTTTTATCGAGCTATTAAATCTCGATGGGCTATTTACAAATATACAGGGAGAAAGAAAATAGTTTTTTTTTTATTATATTACGCAATATTATTAAGATAGTCACTTAATATTATTTTATATATCAAAAGCCGAGTGACTAAATAAGAAAATTCGCTAAATATGCATTTGGTTAAAATTTTTTGGTTGGCAAAACCAGAAATACACAAAATGGCAAGCGCCTTAATAAAGTCGGAAGGCGGTTCGAATCAGTGGAACAATCAGGATATGTTCTGTTTATCCAGCCACTTAATGAAAGTGAGATTTTTTTATCAATCACCAAAAATTATGAGCCCCGCTTGACCTAACCAATTTTTGTCATTTATTTAAATGCGGGCCATCACTGTGCAAAGAAAACTTTTTTTTTTGTATTCTGATAACAAAATAATTTTATTTTGCAAAAATATTATACACTTTTGTTAAAAACACAAGATAATTAGTTACTACTTTACTCGGGAGATTTTTTCAAATCTTTACGTTTAAGGGTTTCTAGATGCCGGAAAACATATTTTTTCAATTCCGTCTGTCTGTAGGTATGTTGGTCTGTTCGCCGCATAGCTAAAAAACTACTTATCCGATTTCTTCAAAATTCAGTCTAAAATTCAGAGCCATGCATGCGAAAAATACAGGCTATATATATATATATATATATATATATATATATATATATATATATATATATATATATATATATATATATATATATATATATATATATATATATATATATAGCCCGTATTTTTCGTTAGCCCCGAGTTTCTGGTAAAGCGATTTTACCGATTTTTATATATCAAATTTTGTCTTATAATTAATAAAAAAATTTACTTATTTTAAACACGCTTTAAAATTGGAACAAATATTCTATAATTTATTTATTGCCTACAAATGTACTAAAAAAATAAGCAAAAAAGTGGTGTCAAATCTATTAAAAAAAATTTTAAATTAAAATTCACTCGCTAATATCCAGGAGCCAGTGGCAAAAGCTCTGAGAATCGGTATAAGGAAAGTACAGAAACTTGTGCATGAAAAAAAAACACAATTTACTGCCGAAGAAGATTAGGAAATGTACACGAAAAAACCCAAAGTCAGAAGATTTAAGTTACAATGTAAAAATGAATATTCATAATGCAATTTATGATTGATACACCACAAAGACTAATATAATCCTTCAGAAACTTTTTAATATTATAGACTAAAAAATATCATCACTTAAAAAGTCTATGGCGCAATGATCATTGGTGCTATTCCGACATCTAGAACTCGTTCTCGATTCCACCAGTCCCATATTACTTTCTCCCTACGTTCCACAGATTTCTTATTCCAGTACTCCGGCGTAATGAATCTTGCCAAACAATTTGCCCTTCATCTGATGTGAGACCATCGTTCACGTGTTTTTCGTAATATGATTTTGCCCCAGCCCGTATTAATTCTATTGCGTTAAACTGGCAATGGTATGGCGGCAGTCGTAAAACCTCATGTCCATTTTCCCGTAATATTTCATCTACGGCATATATTGTTGGTTTTTTAATAGTTTTTGCCATTAAAAGAAGTTCTAGTTTCAGCATATTGGGTAAAGGATTTTGTTTTTATTTTATAAGCTAGTCATAAATATCACTTTTTTTCCAGGATGAAGTAGGATTCTTGAATGATAAGACGCATTGTCCAGAATGATTAAAGATGGAGCATCTAAATTTGGAATCAGTTGTTCTTTTAACCACTTTTCAAACAGTTCACAGTTCATATTATCATAGTAGTCCATTCTTTTAGATGTGGAAGAAAATAGTAAACTTGCACCTGGGAGAAATCCTGTTGAAGAACCTGCATGCAAAATGATGAACCGTTTTCCCGTCCCACATCCCTTTTTTCTCTTGGCACTTTTTACAGACTCGTCCTGCCAAGATTTCGAACCACTTTCATTAGAAAATATCCAAGTCTCGTCTAAAAATACCACTTTTCTAAATTTTGAATTAACATTTTCCTTGTATAACTGGATACGCTGACTTGCTATATGTGACAACTCGCATAAAAATCTTCGATTACGGTCCTTTTTATATCGAAAACCCAACATTTTGATTAATTTTGACAACGATTTTACTCCAATTTCCAATTTGCCTCGATTTTTTAAGTCTTCTTTTAAAACTTGAAGGGTTATATTAGTTTTTGATGTGTATAAATCGTAAATTGCATTACGAATATCCATTTTTACATTGTCACTTAAGTCTTCTGTCTTTGGCTTTTTTCGTGTACATTTCTTAACATTCTTCGGTAGTAAATTATGCTTTTTTTCGTGAACAATTTTCTGCACAGTCCTTATACCGATTCCCAGAGCTTTTGCTACTGTCTCCTGGATATTGGCCGGTGAATTTTCATTTTTGTAATATTTTACTAGATTTAATACCATTTTTTCGCTTGTGGATGCAAAAAACCCGAAAATTGTCTTCTGCTATTCATTTTCTCTTCCTCTTTTTTCATATGAAAATATCATAGGTCTATCTAATTCATCTTACGGATTTTATGCGGAGGATATGATTACACGTAATAAAAGAAAAACACACTTAAAAAGTTTGTTGTTGATAAATCGTATGACTCGCACGATAACACTGCTTTTGACTATATTATTTTTTCAAATGTATTTTTTGATTGTGTGTTCTTATTAAAACTATGCTTTAATAAAGCATATTTTAATTTTGTATACATTGAAATATTATAATTTAAAAGGACATCAAATTTAAAGAAATTTTTCTATGAAACTTTTTTCGTCTCTGTCACGGATTTCCATATAGCATGGTGGGGAATACGGTGCCTCTAGATAATAAATAAGATTATCATTGGGTGTTATACTAATCTACTATGATTTATTCGTATGTATTTGTTTCACCATTTTTAATTTTATCATTATTTGTGTATTTATGTATGCTTTCAAGTGAAATTAAAAGATGTATACGTTCGCAACAAAACAAATAACGTAAATATATAATGCAGAACAAAGCGTTCATTTTGAAAAGGAGAAAAGTAGAATATTTCAGGAACTGTTTATCCCTAACGTATTATCGTAATGGACTATCTCACAAACGTAAACGTGTAACCTAAATAACGACTAAGTTTTCATTCAGTGAAATGCTTACACAGAGAATTTCTTGATAAAATTCGTGCCTTCATCGTCATCAAATATTTCCCTTCGGACTAGTCCGTTTCCGAAAGAAAAAGCTTACAAAGAACAATGAAAACCATTTAGAAACCTACTTTAATACCAATTTAATTATAAATGTTATTGTGTTTTCTAAGGCTCCCTTCTCAGACTCAGTTACTATAGAAAGTAATATTTTTTGAAGCAAGGATCAAAGGACTCTGCAAGGTTCTTATGGAACATGGCTTTTGGTGAATTTTTCTAAAAGTTTTCTTGCACACAAAGAGATCTTATGACTAGCTTTTCAATTATACATCTTTAAAAAATAGTATTTTTTCACTTTAAGAGTTTAAACATGTTCTGTTCTGACTTATCTTTTAGTAAAGTATATCTAAAAGAAAACTGCATGAAGAAAAATTAAGAAAGAGTAACTAAAAATCTTTCTTGACCTAACATAAAAGAAAAAATAAGAAGTTTTATAAATATATTTTGAAAAGAACCCATTTATTACATAATATTCTCAGTACAGACAATAAAAGTGTCAGTAACAATATATTAATCAAGATTATTCACAAATATATACATCTACCAGTGGCGGCTATTCAGGTGAAGTAGGTGAAGTGCTACTTCACTAGAAAAAATAAACAAGCAAACATCTATCTTTATTTATTATATATCTCTTAAAATTTAAGTTTTAAGTTTTTATATTCATTTATTGACCTAATTGGCAAAAAATAAACTGTTCGAATAAATATTTTACTTGACCGTTGGCATGTCTTTTTAAAACTTTCAATCGGACTTTATTATAACAACTATAACAGTGGCGCAAACCGCTTTGACTTTGCTGGAGGTGCTATGTTTAGTTTACGATTTTCCTACTATGTTGCCATGACAACTCGTATCCGATGATGTCCACGTGTCGTTCAGTTTGCGGTGGTTGTTTACTTTTATTTTCGCGGATTTGCAGTTTAAAGTGCAGGACACGAAAGAAAACCGGGCGGAGTCAATCGGTTTAGGAAGGTCGGCCAAGAAATCTTTTTAAACCAGTGGTGTCCCGTCGTTCTTTAAATAATATGGCACTCCTTTTTGACTATACGCACTTCAGATAATTAAAAAATGTAACTATGCCTAATAAACCTTTATCTATATTTGTCTGTTTTCTTTCGTGTATCGCACTTTCGAATTTTAAAATTATTTAATTTTGATTTTTCTTGATCTATTTACCTATAAACATATTTTTTCTTGAGTTCTGTCATTAACGGTTCCCGGGCTACTGCCTACGTCCACTATTATTGGACCACCCGATATAGTTATACACGATTTACAAGTCCAGATTTTACAAGGGCAACCAGCATCAGATCCACTAAACGAGATTTATCAAAATTTTAATTTATGCAGTTCGACTTTGGACTACTCGGGTATGCCAAAAGTGGCCGTCTGTCTTCGTTTGTCATATTACTTCATACAGGGGCCGTCATTGTGAAGTACTATACATGGCGTTTCCTAATTGCGTGCTGATGTTAAAGGAGGTGTTTTTATGACCTAAAAGTCTTAACTTTTGAGGTACAGGACGGTAAAGTTTAAAAAGAAAATTTTTTTTTTCATCCCAATTCTGATGCTATTGTAGATAACTGCATGAAATTTGATATACGTCTTCTATGCATTAAGGATAATAAAATGGATTACATATGCACGCCACTGATAGAAATTTCAAAAATTGATTGTTAATAAAAAATGCCCTTTTATGCATAAAAGACGTGTATCAAATTTCACACAGTTATTTATCTATAATAGCATCAGAATTAGGATTTTAAAAAAAATGTTTATTTAAAACCTTGTATCTCTAAAGTTAAGACATTTAGGTTCATATTAAACTTTTTTCTTAAAAGGGTCCAAGAAGCACCCCCTATAACATTAGCGCGCAATTAGGAAACGCCCTGTATAGTACTTCACAATGACGCCCCCTGTACAAAGTAATATGACAGACGGAGACAAACGGTCACTTTTGGCATACCCGAATAGCCCAAAGTCGAACAGCATAAGTTAAAATTTTAATAAATCTTGTTCACTGGAATCAGTGCTGGCTCCCATACTATAACTATATTGATGTGTTAATTTTGGAAAATATGAGTTCTGTAGTTTTTCAAATATTAACTGCAATATTAGATATTTTTTGACACCCAGTATTGAACAGAAAATTAATTATTTTGAAGCAGTTTATTGATAGCTACTTTATGAACAATTTTACAAAATATATGAAAAAAAAAACTAAGCCATTTTTGAGGTTGACGGCTGTGACTCTAATGGTTCCGATTCCTTCTAAATTGTTATCTTCCTCTGAAAATGATGAGGTTTCGTCGTCACTACTTGAAGATCCCAGTGTGATAATTAAATCATCAATAACCGTTTCAATTTTGCCATCTACTTCCCAGTATTTATCTTCAATAGAACGAACATGTTTAACATACGATTTCCAATTTTCAGCCGATATGGAGTCAATGGCTTCTAATGTTATTTTATTTAAATCTTTAATTGAACCGGTGTGTTGCGCTCTCAAATATATTTTTTACTTCTGCCTATGTAAGTTCAATTGGGTTGAGGTCGCACATGTATGGAGGCAGCCTTAAAGGTGTATGACCGAGGTTACGTAAAAGACCGTCAATTTTATACTTTTTTCTCTAGGCTTGTTGGCTAAAATTACTTCATATATTCTCCGTGTTGGATCACGATAACATATGAGCTTTTGTAGTTGTAGTATTTACTTGCCACTTTTTCTTCTACGTGAGAATGATAAGACGCATTATCCATTACCACGACTGATTTGGGAGGAATGTTAGGTAGAAGCTTCTCGAGCAACCACTTTTCAAAATTATCTCTATTCATCTGTCCATGATAGTCTCCAGTTGTTAGTCCCGAGCGAAAAACTAAAGCAGCACCTGGAACAAATCCGGCTTCTGAACCAGCATGAACTATAACAAAGCGACTAGTAGAGCGGATTCCCTGAACAACACCTGTAACACTTTCATTTGTTTACTGTCATATCATTATCTACCCAGGTTTCGTCTAAATATACAATATTGCGTCCTTCTTGCCTATATTGCCTTACACTTGATAGATATTTCACACGCCATCGCCAGTGAAAAATATTTGGTCTCTCAATGAGCAATTTTCGTTTATTTTGGCACTTGGGCCAAACAAAACCATTTGATCGTAAAAGCCGCTTTAAGGTTTTATACCCGTACTTAAAATCTATTCTGTTCCTTACAGCTTGAAGTAGGAGTTTGCAGGTCGGAACCTTCTTCAAGTTTATATAAAAATCCTCTATTGTTCGTCGAATTACTTGAAAATCACCATCGTCAATTTTATCTTTGTATGATAATCGGGGTCTTTTTTTACCAGGAATATTTAAAGGTGAAGTTGAACATGAGCGATCATTATGTTCTCTTTGAATTTTTCTGACACTATTTTCCGAAACACCAAGGTAAAATGCAGCGCATTCTGTTCGATTTTGAATTGGTATAGTCAAACTATTATTTTCAGATTCCCTAGTACAGGTCTCTATAACGCTCCCAATAACTTCACGTGAACCGCTTCGAATTGTTTTTCCTGTTTTGCTCGCCATCGTTACTTCGAAATAGTAATTCAAATTCAACGCAACGCATTTATATAGAAATGAAGACAAATACTCGAAATGTATAGGCGCTACTGGAAATAGCTAGAACCTTCTAGCGGTAAGTACATGGAGACTCTAGGCACATCCCAATTACAAGTGGACCAGTGGGAAATTTACTAAATCCTTGATTAACTTTCCGTACCGCTTAGCTGACGCATTTTATAGGTGAAGCGGCAAACTATTACAACAAATAAAATAACATAAAATTTATTTGCGTACAAAAATTTTTCTTTTCCGCTTGCTTAAGACTATGAACCTTTATTTTAAGGACCGCCCGGTTTTCTTTCGTGCCCCGCACTTTACTTGACTGTTTTGTGTTATATTTATTTATGGTGTTGTTACAACTTCAAATTCGTAGTTAGTAAATGTGATTGTTCAAGACTGAATTTATTACAAACTGTGACAAATCTGATAAAAAATCAATCCACCATGCGAAAGGATTTTTAGGTGAGATGAACAATTTTGAATTCACGTTTCTGGCATTAGTGTTTAACGACATTTTCTCAATCACGGACTTACTATTTGACGTTCTTCAAAAAAAATCTCTTGACATTCATTTTTGCATATCCAATATAAAACGCTGCCGTGAGGCGCTCGGTAAAAAAAGCAATGAACATTTTTTTAATACCATGTTTGATAAAGCAAATTCTATTACAGAAATAAATCATTACAAACGTGAGCTTGCTAAGCTTTCACCTGAAGAAATTAGGGCTAAGTATAGAACCCCTTTTTATGAAATATTGGACCATATTCTAATCGAAATGACACTAAGATTTCAAGACTGTGAAAAACTTACATTTTCATGTTTGGCAGCTAAATTTTGCTAAATTTTCCGACTGGCCCGTTTGAAAATTTGTTACAGTTATATGGAGAAATATTTTCAAAAAGTCAACGACTCAAAAATAAGCTTGGTCTTATTTTTGCCAGTGAGAGTAACTGGAATATATCGCTGCAAGAGCAAGTGAAAAAAATTAATAAAAATAAATATATTTTTACCGACGCATATAAATGGTTTTCCCTTTTTTTGACAATACCGTCGACAACTGCTTCAGTGGAAAGAAGTTTTTCCTGCTTCAAATGTGTAAAAACTTATTTAAGAAATACAATGTCTCAAGAAAGACTTACTTCTCTTGGCAATATTTCAATTCAAAAGGAATTTTTGGAGGAGATTAGGGCAAGTCATTCATTTTATGAGGATGTTATAAATAAATTTGCTGCTATGAAAGATAGGAGAATTGATTTAGTATACAAAATTTAGGTAAGTCGTATAAAATATTCTACCCACTCCACATATAAAAAAATTCTGGAAAAAAAATTATTGCGATATTTTCTTGCTTCATTTGCTGTTCACTTACTTTTTCACCCGCGAGCCGCCACTGACATCTACAGCGATCACTAGGTACATTAAAAAAATCAGTCAATTTCCTCTACCCAGAACTTCCCTCGTTATATTTTTTTCCATTTCTTAGAAATAGTGAAGTGTGACGCAGTTTAGTTCAGTACAGTATTTTCAAACATTTTTATTGGGGCGCCATTTTGTTCTATCATATTGGATTTTGTTCTATCATATTGGATTCCTATCAATATTTGACCAATTTCTTTCCACCTATGCCACACTTGACTTTTGGACATAATTTAAAATAAATTCAATAAGTAGTTTTTACATTGATACATGCGGCCATTTTGTTACGACATGTTGAATTCGTACCAGTTTATCCCATTTTCACATTTAATTTTTCAAGTCAATTGAACAAGATTTTTTCACGTTGAATTTTTAAAAATTTTATTTGTCCGCCATTTTATTTCGCCATCTCAAATTCGTAACACAACTTTATTAATTTATCTCTATATCACACTTGATTCTTGCACGAAAATTGAAATTAATTTTATTAAATTAATTACGCCGCTATTTTGTTTTGCTGTCTTATATTCATGCCAAAATGTTACCAGTTCATCCTAATGTCCTAATCCTCTTGTTGTTATATTAGAGTGGTGTTTTATTAAGGGTTATGTAAGTAGCAAACAACAGTAAAAAAGTAACAAAAGTCTTTACATACTCCGTTGGTCCACAGATATTTCCTAACCACAAATAATACACAGTCTAACATAATAACAAGAAGATCGTTAACGAAAACCATTTAGAAACTTACTATCTGGGACATATCTGCGAAAAAACGGAGTAGGTAAAGGCTGATAATATAGGTTTCATGCAGAACATAAAATCTACCTGTCGTGAGGATGCAACAATAAAGTTGCGAAACGTCGACTATTTTAGAATAGATTTTTGTTTTTTTTTATTGGATTCTAACCTCAAATAATATACCACTCTAACACAAGAAGCGGATTGTTAACGAAAATCAATTAGAAACTTAATATCTGGGAAATATATGCGGACCAACGGAGTAAGTAAAGACTGACAATATGGGTTTCATGCAGGATATAGGATCTATATATATGTGTCCTGAGGATGTAACAATAAAGTTGCGAAACGTCGACAGTTTAAAAACTTTTGTTTTTATTTAATGAGTATTAACCCCAAATAGTACACCACTCTAACAATTTTTTTTTTTACTAAAATATTACCTAGTCAACCCCATAGGACCCTATTTGATCAAAGTTTGAAGTTAATCGGGTAAGTAGTATTTAAGCTATGCCGCGAACTGACTGACAGACAGAGAGACCGACAGACGAACCGACGGAATTTATAAAACATGTTTTTTGGCATCTAGAAACGCTAAAATGTGAAGATATGTAAATCCTGAGAAGGGATTTTTTCACGATTACAAACATTTTATTTGGTTGGCATTTTCTTCCGTCATCTTGATTTAGCAACACAGTTTTACTAGTTGATCCCTATATCACAATTAGTTATGGCACACAATTTGAAATCAACCCATCCCGGCTGAAATTTAAATATTTTATTATAACGCCATTTTGTTCCGCCATCTTGGATTCGTACCAAATTTTTACCAGTTGATATAGTCGAATGCGGTCTTATCGTGCGGGTCCAAAGGTAACCAACATTACGAATCAAATTAGAAAACACAGTGAATACCAAAATGTTGTCTGATTCTTTTATCGAGCTATTAAATCTCGATGGGCTATTTACAAATATACAGGCAGAAAGAAAATAGTTTTTTTTTTATTATATTACGCAATATTATTAAGACAGCCACTTAATATTATTTTATATATTAAATGCCGAGGGACTAAATAAGAAGATTCGATAAATATGTATTTGGTTAAAATTTTTTGGTTGGCAAAAACAAAAATACACAAAATGGCAAGCGCCTTAATAAAGTCAGAAGGCGGTTCGAATCAGTGGAACAATCAGGATATGTTCTGTTTATACAGCCACTTAATGAAAGTGAGATTT
This sequence comes from Kuschelorhynchus macadamiae, assembly GCA_030620095.1. NCBI lineage: Eukaryota > Metazoa > Arthropoda > Insecta > Coleoptera > Curculionidae > Kuschelorhynchus > Kuschelorhynchus macadamiae. The sequence continues at coordinate 798,927 of JAUTXW010004711.1, forward strand.
TTTTATCAATCACCAAAAATTATGAGCCCCGGTTGACCTAAAAATCTAACCACTTAAACAGTGTCGTTTATTTAAATGCAGGTCACCTCTGCGCAAAGAAAACTTGTTTTTTTTTGTATTGTGATAAAAAAAAATTTATTTTGCAAAAATATTATACACTTATGTTAAAAACACAAGATAATTCGTTATTACTTCCCTCGTGAGATTTTTTCAGATCTTGACGTTTAAGGGTGTTCCCAATTCTGTCTGTCTGTAGGTATGCCTGTCCGTCAGTCTGTCTGGTCGCGGCATAGCTAAAAAACTACTTATCCGATTTCCTCAAGTTTAAGCCTAAAATTAAGGACCACGCATGCGAAAAATACAGGCTGTATATATATAGCCTGTATTTTTCGTTAGCCCCGAGTATCTGGTAAAGCGATTTTACCGATTTTTATATATCAAATTTTGTCTTATAATTAATAAAAAAATTTACTTATTTTAAACACGCTTTAAAATTGGAACAAGTATTCTATAATTATTTATTTATTGCCTACAAAATTACAAATGTACTAAAAAAGTAAGCAAAAAAATTGTGTTAGCCAGTGGCAAAAGCTTTGAGAATCGGTATAAGGAATGTACAGAAACTTGTGCATTAAAAAAAAACGTAATTTACTTCCGAAAAAGATTAAGAAATGTACACGAAAAAATCCAAAGACAAAAGACTTAAGTTACGATGCAAAAATGTATATTCATAATGCAATTTATGATTTACACCGTACACGTCAAAGACTAATATAATCCTTCAGATATTTTTTAATATTATAGACTAAAAAATATCATCATCACTTAAATCCTCATCTTCACTTAAGTCCTCATCTGCTGAGTCGCCCTCGAATGGCGCAATGATCATTGGTTCTATTTCGACATCTAGAACTCGTTCTCGATTCCACCAATCCCATATTAATTTCTCCGTATGTTCCACAGATTTCTTCCAGTACTCCGGCGTAATATAATTTAATGAATCTTGCCAAACAATTTGCACTTCATCTGATGTAAGACCATTGTTCACGTCTTTTTCGTAATATGATTTTGCCCCAGCTCATATTAATTCTATTGCGTTAAACTGGCAATGGTATGGCGGCAGTCGTAAAACCTCATGTCCATTTTCCTGTAATATTTCAACTATGGCATATATTGTTGGTTTTTTAATAGATTTTGCCATTAAAAGAAGTTCTAATTTCAGCATATTGGGTAAAGGATTTTGTTTTTGATTTATTAGCCAGTCATAAATATCACTTTTCTTCCAGGATGAAGTAGGTTTATTTAAGATTCTTGAATGATAAGATGCATTGTCCAGAATGATTAAAGATGGAGCATCTAAATTTAAAATCAGTTGTTCTTTTAACCACTTTTCAAACAGTTCACAGTTCATATTATCAAGGTAGTCCATACTTTCGGATGTTGAAGAAAACAGTAAACTTTTACCTGGGAGAAATCCTGTTGAAGAACCTGCATGCAAAATGATGAACCGTTTTCCCGTCCCACATCCTGCCAAGATTTCGAACCACTTCCATTAGAAAATATCCAAGTCTCGTCTAAAAATACCACATTTCTGAATTTTGAATTAACATTTTCCGTGTATTTTTTTAAAAACTGGATACGCTGGCTTGCTATATGTGGCAACTCGCATAAAAATCTTCGATTACAGTCCTTTTTATATCGAAAACGCAACATTTTTATTAATTTTAACAACGATTTTAGTCCAATTTCCAATATGCCTCGATTTTGTAAAGCTCCTTTTAAGACTTGAAGGGTTATATTAGTTTTTGATGTGTATAAATCGTAAATTGCATTACAAACATCCATTTTTACATTGTCACTTAAGTCTTCTGTCTTTAGCTTTTTTCGTGTACATTTCTTAATCTTCTTCGGTAGTAAATTATGCTCTTTTTCATGCACAATATTCTGCATAATCCTTATACCGATTCCCAGAGCTTTTGCTACTGTCTCCTGGATATTGGTCGGTGACTTTTCATTTTCGTAATATTTTATTAGATTTAATACCATTTTTTTCGCTTGTGGATTCAAAAAACCCGAAAATTGTTTTCTATTACTCATTTTGTCACTGATTTGTCAATCTGACTTTGAAGTGACATCGCTCAAAGATTTTTGCAACTGCTGGTATTTATATGTTTATCCTCTTTTTTCATATGAAAATATCATAGGTCTATCTAATTCATCTTCCGGAAAACAAACTTAAAAAGTTCGTCGTTGATAAGTCGTATGACCTGTACGATAACACCGCTTTTGAATATACCATAATACTTGATGTTTATGCAAAATTTGAAATAAATTGAATATGTTTTTCACGTAATTTTTTAACACTGCTTTTGACTATACCATAATACTTGATGTTTATGCAAAATTTGAAATAAATTGGATAAATAGTTTTTTCATAATAATTTTTTAACCTTTCAACCAACAACAATTTAAAATTAATCGTTTAAGCAGTTTTTCAGGTTGAATTTTTAAATGTTTCATTAAGCCACCATTTTGTACCGCTTTCTTGCTACGCACTCGTTATACAACTTCCACTCGCGTATGTTAATAACGAAGTACCACACGTCTATCGTATAAAATTTCATCTACGACCGTTTAAGATCTTATCCGAGTTATAATATAATTTACATTTTCGTGAAAAGATATCAAATATTTAAAAAGAAATAACCTCTGTTACCTGTACTTACCATAGCAACTAAATAACTAAGTTTTTGTTAGAAAACATATGAAAATAATGGTGTCAAACAATTTGTAGTTTCTCACAAAGGTCGTAACATTTTCAAAATGAGCAATTCAGATCTTCCATCTGACTCTGACACTCTGCCCGAAAAATCAAGGGAATAATATGAGTTGGCCTACTCCCCGTATCAGAAGTGGTGTGAAGGAAAGAACATAAAAACTATGTCCAGTGAGAAGGCATTAGCCTATTTGAATGATCTTTCCAAAATTCAAAAACCATCTTCTCTTTGGACATACTATTCAATGTTGCGGAGTGTAATATCTATTAGAAAAAAATGTGGTTATTAATAAATACTCGCATTTAATTGCGTTTTAAAAAAAAAGTCGGAAGGATATAGACCTACAAAATCGAAGATATTATTGAAAAACGATATTGGTGTTTTTCCGCAGGAAGCTGATGATATCGAGTTTTTTATGGCGAAAGTAGCACTTGTTGTTGAGCTAGCAAGAACATGCAGAATAGAGGAGCTGACAAACTTACTCTTGGAAAATGTCAAAGATGAAGGTGCTTGTTTTCGATTTGTAATAACATTCGCGAAGACAAAAATAGCTCGAGAGTTTTTTTTTAACATCAGAAGACATTGAAGGTTAGCTATAGTTGAAATTGTCCGAAATTACGTTTCTTCGTGTGCTATAAGAGCGGTAAATGTACAAAACAGCCAGTGGGAATAAACACTTTTGGAGGTATGCCTAAGACTATTGCTTTGTTCTTAAAATTATCCAATCTAGAACAATATACCGGCCACTGCATCAGAAGGTCTTCGGCATCACTTTTAGCCTTCAGCGGAGTGGCAATTTTGACCGTAAAGAGACACCGGGGATGATGGTCAAATACAGTTGCAGAAGGATACATCGAGGCTTCGGAAGAAAACAAAAAGAAGACTGCTTTGAGTATACTCGGAAATAAACTGAACATTTTTAATGCAAATTCAGCGCAAGTTAAGTCAAATTCATGGTATTAATTTAAATAACTGCAATAGTTGTCTAATTAATATTTACAATAAATAGTTAGTAATGCTATATTTTAAACAAAAATAAAGGTATTTTCTTTAATTCTGTGTTGATTTTAATATTAATAGATATCATAACTGCACTAGTGCGGTAATATCTAAGATAACCTAACTAAAATCAGTGCGGTACTGGCTTCTTATCCCATAATCGTAGTTAAAATTTATTATTTTTTTATTTTGGAGGAATTGACGTACTACTACCGTTATTTTGATTTGTGTAGGCAACCTTAGCTAAGAACACTTAGGAGATACAGACGAATGTAGATAGTAACAAACAATGGAAACATACATAAATTTATAAATGCATAACAGACACGAATAAAGTTAAAACTGTCTCTATATCTCTCTAAAAATTTTCAGTGTCCGATAAATTCGTCCATAAAAATATGGTTCGTTTCCCAGAATTTAAAATATGTTGACTTTTCCTCAAGCGCTAATACATCGCTAAAAATTCGTCTAAAAGAATAACAGTATCAAATTATGTAAGACGTCAATAGTTTGTACATGTCGCATAATTTCTAAATACCCGTATACACGAGGATTTGAACTTTAAATGGTATAATTAAAGATAAATATTTATTGTTTGTAGTAACAATTATTGCATTATGTGTATATCCGGATTTATTAATTTGTTTAATTGACTTAATACTGACTTGAATAGAAGTTAAAAATTCTGCCATGCCTCGTGACACGCTTTTGCGCGTTTAGTGACTAATATGAGAAATAACATTTCAAGTTAAAATTGTCGTCATGTGTTATTGTAAGTGCTATTAATTTTTTCATTGGTGGCGATAGAAATATAAGTTGTAATTGAGATTTTTGGTCATATGCACAAATGCCATTTGTTATGAAATTCTTCTCAAATATTTTATTAAATATAGTATATACAAAGCGATTGATAAATAGCGCTTTAAGAATTGTATTAAAGTGAAAACACAACGTTTAGGGAACTACCTAATATATATATATATATATATATATATATATATATATATATATATATATATATATATATATATATATATATATATATATATATATATATATATATATATATATATATAATATATATATATATATATATATATATATATATGGAGGAGTCACAATGTAATTGAAAGCCGGTCGTGGTATTAGCCAGCGGAGTAGTTGTTTTTGTGGTTCCATTTTGTGCCTTTGCCCTACACGGGGCTCGCTGGTCTATGGCGGCCTGATGAGCTCTAATAAGAGCGAAATCGCGATCGTCGTTTGACTAGAATGGATCATTGTGTCTGCTGTGATGCAGAACATGTTCCAAACAAGGATCATTTTCTTGTTACGACGTTGGTGTACGTGGAATGAAAACATACCATCATGTATATGTATATATATATATATATATATATATATATATATACAGGGTTAGTCAGGTGTCTGGAAACAGTCAAATATCTCAAACATCGCTCAACAGATCTGAACCATATGTAGTGACTAGGCATTACCGAATTCTCTCGACCCTTTGGTGCATACCGCAATGTTGTCAGATTTTCAGTTTTTCGGCAAACTAGCCTAAGTTTTTTTTTTTAAATCAAATGACGTGTTTTTTTTAAGGGTGATTTATTCCTCGTTTATCCTTAGTGTAACTCCAAAATGCAAACTTGTATCTTGATCCGTTATATGTTAAATTTATTAAACGTTTTTAAAAATACATTGACAATGCTAATGACTTATTTTGTTGAAATTAGAAAAAGGGGGTTCTTGATGATTCTGAGTAAGAATCGAGAATCAAAATTTCGTTAAAAAAATCGCTAATACCTTTTTCCTAAAAATCGTACCGTTTCCCCCTCTAGACTCGCACGCCAATGAGCGATGTCAAAGTTGAATGTGTCAAAACAATCATATTTTAAATCCATACACATCACTAAAATTTGATACTTACCTGGTAGTTAATTCCTGAGATATTTTACATGGGTCACACTGTGTAAGATTTGACGCAAGTCAAAATTAGTTTTTCTTTAAGCACCAACTTTTATCAACAATAAAATTTTCTAAGAAATCAATAATAAAAAAATTCCCTTTTGTTGCAAACTCTTTGGCGGTCACTATATATATATATATATATATATATATATATATATATATATATATATATATATATATATATATATATATATATATATATATATATATATATATATATATATATATATATATATATATATATATATATATATATATATATATATATATATAATATATATATATATATATATATATATATATATATATATATATATATATATATATATATATATATATATATATATATATATATATATATATATATATATATATATATATATATATATATATATATATATATATATATATATATATATATATATATATATATACATATATATATATATATATATATATATATATATATATATATATATTTATATATATATATATATATATATATATATATATATATATATATATATATATATATGTTGTTAACCGGTACATTTAATTATTATACTGTTGACAAATAGTTGGACGATTCACAAACACATTAAAATTGTCAACATATTCAGGTCTGCCTGCATACTGCAGTATATATGTTATATATATATATATATATATATATTTATATATATACATACGTATATATATATATATATATATATATATATATATATATATATATATATATATATATATATATATATATATATATATATATATATATATATATATATATATATATATATATATATATATATATATATATATATATATATATATATATATATATATATATATATATATATATATATATATATATATATATATATATATATATATATATATATATATATATATATATATATATATATATATATATATATATATATATATATATATATATATATATATATATATATATATATATATATATATATATATATATATATATATATATATATATATATATATATATATATATATACTTCTCTAATAAATGGAAAGATTCATAACGGGGAAATTCAGGGTATAGGAAATTTACCGATTTTTTTTTTAATATACTCTACTATTTATTACAGGAAGGAAACATTTTTAACCTTTGGTAGTTAAACTTAATATGGATGATAGTGCTTCCGATGAATTCAAGAATAAGTCAGAACATCCAAGGTCCAAAGCCAATTTCCTGTCTAATCTATTTTTTTGGTAAGTTGTGTATTAGATGTAACTTGAAATAAGTGCATCAAAGTTTTTCTCGTTAAGGTAAACTAGTATTCAGTTGTAAGATTCGAGCAATTGAAAAATCACATAAAAATATATTATTTATAGTTTTTTTACTTGATGTTCAATTGTTCCTAACTCCCCATTTTCGAATTTCACGGGAAGATATATAATCTATTTTATTTTTTTCAAATCAGGATACCCATGGCGAGAAAAACCGCCTTATTTAGTCGTTGGATAATCCTTTGTACAGGTTTTTTATTTATTTTTTTGGATTATTTGATATGTGAATTATTTCATTGGAACCTTAGTTGCTATGAAACTCTATATAATTAGAAACAAGAGGAAGAGACAGAAAAGACATGTAATATTGTTTTATGTAATATATGTACAACGTGGGCGTGGATTTAGGTAACATATAGCCAACTTTTTATTTGGTCTTTTAGGCGAAAAAGTTATTTTTCATAAAAAGTTTTGCATATCTCAAATTTTATATGATACGAAATAAACAACAGAACTCAGCGGGTGGAAAAAATTGGAATCATTCAATTGAAGAAGAAAGATTGAATGATGACAGATTAAACCGTTTTACTGAGAATGCTTCTCAAATTAACTTAAACTTATTAATTTTTATTGCATAATTTGTATAACCGCAACTGCTGGTTTGATAATATAATTTAGTTTTTGAGAAAAATAATAGTAAATATACAAAAATGACGCATTTTTTTACGTAGCTGCCAGCTCTGATAGTTTTTCAAACGTAGAAAAGTTGGGCCTGCTAGTAACTTATATTAAAAATTAAAGATATGCGGAGAGTACGAAAAGTACTGAAAGAATTCAACCTTTAAATTAATAAATTAATACTAGTTTCAATTCTTTCCCTTAAATTTACTAAATTATTTCATCTTTCTTTAAGTACCCCCAGAGAAAACTATCTAACGGCGTTAAGTCTGGACTACTCGGGGCCCAATTTATAATTCCATGAGCTCCTATTCACTCGTCATACTGTTCATTTTCATCCGCGAATTGCCTCTTTTAAAATATTAGCTATATCGTTTTCTAGAAACTGTAGGTATCTGATTCCTGTTAAAACCTCTCTAAAAATTATCGGACCCATTATTTGATTTCTAATAGTCCCACACCAAACATTTAACGACATACGCCCCTGAGTTTTAATTTCAACATATCCATGAGGATTTTCTGGTGCCCACATGTGAGTATTTCTTCTGTTTGTTAAAAAAATCATAGTCTTCATTTTTTCTAGCTAACATACAATTACAGTATTCAGGTCTTTTAATTTTATGAATATCTGTTAACTTTTGCACTTGCAACATTTTATAAGGATGATATGTGTATAAAATGTATCTTATGTAGATAAAACCGGATTTTCAAAACGAAAATGGAAATGTGTGATTATTAATTACATAAGTAATTAATAATAACACATTTCCAAACTTGAAAAAATAATAATATTTGCAGCCCTTGACGTTTGTTTTGAGTCATAGTGCGTTTTTTTCCTTTGAAAATGCTTGCGCTCTCTGATGCATCTTTCAGTGTAATAGAAAGATGATTTGGAAGGAATTTGCTTGTCAATATTACTGTTTTTAGAAAATATACGAACAATGTCAAATTTTTCGTCTTCTGTATAAACCATTTTACAGTTTAAACTATTTTGTTTTGACGTCTAAATTAATTTTAATTAATATTAACGTTTGAATCTTCCGTTTTGTTTTGTTTTTTGTCCATGACAACTGTAATTTCGTAAACCTAAATCTGATATTATCGGGATTTTTAAATGTAAATATTTCAAAACCTACTAAGCCAAACATAGACATATTATACACTTTTGAAATCAGAAGAATATTCTCTATCGAAATATAATGTAATATATAGGGTGTCCCATTTAAAAAATACAAAGTTTATGTTTTTTTAGTAGCTTGGCGATGATCATTTGTTTTAAAAAATTATTTCCTGGCGTTTTAGAACAATCGCTACAACTTTTGTATCTAAAATTTTTCTCTATCTCTAATCATAAAGACAGTAAAAACAGTCTAAATATGGTGAAACAACCTGTACGTAAAATGACAATTTTTTCAAAATCAATCTTATTTTTCAGACAGGCAAGACTTTTTATGAGGAATAACTTTTTCGCCTAAAATCACATATAAAAAAAAGTTTTTCGACTTACTGACCATTAAATTACCTCGAAATTACAACTCATTTGCCAAATTTATTTTTCTAATGTGTGGAATAACTTTTTTTAATAAAAAAGTGTTTCATCCACGCCCACGCTGTAGCAGTAAATCGAAAGATAAAAATACAGCAGTGTCAATAAACTATTAAATAACAAGTTTCATTGATTAATGATGCGTAAACACCTTTCAGCTCGCTGGAAAAAGTTTTGCATCGATTCAACTTTGTTTTTGTTCAATTACACCAATCAATTATTTGTTAATATTAAGTGCAACGTATTGAATCTGAAATTACTTAGGCAGATCTCGCACGTGGTATAATATAGATGTATTAAAAAACATGTTACCCCTAGAAAGGTAATGAAATTTTTAATAACATACCATCGTTTTTTTTTTTTAAATTGTGTTACTTAATTTTAAAGTAGAAAGATATATTGTAAATTCAACGAATTACTTTATATTATTAAGGTTTAAAAACGATCCACCAGGCCTCCGGCCGGTTCACTCTCGGTCGTATTTAGACGGTATAGAGTTCGACCAAGAAGTATTGTATCGAATTTTATTAAGTTTGTAGATCTTTAAAATTATTTACACCCATTTTTTGATTAGATCTAATACCGCGCCTCTGGCTGCTGCCATACTCTGCATTTTTTGCAGACGTACATTTGCACGACTTTTTTTTTCTTTTTTACTTCCCTCGTAAAAGGGTAGTATTGTAATCGTGAAAAAATCACTCTCCCAGATTTTTTTAGATCTCCACATTTCAGGGTCCATAGATGACGAAAAATATGTTTTTCTTAAAAACGTAGGTAAAAAACTATTTACGCGATTGACTTCAAAATTTGGTCAAAAATTAAGGGTCATATAGGGATGACCTGGTAACATTTTGGTAAAAATCAAACGTGGCGGAACAAAATGACGGCCTAGTGAATTGTTAAAAAAATTATTATTAGAAAAGTACTCATCCAATTTATCTCAAATTTTGCAAATACCTAAAGTATTATGTTCGAAACAACTGATAAGAGTTTGGTACGAATCCAAAATGGCGGAACAAAATGGTGGCTTAATAAAATTTAGCCTGAAAAACTGCATAATGGTTTGATTTCAAATTGTGAGCCACAACTAATTGTTGAACTAATTCAAGATGACACATCTTTACGTTTTAGCGTCTTTAGAAGCCAAAAAATATGTTTTTTTCAATTCTGTTGGATCATCTGTCGGTCTGTCTCTCTATTTGGCAGGCATAGCCTAGAGACCACCTACCTGATTGTCTTCAAATTTTGGTCAAAAATTAAGGGTCGTAAGGGGATGATCTGGTAACATTTTAGTAAAAATACAATATGGCGAAAGAAAATGGCGGCCTAGTTGAGTGTTAAAAAAATTATTATTAAAAAACCTCTCAACCAATTTATCTCATATTGTGCAAAATTATCAAGTATTATGTTGCAACCAACTGGTAAAATTTTGGTACAAATCCAACATGGCGAACAAAATGGCGGCTTAATAAAATATTTAAAAATTCGGGCTGAATAAACTGCTTAATGGTTTGATTTCTAATTGTGTGCCATAACTAATTGTGGTATAGGGATCAACAAGTAAAATAGTGGTACTAATTTAAAATGGCTGAACAAAATGGCGACCAAATAAAATGTTTGTAATTGTGAAAAAATCACCTTCTCAGGCTTTAAACATTTTTACTTTTTAGCGTTCCTATATTCCAATTTTTGGTCAAAAATTAAGGGTTAAATGGAGATGACCTGACAATATTTTGGTAAAAATCTAATAAGGTGAAAAAAATGGCGACGAAGTGAAGTGTCAAAAAACATTATTATTAAAAGCTCCAGTTTATTTTAGATTTTTCAAAAAAAACATTAGTATTATGTTGGAATCAACAGGTAACATTTTGGTACGTATCCAAGATCGCGGAACAAAATTGCGGCCAAATAAAATTTTTGTAATCGTAAAAAAATCACCCTCTTAGGTTTTACATATCTTTACGTTTTATCAATTCCGTCGGTCCGCCTGTCGATCTTTCTTCAGTTCGCGACATAGCTTAAATACTAATCAAATCAAATAAAAACGTTTATTTCCATAGACATGTTCACATGTATCGGAATTGTCATATATAGCTAAATGTCAAATTTAAAATGAAAATAAAAATGAAATAAAATAGTATGCCTTACATTAAATGTTCCAAAAGACATACGTTACAATATATTACATTTTAAAATATAAACATATAAAACTGTTCCAGAGAATAAATGTTCTGAAATGCCTACGCTACAATATATTTAGACATATTAAAACTCAAACATAAAAAACTCTTCCAGAGAGTAAAACGGATTTTCAGCCAGTATGGTCTTTAGTCGTCTTTTAAAAATGCACATACTAGGTATATCCTTCATATGTGTTGGTAAGTGATTGAATTCCTCCAAGGAACTTATCTCAGGTTCCCACACCTGAGTCAATCTTGCAGCAGGTACATAAAGCTTATCTGCATTTCGCGTTCTATAAGTATTAATATCGCCCCATTTTAAGTAGTTAGAATGCTTCTTAAAGACGATACAAGCACATTGGAGAATTTAAAGGTTTATTACAGTTAATATTCTCTCAGAAGCAAAAAGTGGACGACAGGAAGCCCTAAATGGTAGTCGAAACATGGTTCTCAGGACTCTTTTCTGGCTAATCAGAACACGATCGATGCTAGGACAGTTGCAACAAACCAGTAGACCATATAACAGAACAGAATTTACAGATCCATAATAAAAGGTTTTAAGAGTATCAGTATTTACAAGGTCTCTTAGCCTTAGCATAGCATAATTGTAGTAAGACAGTTTATTGCATACATATTCTGCATGAATGCTTCAGGAGAGGTGCTGATCAACCAACACTCCCAAGAATTTGACTGATTCCTTTTGTTTAATAATTGTGGATCCATTTCTAATAAGCAAACTCCTGTCCTGAGGGACTCTCATAGGGATGAAAAACATAAAATTAGTTTTTAAATTTGAATTTGAATTAAAGCCTCAACAACAGTAGAAGTATCATCTGCAAAAAGTGTGATATAATTATCATTTACCAATAGAGAAAGGTCATTAACACTCCCGTAGTAACATTTGCCCACTCAGAAAAAGTTATCCCATTTGAAGCCTTCAGCTTAACACCCTGCGACCTACCCGACAAATAAGATTTTATCTACTTCCACGCTGGTCCTCTAATTCCATAATGTATCAACTTGTCGAGCAGCACTCCATGACTTATAGTGTCGAATGCTTTGGTAAGGTCAAAGAAAATACCCACTGTTCTTAGTTTGCTGTTAAAATTTTTTTATAAAATCAGAGTATAGCTTCGTCGGTAGAGTGACCAGCTCTGAAACCAAACTGCCTAGAAGTCAGGATGGAAAATTTTTCCAGAAAATTCACCAATCTTCTCCTATAAGCTTTCTCAAAAATCTTGGAAAATGCAGAAAAAAAAGAGCGATAGGTCGATAATGGTCAATAGTCATCATGTCGCCTTTTTTATGTATCGGGACAACAATTGCTTTTTTAAATTCATCGGGGAAATATCCATGTATAAAAGATTCATTTATTAAATATGTTAATGGAGTTATGATGTTTGTGACGCATTCTCCCAACAGATCACAAGGAATACCATCCAAGCCAGATGAGCTCTTACCAGAGATGGACTTTAAGATCTCAAGTGTTTAATTTTCGCTTAAAGGGGTGAGGAAAATAGAATGTGTAATAGCACTACTGGCAGGTAAGGGTACGGTCTGATCTGACCCTTGATTAAAAACAATCAGATTAACTGACTCTATGAAAAAATTGTTAAAGGAATTAGCTATATTAGTTTGGCCAGTTACTTCCTCACCGTTAGAGTTTAATTGGTCAATAATTACTGCTTACCCGATTGACTTCAAATTTTGACCAAAAATTAAGGGTCATATTGGGGATGATCTGGTAATATTTTAGTAAAAATCCAATAAAAAAAATTAAAGAAGACCTTTATCAAATCGTCAACGTTTCACCACAATATTGTTACATTCTCAGGACACATAGATTCTATATCCTGCATGAAACCCATATTATCAGACTTTACCTACTACATTGGTCCGCCGATATTTCCCAGATATTATGTTTCTAAATGGTATTCGTTAACAATCCTCTTGTTGTTATGTTAGAGTGCTTATTATTTGGGGTTAATCCAGTAAAGAAAAACAAGACTTTTTACTTTCCTCATAAAATTATTAATCGTGAAAAAATCATTCTCCGAAATGTTTTCAGATCTTTACGTTTCAGGGTCCCTAGATGACGAAAAACATGTTTTCTCGATTCCGTCGGTCTGTCTGTCTGACTTGTCGCGACATACCTAAAAAAATACTTACCCGATAGGCTTCAAAATTTGGTTAAACATTAAGGGTTATATGGAGATAACTTGGTAACATTTTGGTAAAAATCCAATATTTCAAAACAAAATGGCAGCCTAGTGAAATGTTAAAAAAATTGTTACTAGAAAATTCTAATCAATTTATCTCAAATTTTGCACAGAAATCAAGTATTATGATGAAATGAACTGGTAAAATTTTGGTACGAATCCAAGATGGCGGAAGAAAATGGGGCCTAATAAAATATTTAAAAACTCAACCTGAAAAAACTACTTAATGAACTGATTTCAAATTTTGTGCCATAACTAGTTGCAGTATAGAGATGAACTAGTAACAGTGTCGTACTAATTCAAGATGGCGGAACAAAATGGTGGCCAAATAAAATTTGTGTAATCTGAAAAAATCACCCTCGCACGTATTACATATCTTCACGCGCCCTAGATGCCAAAAATTATGATTTATCAAGTCCATCGGTCCATCTGGCGGTTTGTCTGTCTGTTTGGCAGTTCGCGGCATAGCTTAAAAACGAATCATCAGATTAACTTCAAATTTGAGTGAAAAATTAAGGTTGATGACCTGGTAATATTTTGTTTGAAATCCAATATGCCGTAACAAAATAAGGACCTAGTGAAACTTTAAGAAAATAATTTCTAAAAAAACTGATTATCCAATTTATCTCAATCTTTACACAAAAATGAAGTATTATGTAGGAACCAATTGGTAAAATTTTTATAAATATTCAATCAAACGAAACAGTTAAATCATTAGAATTTCCGTTAGTTTCTAAATTTAACCAAAACGTTTGCCTTTCTGTTGGCATTAATAATCTGTACCAAAAGTTATAAAAGGTGTTGCTCCTTTGACAGAAATGCGTTTTCTTTTAGTAGAGTGGCCGGACTGCATTTAGTCTTAGGAAACAATGACGTTAAAGCACTTTATTACTAATAATTTTGCAGGTAAAATTACTACACTGCAGTTGATTTTAGGAATGTCCTATTACTACATGTAATTCTAGGAAACAGGTGACGTGGCAAACTTACTGCATTTTTTTTTCTTATTTTTTGAAAAAAGTAACGAAAAAAAATTGAAGGCCATACAATATGAAAGATATAAATAAATGGCAAATTTGTGGGGATCTAGAAGTTGTGGCGACTTTGCTTGGAATGCAGCTAGGTTATATCAAATACTGCTGCTTCTCCTGCGAATGGGACAATCGAGCACGATTAGATCACGACAGAAAGCAAAAGTAGCCAGAGCGCCTGAAAAGATTTTACGACCACCACTTCATATAAAATTGGGACTTGTGAAAAGCTTTGTGAAGGTCATGGACAAAAAGGCCGTGCTTTCGGATATTTAACAGAAAAGTTCAAACTAAAAGCAGAAAGCTATAAAGACCTGATTGCCCAACTTCTTTTGTGTTACCAGACCTAGGGTGTAATATGTCGTTGAAAATTCATTTCTTGAATTCTCATCTAGATTACTTTCCGAAAAATTGTGGTTCTGTAAATGGTGAGAGGTTCCCCCAGGATATTTCAAACGCGGAAAGAAAGTAGTAGGTTTTGTTCAAGAAACAAATCAAGTTGAAATTTGGTCTCCAGTGTTATTATTATATTATTATTAATCTATAGGAATAATATAATGTATATTGAATATTTAAAAAAAAAGAAAAAGACTAAAAACGCAGTTTATTATATTAACCTTTGCTTTTAGTGGACTTACTCATGCATTGTCACGTTTTTTAAAATGTTTGAGCATTTTTGAAGAGTCATTCAGCAATAAACAGTTTGACATAACTTGCTTTGTTTAAATAGCTGGACATAATCACATATTCACTCAATTAGAACAGCGAATCGAGAAATATGTTAGCTTCATCATTTTTAACTAAAGACGAAAATCTATCTATATATATATAGCTTATCTTGTCGAAGTAACATTTTTTAACAGCACCGCAAGCAAAATTTTAAATTGGAAAACTCTATTCGATTCCATAATCTCCTAGCTTAGTTTTCAAACTACCCACCACAAAATTCAGTTAAAAACTCACCAAACTAAAATTCATAGTTCTTCGTCTGTACATAATTATTATCCAAACGCTGCAGTTGAGTTAAATTTCCGTCTTGTTCTCGCAAACACTTAAAATTTTAAGTAAAGCATAATTTAAATGCAAGGCTTAATTTAACTTAAGGGCATACTGGAGAATAAAATCCTGCAATTTAAGCCCGAGTTTAAAGTAATTTAGCTAGTTTACTCTCTAGCATGATGATTTCAGTTTAAAGAGATTTCCTTTCCACTTGTTGGGTATTCGAAGCAGGAGAAGTAAAATAACATTTAATCCTGGCTAACAAAATTTATAATTACATTTTTTATGTATAATCTTCCTTTCAATTAGCCGGCCACAGACGGAGCCTTGATGGTGAGATGCGCAATTAAAACAGAAGCAAAGTGTTGGTTGTAGTGCACCTTTTCAGTAACATTTAGATGCAAAATTTATGGCTATTTACCAGTACAGGGTGTCCGGATTTGGTTGCAAAAGCAGGGTATCTCGCTTATTTTTAAAGATAAAACCTTGCTGTTTTCACGAACCTGAGCTAATTTTTTGTGAAACTCATGAAGCCGTAAACAAAATTTTCATAACCTTCTTCATTTATGAGATACAGGGCGAAATAGAAAATTTTGCATTTTGGGACCTCCCTCGTATCTCGGTTATCCTTTAACTTAACGCAAAGGGAAAAATTGCTGCTTATGCAGTTTTTTACGCTGGATCCGGTGGCCTAATCATATTTTTCATTTGAGTTGTTATTTTTTTAGATATGACCCAAAGCTGTGTTTTTTTAAATAGAATACCCTGTATATTTGTCCAGAAATTGATTTGTCCTTTTAAAAGCTTCTCAAAAATATATAATAGTATGGGTCTATTTTAATAAACAACAACAAAAATCCTAATTTTTATAATTATCATCCCAAATTTTGCAGTAGGCCATGCAAAACAATGCTGCCTTTTATATAAAGTCGTTAACAATATCTACATCCTAACAATAAATCAAAATAAATATGTAATTAAATCTATTTATTAAAATATGTATTGATAATTTCGCACCAAAAAAGTACCACCTACCTAGATTTATGTAACACAAGAACAAAACAGTAATAAATTATTATGTAACAAGCCTTTCAGCAAAAATCAACTGTCGTATAAGAACTACAGTAACCAAGGAAATCAAAAGAACTGTTCAAACTGATTTCCATTTTGTTCTATGCATGCTTCGCACAATTTTCGTATTCACTTTAGGGAATTAAGCAAAATAACGGGATGATTTTGTAAATAGCGAAAATTTTCTCTTATTGCATTTCCTAAATCTTGGACATTATCATAGTGGTCTTTGTAAATTCTATTTTCCAGATATCCTCAGAAAGAAATCTAAAATCGACAAATCTGGGGAACTAGGGGGTCATCTTATAGGTCCATTTGTTCCGATCCATGGATTGGTAAAATTATTGTCCAGAAATAATCTCGTCATTCTAGAATTGTGTGCAGGAGCACCGTCCTGTTGAAAATATATTTCGTTAATTTGCGCTAGAGGAACATCGTCAAGTAATTATGTGTTCCTAATATGAAGCAGGACACATTTAGACCAAACCTGCTTTGCTGTCTTCTGGAAAATATTTGGTGTTGATTTTCCTGGGACCAGAATCTACTATTGTACCTATTGAGTATACCAGAATTACTGAAATGTGCTTCGTCTGACCATATAACCTTCCTTTCAAAATCTCTAACTATATCGCATCTTTCTCGAAACCAATTGCAGAAGACTATCCGACGCTCTGCATCCCCTGGCTGTAAGTGCTGCACGTTGTGCTATTTTAGAATTTCTTCAACTCTAGTTTTTGGAATCCCTATGCTCTTTTCACTGGCCCCACAACAGTTTGTAGGGTAAGCTTCTGCATTAGCCAAAACCGTAATTTCCTCAGCCTCCCGATTTTCTTTATTATATGTTTTCGTACGAGGTTTGATAAATGATCCGTGATTAAGTAAATTCTTTTTTATCCGATAAAAAGTGGATATTAGGTTGCCTCCTTTCTGGGTATCTAAATAAAAATTAAGCAATAGTATTTCAACATACCTAAAAATTAACTATTTACCTGTTAAAATACATCTCAGAAGCCGCTTCAACATTTTCATTACTTAATATAAAACAAGCTAACATATCGTATTTTTCATAATGTTCGAAAGTTTGGTTTTCTTCCATAATAATACAAATATATTTTTACACAGTAAATAAATACAAAAAACTAGCGCTATATTTTATATACGCTTACAAAATTGGGAAATGTCATTTGCTTCCAAGAAAACAAAAGAAAACGGCATCGTTTTGCATGACCTACTGCAAAATTTGGGATGATAATTATATAAATTAGGATTTTTGTTGTTGTTTATTAAAATAGACCCATACTATTATATATTTTTGAGAAGCTTTTAAAAGGACAAATCAATTTCTGGACAAATATACAGGGTGTCCCATTAAAAAAAACACAACTTTGGGTCATATCTAAAAAATAACAACTCAAATGAAAAATATGACTACGCCGCTGGATTCAGCGTAAAAAACTGCATAAGCAGCAATTTTTCCCTTTGCGTTACGTTAAAGGATAACCGAGATACCCCCTCGTACGTCCCAAAATGCAAAATTTTCTATTTCGCCCTGTATCTCATAAACGAAGAAGGCTATGAAAATTTTGTTTACGGCTTCATGAGTTTCACAAAAAATTAGCACAGGTTCGTGAAAACCGCAAGGTTCTATCTTTAAAAATAAGCGAGATACCCTGCTTTTGCAACCAAATCCGGACACCCTGTACAAAACTTGTAACATAGTATGCATATTCGCTAAACTAACCGCTTAATTATACCCAAACTAAAAACATCAAAAATCTGAAAATTTGGCCCTGTATTCTTGTCGATGGAGGCCATCGAACTAGAATATTTCCAAGATGGCAGCACATCCGGTTATAGCGAAATTAAATGTCAACTTGCTAATTTTAAATTGAACACCCTATATCATATGCATATCTGAATTGTACGTAAAATTCTATGCGTTTTAATTTTTCTCGTAAAAGTGAAGTATGGAAAAAATAACTCTCCGAGATTTTTTCAAATCTTCACGTTTCAGGGTCTCTAAATGACGAAAAACATGTTTTCTCAATTCCGTCGGGCTGTCTGCCTGTCCAATATGGCGAAACAAAATGGCGACCTAATGAAATGTTAAAAAAATGGTTATTAATAAAAAATTACTCATCCAATTTATCTCAAATTTTGCAAAAATATCAATTATTATGCTGGAATGGTTTGAATTCAAATTGTTTGCCATAGCTAATTGTGGTATAAGTTAAAAAAGGGAACCAATTTTTAGAAACTCTATTTGTAATGTAATTGTGATCATTTTTTGCAAATTCGTCAATCACGTCATCATAAAAACGTCAATGCTCCGACATATTTTGAAGAAGTTTATTTTCAATGGACAACAGCGATGTATGCCAAAGTCTCTCCTGTACCGTCTTTATACGTTTAAGTGTTGAAAAATTGCGTTTTACTGAACTTGTAGCAGGTGTTGTCAATACTAATTCACACAATTTCGACACTTCGGTGTAGGCATCTTCCAGCTCCTTGTCTTTTAAAAATTGCATTAGGTCCTTAGCGTTATTTTTTGCGCTAATGTCATCAGTTTCGTAAATCACTTTTAGTTCAGATCGCAGTAACACTCGGTCGAAGAACTGGCCATAATGAAGAAGAAGAGATTTAAACGCATCTTTTCTTTCTAAAGTTTTTCTTTTAAATGCAACAAAATTGGAGAGCTCGAGGAATTTAAAATCATTTAAACCGTTAAATCTATAGTTTATTGGTTGCTAAATTTGATCGACTATTTCATAAAAGAGGCGTCTGTATGATGTTTGAACATCTCCCACCTATTGTGGCTCTACATTTAACGTCATCGTTTTCTCCGAAAATAGGTCAAAGTCATGTCTTTTTTGGCTTAACATGAACTTAAAATCATCCACTTTTTTTAGGCAAAAAGCAATATCATTTGTTTTAGTTTGTAATATATTAAAAATATTGTCCGAGAATGGAAATATTTCTGAAAATATGTTCAACGAATAATTAAAATTAAAATCTCGTTTCACACAGTCCAAAAACCCCCTCGAACTATTTATTGCTTCTGAGTCTCACGATTCATTATTTTCTATTATATTGTCAAACAGTTCAATCAGTGATTCACGATTTTCAGATACTGTTAAGACAAGTCTTCCATTATAGTTCCACCTAGTATAAAGTTTTCTTTAGTGCTTTTTTTATATTTTTATGTTTGTTAAATGACTCTTAAGATCACTAAGAAAAACTATTATAAAATCGTAAGTTCGACTCGGCTAGCTGATGTTTTAGAGCAACTTAATAAGATTATAATTTTAATGTAAAATACTCCGGCTAATTGAACTTAGCAAACGTTGGAAAAGTTTTTTTATAATTTGGCTATGGGCGCCAGAGCTATAGGAGTTCGAAGAAGAAAGATATACAGATATAAAATAAAGGAAGAGAGCAACTTAAAATAATTAGATTTAGATATTTAATAAAAAATAAAGATAAAATATGTGCTAATGTGACCTAAATTAAATAAATGAAAAACAAAATCACGTAACTACCAATTTATTTTTCCTTGGACTGTGTTTTTTTTTGAATATTGTTTTCAATTTTTACAATATAAGTACCTGACTTACGTCAGTTTATAAATTTCCACATATATAGATTAATAACAATTTAGAAGTGGAAGTGAAATTAAATGTCTCTTACAATTGAAATGATTATATTTTATATTTTGAAAAAGATTTGGTTATTTATTTTTTCTCAATATATGCACAAAAATCAATTAATTATTAAATTAAGGTTAGAAAGTACATTTTCTCATAAAATTAAGTTAAAATATTCAAACGATTAAATTTAACAAAGATAATAAATTACGATTTAAGTCAGCAAGGATAAGAAAATCATAAAAGAAATTAAATGGGTTAAATAAATTTAGTTGGTAATTAGATTTTTTTAATATATTTTAAGCAGCTGATCGTTTATCAGTATGATTGAATTTTATTTATGTGAAGTTCTCTCAAACAAACAATGAAACTCAATTATGTGTTCGTTTGTTGATTATCAATTAGTTAAGCAGCTGATCTTTTATCAGTTTAATTTAATTTAATTAGTGATAATATGAAGTTCTTTTCGAACAAACAAACAATGAAACTCAATTATGTGTTCGGTTGTTGAATATTAATTAGTAAATCAGCTGATCTTAAATCAGTTTGATTTAATTTAATTAGTTGATATTATGAAGTTCTTTTTGAACAAACAAACAATGAAACTCAATTTTATGATCGGCTGATATTTGACCTTATGCAAAATTTCTAAAATGACAACATGACTAGATAATTCTAGACACTTTTAAGCAAATTTCTTAAGTAGAAGAAATTTAATCATAAATAGTCAAGTTATTATAAATTCAAATTAAGATAGAATAAGAGAAATTTTAATTCAAAAAGTCCAATTTGATATTAAGGAAAATTACAATAGAAAAGAAAATCAAAATTTCAGTTCCATAATCCCAATAAATTTACCATGAAATAAAATGCCACAATCTTAAATTTAAACTAGTGAAATATCAATGGTATTACTCACTAGTATGATACCTTGATTTAATATACACTCACATAATTTATAAGAAAGAAAAATTTTATACCTAATTAGTACAGATAATAATTTTTACAAGTAAATATACCAATGCCACATAGACAATATTTATACACAGTGTAAGTATTAATGTATACCTACATTAAATTTGATATTTTTAAATCAAGAAGATATGTTTAAATTTTACGAAAATCGAGACGAAAATTTTTACATATATATATTTTTTTACAATAATTTATAATTTATACCATTTATATATTTTTTGAAGATAATTATTAATTAATAAAAAGAAGGAATTGAAGACTGAAGAGAGGTTTCGGTATGTAGTTTTCAAATAAGCATTAAGTAATTCCTAATGAATTAATGCATGGCCACTACATCAATCCAAAGAAGCGAAAATAAGAAAATTATAAATCACTTATCTTTTCAACATATGTCCGGGAGTATATCCTTGCTATGGCGTCATTCCTTGTAGACTACCCAAGTCCAAAACAGGAACAATGACACCCTGGAACTGGCCACACAGCACTTGTCCAAAAAAATGACCACAGGTACTAAAAAAGGACTTCTTCTTCCAGGAATTGAGAAGATTTACCACAAAACAGTTACCATTAAATTTTCCTCGCCCAGGAATCACTTTTAATTTGAATTATGCAATAAATTCTACATTTTATTACTTTTAATATCCATTTTCCAATTAATAATTAAAGCAATTGAAAGTGGTAGGGAAAAAATTGTAGAGAAGAGGAAAAATGTTAAAAGAAAAAAAAACCAGATGTTATGGCTTTAGAAAGCAGTAATCCATTACTGAATTGAGATTTATTCTAGCATCTAGGCTGACTAAGTTAAAATATTAACTAAATTCTAACTAACTTATCTCATATTTGCTTTCAACAATAGAAATTTTGCAAAAGAGGCTCGAAATGACTGACCCACTGGGTTTTATGGAATCGGACTACATAAAAACAGTACATCCGTATGTCTCACCAAAACATGGCGCCAATTCAGAATCTATTTTTGGCAGTTAAGATTTTTAATAATGAAAAACCCAATTAATAGTTAATATTTGATCAATAAAAACTCATGTGATCTTTTTTCATGAAATTGAAAAGCATATGTATAAATTTTATTTTTAATGTGGCGGACGAAATCTGAATCTAGAAATTTCCTTCGAACGTGTTTTACAAAGCGAGAATTTGCGATCTGTTGATTTCGATATAATAACTTCGGTGCCATGCGTGCGGTACTTAATATTCCAAGCAATTGTTAATCCAGTAAAATTGTGATTTGATGCTATTAATTAGAAAATTGTTAATATTATTTAATTTAAATTGAATTTTGAACCAAACATTGTAACGAACGGAAAAATTTGTTGCACTAGTAGGAGCTTCTTTGGGCAAGCGTTTGTGGACAATGGAGTCCAGAGCTTGTGTATGTTCTGTTGACTTGGAAAAAAAGCAGCCATACCACTTAAAGTAACGAAAAATACTTTACACTCTTTATTGTGATTGATGAACTGGGATAAAACTAAATTTAATTTATGAGCAAAACAGTGGACAAACACAGCACTTGGGAAAGTTTCTCGAACTTTAGCTTAAGCGGTTTTACCCTTCCTTTAGAAATTATTTCTTATCAGCGAAGTTTTGTTGTATAGCACACATTCACACACACTCTTCTTACTAAATTCTCCAACATTTTGTTATTACCGACAGAGTTGTATTTGCATATCCACGTCCGTATTATTGTCTTCCATGTAGCATTATGCACGACGCAACGTACGTATCACACAACACACGGATAACCGTTCAAAAAAAACCTAAAGATAGCTTCCTATTTTTAGTTTAATAACCTCTGGCTTGATTCACAGGAAATCAAACATACAGGTTTTGCATACTTTATTGTTGCATCATTTATTATGGGCTTGATAATTAAGATAATATTTTCGCATTTTTAATATAAACTAAATTAATGGACTGTAATTAATATATTAATATTAATCATATTTCAAAAATTACACTTTAGAAGATGTTTTGTAATTTTTTTTGGGGAAGAACTTTCCCTTGGTTCCATGGACTGCACGCCCCTGTCACATATACAGATTCTATATCGTATACGAACCCCATTTTATCTCTTTACCTACTCCGTTGGTCCGCAGATATTATCCAAATATTAAGTTTCTATGGTTTTCGATAATGATCCTCCTGTTGTTATGTTAGAGCGATGCTTTATTTGAGGTTAGAATCCAGTAAAGGAACAAAAGTTTTTTTTTTAAATTGGCGACGTTTCGCAACTTTATTGTTGCATCCTCAGGACACATAGATTTTATATCCTGCATGAAACGTATATTATCAGTCTTTACCTACTCCGTTGGTCCGCATATATTTCCCAGTAATAACTTTCTAAATGGTTTTCTTTAACGATCTTCTTGTTGTTAGAGTGGTATATATGGGGTTAGGAGATATCTGCGGACCAGTGGAGTAGGTAAAGACTGATAATATGGGTTTCACATAGGATATAAAATCTATGTGTCCTGACGATGCAGCAATAAAGTTGCGAAACGTCGACAATTTAAAAAAGGGCATTTGTTTTTTTTTACTGGATCCTAATCCCAAAGCAGTTAGAAACTTAATATCTGATAATATAGGTTTTAATTTAAGATGGAGAAACAACAAAAATAAAAACCATTATATAATTCTTTAACTATACATGGATAGTCATATGTATGAATACAATCGATTAATTGTACTTCTTTTTTTAATTTTAAACGGAACACTCTGTATATTTTAAATTTGTTGAAATATATATTTCCTGCCTGATAAACAATGAAAATGACAAACAAAATAATAAAGCTAGGTTCAGTTTCTAACACACACCTTATGGTGTAGTTTTTGTAATTTTTTCGCTTACGAAGATAAAGATACCAAACTAATCATATACATTAGTCAAAGCACACTGTTTTTTTTTCTGCTAAAAGCTTAAACTAGAGTTTAACGTTTAATCATTTTCAAAATGAAACAAAAAATATCTTTTTAAAACAAATAATGTTTATTACATGTTTTTGCAAAACTTTTGTATTTAAATTATTATTATTTATTTTTTCCAGCAAACAATATGAAATATCTATGTAAAATGCTTATACTATGAATAGTGTTCTGATACAATATTAAAAAAGTATTAATAAAAAGTAAACCTAAGGTTTATTGAGTATTCTAAAATTAAAAATATATGCAAAATAATAAAGACATTATCAGTTATTGCGCTGAAAACAAAATTAACTTTGAATATGTTTTCCTAATTAATTCCCTTTTTATTCGTTCAATTTGTTTCTTTGCGTAACTGTAAAACCTGATTATCTCATATAAAACAATAACACTTTTAATCAGTTTTATCCGTAAATTTTCCATTACATCATGATCAATGTCACTGTTGTTCTACGTTCACATTTTTTTAACTAATCTCGTTTAAGAGGACATTAAAAAATGTACGCTTTTTCGATGAAGCTCCTTTCCAAAAATCGGTCAATTGGATTTGGAAATGTCGGCAAAAACCCGAAAATAGCGGATTTCTTTTCTCCAGTAAAACCAAAACGGTCAATTTGACAGCTGTCAAAATGTGACATTATTCGGACACTTTTTTAAGACGAATAAGATGGCGTGTACGACATGTCTCCATCGACTATTGTTTTTCCGCAACCCGCCTCAATTTTCATTTTTCTCATGGCCGCAATATTGGATTTTTCGATTTTTAGACAGAGCATAAAATTTCCAATCTAGTGATGTATCACAGGTGCATAAAAGATTTGAGTATCATCGAAATATCACACTTCGTAAAGCTAGATCTCAATTTTTTCTAAGGAGGCCATGATTTATTTGTAACAAGAGTGGGCTTTGACTTTGACGTTAGACAGTTCAAAGTATCATAGTGGTGTTTTAATAAGTAGTACGATTTGCTCTCAATAAAATCATAAATCTGACACACAAATTGTCGAGACGTTTTGAAAATGGCCAGTATTCCCTATTGAAATGAAGGAAAGTTTGACATGTTAGCGCTGTACTTGCAGTCACACAGAAACGCCGACATTACCTCAGCAAGGTGTTTGGAGATGTATCCCGAACGACGGTGGTTTTATAAAACCTAATTCAGAAAAATCACAGTTAATTTAATTCACCATGGGGCCTTTGAGCAACTCAGAAGCGGATAAAATACTGACAATGAAAATCGCGACAGAAACGTTTTACAAGCTATCAACCAAAACCCTAGTGCATCGGTAAGATCTGTATGTACCAAAATCAATGGTATACAGAGTGTTAAAAAATAATAAGTACTATCCTTACAAACCCATAATAGTTCAAGGGCTTAAGGAAATTGATTTTTCAAGACGACTATGCTTCTGTGAGTGGTATACTAGGAAGTGTAATGAAACTCCCGATTTTGTAAATCATGTCTTGTGGTCCGATGAAAGTAGGTTTACGAATTGTGGAGTTTTTTATAGGCACAACAGTCATCATTAAGCTGTAGAAAACTCTCACGAAGTGGCAGAGAAGCCTCTACAGACCAGATTTGGAAGTAACATTTAATGTGTTCTAATCGGTCTTTTATTTATAAATTAATAATAATTTCGGGAAATCAACTTATAGGACCATTTTTGTTTGTCTATAACCTAAACAGATAGAGATACTTAGAGCTTTTGCGAAACCAGGTTGTACCTACTCTAATGGAAGCTGAGTTTAGAAGAACCTGGTTTCAACAAGACTCACAACACCACGCAAGTCACGAACTTCTTAAGGGAACAGTTTGACTAAAAAATTATTTCCTTAAAGGGTCAAATATCTTGGCCTCCTAGATCCCCTGACCTCTCGCCTTTGGATATCTACCTCTGGGGTCTAAGACAAGAAGTTTTGGACACATTTAGAAATATTAACAGAAATACACTTGCTAGGATTATACGAAAAACAGTCACCAATAATTGTTAAAACTTATTAATGTAATCTTCTGATAATTAAATCATGGCCTCCTTAGAAAAAATTGAGACCTAACTTCAAGAACTGTGATATTTCAATGATACCTCAAATCTTTTATGCACTTGTGAGACATCACTAGACTGGAAATTTTAAGCTCTCTTCAAAAATCGAAAACTTTAATATGGCGGCCATAAGAAAAATGAAAGTTGAGGCGTAATAATGTAACATTCTGACAGCTGTCAAATTTACCGTTTTGGATTTACTGGCCGAAAACGAACTCCATTGTCGGATTTTCGCCGATATTTCCAAAACCAGTTGACCGATCGTAAATTTGAAACCGGATATCGAATGCGCTATAAAACTTTTCCTATTTAACCTTTGCTGTAGGTATATTAGGAGCCGAGATCCCTTTATATATATATTTATAATGACATCATTGGCTAGAACCGTAATGAATTCATTATAATCTTGAAACAACGAAGGACTGCCTTTCAGGAATATTTTTTAACAAAATTTGCACACTGTTTGACTCAATTGACGCTAAAAATTAAAGTTTTGTATGTTATTCAGATCGAAAACAATCATCACGAGATACACTGTGGTATCACCCTCGGCTAACGCCTGACAATATTCACGGATAGTGCCATAACGATTGTTATTTTGGTACTTATAATATAAATAACTATTATGATTCATCCAATTTTTCATTGCAGTTGGGGGCTCCCGATATTCTACAAAGGTTGGATAAAGGATTTCAGCGAGGACGATTTATATAAACCACTAAAAGAACACGAATCCGACAAACTCGGAGACAAATTGGAAGAAGAATGGAAACTGGAGCGAATGCATCACGCGGAGCCGCTGCTCTTGAGGGCGCTGTGGAAAATGTTCCGGAAGGATATTTTGACGTACGGAGTGATATTGTTTGTTCAGGAATTCGTTTTGGGGTAAGTTAAACCTGCAGGATTGCCTTAAAGCGTAGCGG
This sequence comes from Kuschelorhynchus macadamiae, assembly GCA_030620095.1. Taxonomy (NCBI): domain Eukaryota; kingdom Metazoa; phylum Arthropoda; class Insecta; order Coleoptera; family Curculionidae; genus Kuschelorhynchus; species Kuschelorhynchus macadamiae. The sequence goes on from JAUTXW010004711.1 coordinate 826,191, forward strand.
TATCCATTAATGGGTCATTTTAAGTGCCTATGAGGAATTGACTTTGGCATTGGAATGTGATAAAAGGAAATAAAACGAACCTTTGCACAAAGAGGGAAAAATTCTCTCCCCCTATTTCTGTAAAAATAGAAATATATGAAATTAACGAAAATCAAATATCTAACCAAATATTACTTTCTAATCAAAATTTACATTTTATTTTAAAATTGGCAAATATGCCTTATTTTGTACAAGAACCTTACATGGATCGGATAAATAATGTCCAAAATGTGTGGTCACTGATACTGATCTCACATTAGCATTAAATAAAATGTCCCTGTGATTATATAGGTTAGTTTGTTTCTTATTACAGGAAGTTTTATTTTAAATCTCCGGAATTAATGATCTGTCCTTGAGATTGAGATTGAGATTTAGATTGAGATTGAGATGAGACGTCCTTTTAAAAACGTCCAAGTTTTTCAAAGTTCTGATATTACCGAAAAAGTACCGATGAAGTAAAAAATATATTTTGAAATCTAAAAAATACAAACTCAACAGTTTTAGATGAGATCCCTCTTTGTCTACTTAAAACTCATATAGAGGTTCATGCTTCTGTAATAAGTAATTTAATTAATTATTCTTTTGATTCAGTAAGCAGCATTTCTCCTATTTTCCAGAGCCGTTAAAATTATCAAAATGTATTCCTATATATAAAAACAAGCTCTCAAGACACTATCTCTTGATGGCACTTATAGTTGGGGCATTACCTTTCTGGAATGACGTCATTTTTGGTTATTTTTGTTTGATTTATGTTAACTGACAGTGACAAAAACATTTTGAAAAAACTCATTGTCGTTTCTTTACAACAGTCAATGCCGGTTTTGGTTATGTGTCTTTCAGAATATATTCGTCAAAATTGACATTGATTTGTTGTGATTCTTTTTAAACTTTTGCAAGATGCCGCGAAGATATAATCAGCAATCACAGCTAATAGTTTTGAATATCTTGGCTTTTTTTCAATTGGAAAAAGAGCAAGCTAAAAAGCTAAAAATGGAATCCTTCCGCAACTGATAATATAATTGAACGAGCTTCAAATGCAACAAAACTTAGCCATACAACAATCATAAATATTAAGAAAAGAGGAATAACGAGCGATGAATCCTTTACCTCCAGAATGTCTCAAAAGCAAAAAGAGGTAAAAACAAAAATTACAGATTACTTAAAGAACAAAATAAAGGATACGATCTACTGCATGTATGCGAAAAATGAATATGTTACAATGCAGACTTTGCTTAAAAAACTAAAAGAGATAAATGAATATTTTAATTTTTCCATCAGCTCGCTAAGAAAATACGTAAAAAGTATTGGTTTTAAGTGGAAGAAATCAAATAATAGAAAATACCTGATGGATTTGCCCCACATCGTCCACAAGAGAATCAATTTCTTGAGGGAATATGTCAAAAATCAAAATCTAGGACAAGATGCTTATACCACCGTATTTATTGATGAGACTTGGATTTTTAGTAAAGGTTCGTTTAGAAACAGCTGGCAGGATAACACTATGTCTACAAGTTCTAAAAAAGCTAGTGAAGGTCATCGATATATTGTAGTTCACGCTGGATCAAAGGAAGGATTTATTAAGGGGGCCAGTTTAATATTTAAAAGTGGACTAAAAAGCGGAGATTATCATGACAATATGAACAAGCAAAATTTTGAAAATTGGTTTAAAAATCAGCTGGTACCAAATCTTCCTCCAAAAAGTTTGATAGTGATGGACAACGCAAGCTATCATTCCGGCCTTTTAGAGGATATTCCAAGAAAATCATGGACAAAGCAGAGATTGATTGGATGGTTAAAAGAAAAGAACATTGACTTCCCAGAGAGGGCCATGAAGGATGAAATGTGGAGCATTGTAGAAAAAAATTGTAACATTGAAAAAACATTCTACCTTGACGAATATGTGAAACCTTTGGGCCACAAAATACTAAGACTTCCTTCATACCATTGTCAATTTAATGCTATTGAAATGGTATGGTCTGAGTGTAAGAGGAAATACGACCAATACATTGCTAGTCTGAAGGAGACACCATCGGAAGTTTTGGCCATGTGGGAAAAAGCGATAAATGAAGTATCTTCAGAGCATTGGAAAAATTATGTCAGCAACACAGAAAGGGTAATCCAAGAAGCTTGGAAGACAATACAGATATGTGATGCTTCAGACATTGCGCCACTTGTAATTAGTACCGACGAAGACAGCAGTGACGATGAAGAATTTAGTTCTGATTCTGAAGACAGTGAAGGGGAGTAGTTTTTATTTTTAAAGTTAGTTAGTTATACATTAATTTCTCTCTTTTAGTTTTTAAAGCAAAGTCTGCATTGTAACATATTCATTTTTAGCATACACGCAATAGATCACATCTCTTATTTTGTTCTTTAAGTAATCTGTGATTTTTGTTTTTACCTCTTTTTGTTTTTGAAACATTCTGGAGGTAAAGGATTCATCGTTCGTTATTCCCCTTTTCTTAATATTTTTTCAGTATTGTCTGTAATTGAGAATTAAAATAATTTTGATGAAAATGGGTAACTGGCGTCAATTTATTACATTGCAAACAAAGAATAAGACTAAGATGAAAGAATTTATATTAGTAAAGTCTTATTTGCAAAATAATTTTAGTTTTTGAAGTTATAATAGTTATTTTTGTATTAAGTGTGCAAAATGAGGGTTTTTTTATGGCAATGAGAGTGTTAATTTTTTGCCAGCCATTTTCGACAAGTTGCAGCGCTTTCTGTACAGAAAATGCCAATTTTAAATTCGCTTTAGCCAGTGCTGAACGCACCCCTCCTATCTACATCACTGCATACGTTTAGGTTAGGAATCATCGCTGAAATATAAATAATATAAGAAATACGTTATTTGAAACCAGCGTGACGTCATTCCAGAAAGGTAATGCGTCAACTATACTTCTATTATCACCAAAGTTATCGAAAAAGCAGTTTACACCAGAGTAAAATTTTTTTTTGAATAAATATAATATCTTGTTCCCTTCTCAATTTATCTAATAATCTACTGATAGAGCTCTCAATGATATTCAATGCAACTTAATTCTACCTGCTACTCCTTAAGAATTTTGCGTGACGTGGTGTCTGGAAAAGTTTTAAAAATGCCTTATGCTGTACATTTTTGGGGAGTTAACACTGTTTTGAGTACCGCGATATTTAAAACCCAGAAAAGATACATAAGGAAAAAAACTATTTCCTCAAACTATATGTAAGGATATCTTTAAGAGTACTAGAATTATCACATTTCCATCGTACTACATTTTGAAAATTTTTAGGGTAAAAAAATTCAAAAAGAGACTGACCGAAAATATATTTTGCCCTGTGCAGGAATATAAGGATTACCTTAAAAGTTAGTAAATAAAGATAACTTTTTGTTCTTCTTTATTACTTTTTTAAAGTTTGTTTTCTTGTCTTATATTTCTTAATTTATATACACTTATGTTATTATTAGTATTATTAGTTATTTACGTAATTTTGTACACATATTATGCATATCTTAAGAAGATTATGTCTAAAACTGCACTCTGCAATGCCGTGTCAAAAAAATATAGAATAGAATTTTTGATAAAGGCAATGTTTTACGAGAATTTTGCCATCAACATTTAAAAAAAGCCAGTTATTCAATTCAATTTTTTTTCAATTCAAATATGCTTTATTGTACAAAGAACAGTGTTTCATTTACAAAGCTAGGGGAAAAATTCTATAGTACAAAATATAATAGCAAACAATAATTACAATTAAAAACAAGATAGTTTAAATAATTGAATTTAAATAATATTAAAATTAAGAACTAGTCAATATAAAATTATCACCATGAAATTCAATATAAAAAATGTATATTATTAATTTTTTAATGACAAATCAATAATATGCATAAAGGTACTAAAAAAACAATCAAACAGAAAAAATAACAGTGTCAATATTAACTATAAGAATCAAAATTAAGAGCTACACCTAGTTACTAAAATTATACAACCGGCAGTACAATAAAAACATAAATAAAAATATAAATAAAATAAAAGGGATAAAATAGCAATGCCGAATTAACCCCGGTTAAAGATAAAAAGACAAAAACAAAACATAAAAATTTGCTAAAGTTTTAGAGTGTATCGTCAAAAAATTCTTGCACACCATAATAGGCCTTCGCAACTAGAATATTCTTCACTTCGTATTTAAACTTTTTTTCCTCTTCAATCCGCCTTATGGAATTGGGCAGATGGTTAAAGAGCTTTTTGCTGTTATATACTAAAGAGTTTTTCGTAAGTCCTGATGTGGGAATTGATAAAGTGCAATAGTATGGGTGCGGCGAAGGAAGTATCCCCCGGTCTTGCAGACAAGATATCACTCTTTCGCTTCCTGTGCATTAGACACACAGACTCGAGAATAAATAAGCTAGGAAGAGTTAGTATTTTTTTATTTACGATTTTTCCTGGAACCGGGCCGGCAAGAGTCTCTACGGCCAATTTTGCAAACTATTCTAAGAGCTCTTTTTTGCATTACAAACACTGACTGAAATAAAGTGTCACTACATGATCCCGAAAAAGATATCCCATACCGCAAATGCGACTCTATGAGAGCAAAATATGAAGTCCTGGTCATTGTTTCATCCAGCTCCCCAGCAATCACTCTCAATGCATAGCAACTGGCAGATAATTTTTTATTCAATGCTAAAATGTCCTGTTCAAACTTTAACCTTCCGTCTATTTGAAGCCCCAAAAACCTGCTCACCGGGAGGTTGCTGATAATCACATCGTTTAGTGCCACTCCTTCATTTGAAAGTAATTAAATTTGTCTTAGAGGCATTGAAGGACAAATGATTTGCATCGCACCAATCTTTTATTTTACTTAGGTCACCATTGATAGTATTTTTAAAAATATAAGGGGTATACTACCATGCCAAAAAATTGTTGTGTCGTCTGCAAAAATAGTAAAAGAGCCAGATATATTTAATTTTGGTAAATCGTTCACATAAATCAAGAACAATAAAGGACCCAAAACAAAACCCTGCGGTACTCCCGATGTGATCTCTCTACTGTCTGACTGTTCTCCATTAAACATCACCTTCTGATGACATATTGGACAAATATGACTCAAAAACCAAAGCAACGCTGTGCCCCTAAAACCTGTAGATCTCAAGTTTGCCAAGAATATTCAAGTGTTCTGTGATCTACACAGTCAAATGCTTTGGATAGATCACAGAACACCGCGGCCGCCCCATCACCTTCGTTAAGCCTTAGATAGACCATATCAAGCAATGAGAACACTGCATCGTTTGTGCTCCTACCACTCTGAAATCGAAACTGCACATCACTGAGAAGTCTATGCCCATTCAAAAATGACAAGACTCGCTATTTGACCAGAATTTTTCTTTCCACTATTTTTGATAATGTCGGCAGAAGAGAAATTAGGCCTAAAGTTCGAGGGCTAAATTCAACGTCTCCACCCTTGAAGAGAGGGATCACTGTAGCCCCCTTCAAACAATCAGGAAAAGATCCCACCAAGAAGGAGTGGTTAATAGCCTAACATAATGCCTGTAAACAATTTTCAGGTAGCCTCAAGAATATTTTAAGGAAATGTTATATTTTAATTTTCTTGTTCCTGATATCTGTAAATACTATATTTTTTTAATTCAAAAACATCAGTAGGAAGTTATTGAAGGCTTGTATCTCCGTTTAAAATAAAAATTAAATAATATTAAAATTTGGTACATTGAGATTCTTGATGCTGAATAAGAATCTAAGTTCAAAATATCCATACAAAATCGCCAATATTTTTTTCAAAATATTTACCCCATTTTTCCTACCCAGGTTCGCACGCCAATGAGCGATGTCAAAGTTGAGCATGTCAAAACAATTCGATTTTAAATCCATACACACAATTTTTGAAATGCTGGGGTGTACTTATGAAAAGTGGATGACACTGCATATGTAATAACGGAATTAAAATTTTCTTTATAACCCCATGAAATTTTAATAAATACGATAGAACATTTTCTCCTGTTCATAAGATAATATAATAAATATTATATTATTATAATAAATATTACCACTCCCTACCATCTCTGTAGACACTTGACAAATAATTATAAAAAAAGTTTGTTTTATTCTGAATATTTATGAATTAATTTTTACACGTTCTTACGGAAGCGTAGAAGGGCCACTGAGTTTAAAGTCGGAATTTAACAAAATTCTGAGTTTAAAGTCAGAATTTAACAAAATTCTGAGTTTAAAGTCAAACATTGCCAGAAAATTTAACAAAATCTAGAGTAATTAAAAGTTTAAAGTCAGAATTTAATAAAATTCTGAGTTTAAAGTCAGAATTTAACAAAATTTTAGTTCAAAGTCGGAATTTAACAAAATTCTGAGTTAATAAAGTCGAATTTAACTAAATTTATAGGTAATATTTAAAGTCAGAATTTATTGTTGCTAAATTCCGAGTTTAAAGTCATTTAAGTGAAAAATTCTGAGAAAAAAATCGAAATTTAACTAAATTCTTAGTTTAAAGTAAAAGTAAATTAACTAAATTCTGACCATTGTTTAAAAAAATTTAACTAAATTCTGAGTTTAAAGTCAGAAATTAACGAAATGTATTTTTGGCGTCTCCTGTCAAACCTGAAATTGGTGTCAGGAAATAGACAATTAAATATTAAGACAGATAAGTGAAATCCATTTCGTTGCAAGTAAACTCGTTTGAGATTTCTCGAGCTTCAAAGGTTCAAAATTGTCATTGTTCTAGCGCCATTTTCTCGAAAACAGTTAAATTTAGGCATGAGAAAAGTAACTCAATAAGTACTAAATATATAAAAATTTAATAAAATATAGGGCATTTCATTTAAAAAAGGATGATGCCTCCGGTTTGAGGTAGAAGCGGCAACACCGCGCAATTTTAAATATTTTATAATGAGAGTATATCATGTTCATCTATGGCCAAAGCGAAATTCTCAAAACATCCTATTCGTTGATTCTCCAGATATTTCTAATAGGACACTCAACTTGAATCACCCTGAAACAGAGGGGGAGCTCTGTCAGTATGTTTTCGCGAGACACCCTTAAACCTTAAATGTTTTCTTGTATACATTTTGGCTTTTTTTTCAGCAATAGAAATAAATAAAAATACATAAACTGAACTAATTAAACATACGTTTAATTTGTCAGGGACTTATTTAACACTCAAAAATAAATAGGAAACTTTTATTTTGTACCCTCCCCCTTTTATCATTTTTTTAACAATCTGTAGTTTGGTGGAACAATTCATAGCACATTTGCCATTATTCAAACAAGAATATTCAACTTGTTTTTTTGGTTCCAGTCTGTTATACAATCGTACGGACTAAATTCTGATTTTAAACTCAGAATTTTGTTAAATTCTTATTAGATAAAAACACTCGTATTCGATTTTCACTTGTATATTGTCTAACACGGCAGATATTTCGTTGGTACAGCAACATTTTCAAGAACTTTGCTGGTCTTCCTGGAAATCTCTTGGGAGGTTCCATTTGACCTGCTACCTTTCTCTCCCGCAATAATTTGAAAACGGGCGACTTTCCAATTCCAATCATTCGGGAACATCGTTCAACAATTTCTTATTCAGTAAAACTAGGGTTTTATATAAAATAATAACTTTTTCACTCACTGATAGTGATATTGTTACCAGTATGGCGTAACACAATTAAGAAGTATTTATAATCTGTGTTTTATTACCTGCCTCCATTACGTACTAACCTATTATGCATGCAAAAGGACGGGGATTTAAAATTTATTATTTTATTATTATTATTTCTCTAAACAAAGTTTACCTACGCCTATGGACGACCCCAAAATTCAGCCAAACTGGACGGAATTCCCCATTTTACTACTATATACATTTTGGAAACAGACTATACTACTAAGGCCCTGTGAAAGTGCCGATACAAACCCTGTATAAACAGCCTGATTAATAAAAATTACAATTATTATAAAGGGGAAAATTAAATAATTTAACTTTAATTTGTATTTGTATTGTTTATTGTTGCAGAAAAAAGTATAGTGTGCAACATGTGAGTGAAGACTTGAACTGAACATCACATTCCTGTATAAAAGTTGACGTCACGCACTTGTTACACAGTATTATTCACCATGCTTTATTGTTTACAACCTTTAGAAAAACATCTATAAAGATGTCTTTTGTGAACAAAGACACAACGTCGTAGAACCATCCTCACTTTAATACAATTCAAAATCGTCAAGATTTTTTAATTTGTTTCAGACTATCACAACCTTTAGCCTTAGGGAAGCTAATGAACTACTACTCTCCAAATCACAGCAACGTATCGCGGGATGAAGCCTATTTGTATGCTGGTATATTAATACTGACGTCATTCCTTTCTGTCGTCGTCTCGCACAGCTACATGTTAGCCTGCCACCATTTGGGTATGAAAATGAGGATCGCCTGTTGCTCTCTAATATATAGGTGAGTATTCACTGAAAGTATTTTAATGCAGGTTGAATATGATTGCACTAATTTTTGATATACAGGGAAAAAATTGATTTTCGCAAACATTTTGTTTCTACGAACGCACGGCAAACTGTTCTATTAAGCACGTATTTTATGTGAAAAATACCCAATTTTGTACACTGTATATATATATATATATATATATATATATATATATATATATATATATATATATATATATATATATATACCGGGTGTCAACGATATCGTTTTACACGATGCCATTCATTTGCTTTTTATTTATATATATATATATATATATATATATATATATATATATATATATATATATATATATATATATATATATATATATATATATATATATATATATATATATATATATATATATATATATATATATATATATATATATATATATATATATATATATATATATATATATATATATATATATATATATATATATATATATATATATATATATATATATATATCGTTTTTTTTATCGTTTTTTTAATCGTATATTTTGTTAATTATTTTCTTGGGCATAGGTTAATTCATTAAGACGTAAAACTATAATTCAATCGACGTTTCGCTCATTATATTGAGCTTTCTCAAGATATTTATTTTCTTGGAAACATGTCAGTTTTACGTATGTAAAAACCAAATTAATCCCTTGAGGCACCCCAGAGGGCACTATAAATTCATCAGAGATGGGGCTCTTCAATCGAGCAGATTGGGTTCTCCAAAACAGATAGCCCAACCACTCCAACAAGCATCCACCAAAACCAAAAGCCTGAAGCTTTTGTATTAACATTGTCGAATGCTTTGGAGAAATCAGTGTAGACTACATACACTTGAAGATGGTTGTCCAACTCTTTCAACAGGAACTGGATAAAATACATCATATTTTTATTAGTGGATCTACCACTATAAAATCAGTGCTGCTGCTGAATTAATGAAGCTGTTGCGATCCTTCAAATGATTTGTAATAACATTTTCAAAAATCTTGGGTATCGTGTTAAGGATGCTTACTAATCTATAACACTGGCCGACAAAAAAAAAATGTTGTAACACAAATCAGAATAGCATAATCTAATAGAATGGACCTATCTAAATACGAAAATGAAAAATAGAAAGTTGTAGCACGTAGGGTTTTCTTGTTAAAGTTGTAAAACCATATCGAATGTTGCGATACTTAATATCTATAGAAAAAATGATTTCAGAAAATTCTTAACCCTGTTTATTGATTATGTTTACAGTTTTCGCTTATTGGACATACCATACATCTAAGAGAAAAGCAAACGGGTAAAATATTAATTTAAAACACTAATTAAACTCTATTTTTTCCGTTTATTGGGTGTTCTATCTTCATCATGGCTGAATCCCATTGTCCTTGGTACCGAAATTCCATTGTTCTGATATCTTGGTGAAACCTTTCACCCTGTTCGTCATTAACAGCTCCCAAATTTTTAGGAAAAAATGACAGATGAGAACGGAGGAAGTGAATTTTTAATGACATTCTGGCACCAAGTGCTTTATAGATATCTAAGAGTTCATTAACTAATTGTTCATAATTTTCATTCATATTGTTGCTTAAAAATCCTCTTACTACATTAACAAATGAATTCCATGCTCTGAGTTTCTGCCTGGTAAGCTTGACACCGAATCAGCAATTTTCTGATTTGTGGCCCAATAAAAATGCTTTCTTTTAATTTGGCATTACTTAACTGGGGAAAGGCTTTTGTCTTAGGTATGTATCCATCACCATCTTTATTCAAAGCCTTCACAAAGTTTAATGTGAAGAGGAGGCAAAAGGACATTTTTGGGATCAACAAGAGGTATAAATTTAATATTTTGAGATCCCGGTTGAAATTCGCTTCTTTCTGGCCAAATTTTTGTTACATAATGCTAATTTATTGCACGACTGTCCCATAAACAAAGAAAACAGTAATATTTTGTAAATCCCCCCTGAAGTCCTGCTAAAATTGCTATAACTTTTAAGTCCCCACATATCTGCCATTTATACCTATTGTAGTATATTTTATCCAAAATCGTGGGCATATTTTCATAATTTTCTTTCATTGCTACTGAATGGGCAACTGGTATAGAGGGTTTTAAATTTCCATTATGCAATAACACAGCTTTTAAGCTATATTTAGATGAGTCTATGAATAAGTGCCACTCCCGGGGAGAATGTTCAATATCAAGTTCCTGCATTAAACTGTCTATATCAGTATACGCGCGCAACGAATTTTCCATACTGTAGAATTCAGAAAACATAGTATTTCTTTTTCTGAAATTCGTAATTTTTGTTTCTTTGGCCAATAGTTCCATTCCTTAATACGGGAACCCAGAAGTTCTGACTGTTGCTTGGACAACCCCAAATCACGTACTAAATCATTTAATTCACTTTGAACAATCAAATGTGGCTCGCCGGAACTGGGACCTGTGGTAAAAGTGGGATCGGTGCACTGTTCTTCTGAGCTGCCCGATAATGCGTTATCTCAATTATCTCCCAAATCAATAGCTTGCCATTTTAAATTCGCAATCGGCACTTTCAAATTTGCATTATGAGGAACAGGTCGTATGGCAGATTGCAAATTTGGATATTCTATATTGTGCTTTCCGTTTTTGGAATAACCTTCAGTCTTTGTCAGGCAAAAATAACAATCGTCAGAATAATTGGTGGGTTCTCGCCATACCATTGGAACTTGATCCCCAATTAACACACCCAAATATTTAAAGTAGGTTTTTTTACATTTCCGGGTTGTAATTTCACCAGAAATTCTCCACAAATATAACAAAATTTGTCAGGAGAAATTCGGCGCGTTTGACTCGACATTCTCGTCTTCACATACACTTGCTTATCGATACACAGAGAACCACTCAATTCCAAACTCAACAGAGAGTGATGTTTAACGTTTATTTTATGTCTAATGTTGTAAACAACCCAGTCTAGGTAATTTTTCCGTTGTAAAATGGACCCATTTTAGCCGCCCCACAATAAAATTGTTTACCTGCCAATATAAAAGGTTCTAATTAGGCTATTAAAAAATGGTACGTATTAGGGCTTTCCGAATATTTTTTTTATTATTGGGATGGTATTTCCATTGTGAAAATAATGAGCTGGCCTGTATTAGAAAAATCTTGTCGGCCAGTGTAATTAGATATGTCGGATCTATTATATTAATTGTAACCTTTTGACTGTAGATCTTTTCTTTTCTGTCTAGTTTCTACACATACTTACTTAAAAGGTCGCTCACTTTATTTCCTACTTTTGTCTGACCTCGTAACAGTCTTTCTTTAACTTGTTCAGAAGAGCACGCTACTTTCTTTTGTTCTTTATCATTCCCTGGTACAGAAATATAATTTTACGCTACAGGATGCTCAGCATGAACATCTTCATGTAGTCTTAGAGTACTTGTCAATACTGATTTATCTTTCAGAATTTCTTCAGATCCTAATACATTTCTTTCATCGCCAAAACAGCATTTTGTCTAAAAATATGTGTCTTGGAGCCTTATTTTTTTATGCAATTGTTCTAGTGCATTTCAGCAGCCTGTAAAATGAGAGCCAATTTAAATAATAAAAAAATGCGATTTGGAATATTTTACCATAAAGGTTTTCAAATCTTTTCTCTAGGTCTAGTAGTTACGTAGATTCAGATGTCTTCTTAGAAACAAAACAACGACTTTTTATCATCACTTCATGCATTAAAAATTGATTGTTATTATTTTTACTGATTTTTTTAATGCGAAAATATTAGCTATTCGTATCGCCGTGTTTTTTAATTTATGTACCGCGTATTTCAATAATTTCATATATATAGGGTGATTACCTATATCAAGTTTTTATTTTTCTCATTACACAATAATGGACAGGTAAGGGGTTTTAGAGACAAGTTTCCATTTTACATCCTGTACAAAAAACTCCAAAATTGAGAAAATCAGTTAGCATTATGTTAGAAAATTACGTGTGATTGAAATATACTGTCATTTTCAAATATTCTATAATTAATGATGTAATTCTATAACATGGAATTGCAAAATATTTAAGTGCAGTTGATAAGAAAGATAAAAATAATTCAAAATGTAAAAAATTAAACACATTTTCTCTGATTTTTAATTTCAGTATATCTCCAATAATGGGTAATGCAATTTTTCTATTTAGATCGGCAAATTAATTCCCAAAAAGCAATGTTAGTAAACGCGGTTTAATTCCAATTTGCTGCAAAACTTCGTGGGTTTCCTAAAACAATACCCTTTATAAATTAGAGTATATTGTCTAGGACCCTGCTAAATTTACACTACAACATGTTGGAAAATACAGGCAGCCCAATACGTTTATCCTCGGTAAACCTACATTCTGAAAACAACAAACAAGCTGAACTTTTAGCCGCGTGAAACGAAATAAAGCAAAATTCGTTTATTATTATGCTCACAGTGCACTGCTGCAGCTTATCTTGTCAATTACAGTAGAGCAACCCTCGAAGTAGACATTCCATAATTGGGGCTTAATTTTGTTGGACATAATTTTTTAAAGAAGGAAAGAAAAAATTGCATTTCTTATGTCGTTAAAATAAGCAAAATTATTCGCACGTAGCGTCTTTTTTGAAAGTTTTTGAAAAATAGGTAAACATTCGAACCCTAATGCTAATACTTCTAGACAGGTTTCGAATTTTCTTGTTCTCTTTCTTATCAAAGGAGGTATACCTAGTTTCTACAAAATTTGACAATGACGGTTTTTTTGTGTTATCATTAGATTAAAAAGTTGCATAAATGATTATAAAGCCTATGCAAAGAATGTTTAACGGGGCAAACATTTAAAAGGTGTACATCAATTTACTACTGTCGTTCTGAACAGTTTTGCTAACGTTTCGCCAAAATCACATTCGGCATTTTCAAAGCTTTCTTTCTCGCGTCCGAATAGAGACTGAAAAGTTGGTGACTGCGACGCTTCCTTTTATACCCCCACCCGGGGCCCAAGGTTATATCTGAGCAGCCGTTGGTCGTTATTTATGTTTTTCGGATGGTGCTGTTGTGCGTTTGATTTTTTGTGATTTTAGATTTGTCGATTGTTATCTTCCATATTGTTGGTAGTTTTAATAATTGATTACTCTTATTCAAATCACTTTGTCTTTCAATTTCTGTGGCTTCTTCGGATGATTCTGGTCTTATAATGTTCTATATTGGTAATCTCACTACATTCCTCAAAATTTATTTTGTTTCTGATGCTGAATTTATGTTCTTCCACTCTTGCTGATATTCGCTTGTTAGTTTGCCCCACGTACATCTTTCCACAGTCCTGTCATGGAATGATGTATACTCCGCGGTTTTCCATTGTTTTATTATCTCCTAACTCTAACAGGTTATGGGCCCAGGTACGTCGCGTTAGCTCACCTGTAGGAGATAATTCGCAAATAAAAAAGGATACAATCGCGAGTACAGTGTTTCGCTGTTTTCGTGGGCAACCGAAAAAAGCGGAGAGTGCTAAATATAATGTCGAAAAGTTAAACGGGCAAAACTCTCAGTCATGGAACTATTTAGTTAAAATGTCGTTAATAAACGCGGATTTATGGGACATAGTTTCGACTGAATTACCGGTACAGGCAGAACGAGAGAAAGACGAATGGAAAAAGAAAAATGACAAGGCCTTATCGACCATAGTCCTACTTGTCGATGTTAGTCAGTTAGTGCATATCAAGAATAAAGAATACGCACATGATGCGTGGGAAGCACTAAAGGAGTATCACCAAAAGTCAAGTTTATCTTGCATGGTGTTTTTGTTAAAGCGGATATGCAGGCTGTCGCTAGAGGAGAATGGTGATATGAAAGCACATATAAGTTTATTCTTGGAATCATTGAATAAATTGGCCGCTTTGGGGGAAGAAATTAAAGATAGATTTGCAGGAGGTATTTTGCTGGGAAGTCTTCCAGACTCATACAGTTTTTTAATCACAGCGCTGGAAAGTAAGCCATCCAATGAGTTTACGCTTGAGTTCGTAAAAAGCAAGCTCATCGATGAGCATAGCAGACGTCAGGGAGCCTTGAAAAGTCAAGAAGATTCAGCATTAAAGTCAGTTTACAAGGGCGACAAAAATAATCGTACCGAAGGAGAGGAATGTTATTTTTGCAACAAAAAAGGCCATTTCAAACGAGATTGCTTCAAGTATATAGCTTTTAAAAAGGAGAAGACCAATAAGGTTACTGAGGGTAATACTGGTGAATTTTGTTTTATGGTAAACTTCAGCTCAATTTGACGGGAGCAGAATTTTGCTTGGTGGTATGTGGATTCAGGAGCTTCGAGCCACATGGTAAACTACAAGGAGTTTTACACTGTTAAATGTATAGGAATAGGATTTATCAAGTGCACGAATAGTTCGGAAGTAAGCGATAATTATTACTAATAAATTAGATACAAATCTAATTTCTGTGAAGAAGCTTACAAGTGCTGGATATAAAGTGGAATTCGACAATAGTAAGTGCAACATCATCGCGAACGGAAAAATTATCGCGAGTGCGAGGCCAACGCCCGATTTGTACAAACTTGAAACTGCCACACTCCAGTTACTGTCAGCATACATGGCATCGACGTTTCGGGCACAGGGACATGGAAGCTATCAAAGATTTAATGGAAAGAATAATGGCAGCCGGGATTAGTATTAAGGATTGTAGGATTAGGGAAACTTGCAGCTGCGGCGTAAAAGGTAAAATTATTCGAGTTTTCCGAAATCTTCTCAAAGCAATACATTTAATAAACTACTTTACTTAATACATACTGATGTTTGCGGTCCCATGAAGACTGTTACTCCAGGGGGTAAACGTTATATTCTTACTTTAATTGACGATTTTTCAAAACATTCAACCATTTATCTATTAAATCATAGGAATGAAACTGTAAAATATATTAAAGAGTTTATCGAGTTAATGAGTAATTAGTTAGGCAGGCTACCAAAAGCGATAAGATCAAATAGGAGTGGGAAGTACGTAAATAATATTTTAAAGGAATAAAAAGGGTATAAAAAAACAGAATACAGCGGGGTACTCACCAGAGCAAAATGGGTTTGCCGAGAGAAAAAATAGGTCGCTAGTCGAGATGGCTAGATGTATGTTAATTGATGCGGATTTATCAAAGAAATTTTGGGGTGAAGCAATAGTTACAGCCAATTATCTGCAAAATCGACTACCTACCAAATCAAAAGAGAAAACGCCTTTTGAGCTATGGCACAAAGTTAAACCTGATGTGTCGACTTTGCAAATATTTGGATCAAAAGTTTTTAGTCACATTCCAAATTGAAAATAAATTTGATGAAAAAGCGGAGCCACTAGTGTTTGTGGGGTATTCTACTGAATCTAAACCATATAGGTTGTTAGACATAGATACAGGGCGTATAAAAATTAGTCGCAGTGTAGTGTTTCCTGAAAGAAATATATATGTAAAGGAAAAGAAGTTTAAAAGTGAAAAAGTATCTATTGAGTTCGAAAAAGAATAAGACAATGTAGAGACAAACTACACCGACGCCGGCGATGCACAGGAAGATGCATTTACAGATTTTGAAAATAATGATGAGGAAATAGAAAGTGCTTAGGAGAAATCTAGCACATATGACAGTTTGAGTACAGAACAATCTTATGACAGTGATGACAGCTATCAACCAAGCAAATGCGAGCTTGAGACAGAGGACGGAGACGGTCGAGGTAAATCAAGTAGGATAAATAAAGGTGTTCCACCTGAGCGCTATACAGCAAAAATTTGCTGAGCTAGAGGAAATAGAGCCTAGACATGTTCAGGAAGCTCTAAAGGGAAACAATACCGAAAAATGCAGAAAAGCCATGGAAGAGGAAATCAAATCACTACAAGATAACAAAACATGGGATTTAGTACATGGACCAGAAGGAGAGAACATAGTGTTATGTAAATGGGTATTTAAACTAAAGACAAGTGAAGATAAGGTATCAAACAAGTACAAGGCACGATTGGTTGCAAGAGGCTTCAGCCAGAAATTTGGAGTGGATTATGATGAAGTGTTTGCACCTGTAGTTCGGCAAACAACTTTTAAAATACTGTTAACAGAGGCGTGGAATCAAAAACTCATAATAAAACATTTAGACGCTAAGACAACATTTTTAAATGAGAAACAGAGGAAATCTAGATGGAACAACCTAAACGATTTGAAGAAAGAAACATTGCTTGTATATTGAACAAGAGTCTCTATGGGTTACAGTCTGCTAGAACTTAGAACCAGAAACTGGATGAAGTTTTGACAAAAGATGAATTTCGTAAGAGTAATGTTGATTCATGTTTGTATATAAAGACTATAGAAAATCAGAGGGTTTACGTAATAATATATGTAGACAATATATTAATTCCAGCAAAAGATATAAGAGTTATTGACTTGTTTGAAGAAAAACTTAAAGATCATATTGAGATAACAAGTTTGGGGGTACTGAAAAATTATTTAGGCATAAAGATTGCAAGGAACGATCAAGGAATATATAGTCTAAATCCAGCAGGGGATATAGATAAGCTGTTAAGCAAATTCGGGATGAAAGACTCAAAAGAATCAAATATTCCATTGGATATTGGATATTATAAGCTTGATCGACAAAAACCTATGAAAAATAGTGAAATGTACCAACAATTGATCGGCGGATTATTATATGTTGCAATAAATACAAGACCAGATATATTAGCTAGTGTGACTATATTAAGTCAACACAATAAAGATCCAAGAGAAGTTGACTGGAATGAAGCAAAAAGAGTGTTAAGATATTTAAAGAAAAATAGATATAAAAAGTTAATATTAGGAGAAGAATGTGGTGGAAACAGTGTATTATATGGGTATGCAGACGCTGATTGAGCGGAAAATAAAGAAAATAGAAAATCTAATAGTGGATACATATTCATATTTAGGGGTGCATCGATTAATTGGGGTTGTAGAAAGCAGAGTTGCGTATCATTATCATTTACAGAAGCCGAGTACATAGCACTGGCTGAATGATGTCAAGAAGCAGTTTGCTTAAAACAAGCAATAAAAGAGTTTTCAGATTTGGAACCGAAGGGAGTTATGTACGAAGATAACCAAAGCTGCCTAAAGCAACTCGCAAATCCTAAATTCAGCAATCGGACAAAGCATGTTGATACAAAGTACCACTTTGTATCAACAGGAATTGTATCAAAATAAAACTATTGACTCTGAGTATTGTCCGACGGAAAACATGATAGCTGACATGTTAACCAAGCCAATAGGTAAAATTAAGTTAGAATAGTTAAGCACTACTTTGCTACGTTGCTTTCCTGGCTCAATATTTTTGTTGTTCGTTTTTTGTGAACTCTGTGCATTAATAGCTTTCTCTATGGTGCGATTTGTGTAGCCATTTTTCTTTAAAGCACTGGATTTTATATTGAGTTCGTTTTGTCTCGCCTGTGTTTTAGTTAATGGCATGGATCTGGATATTAGGGTATTGGCCACATTGAATTTGTGCTGGATGATGATGTGATCTTGCATTTAAATTTTCTGACCAGAGCATTTAAAAATGGTTTGTTGTTTACTTCTAACTCTAGAGTAAATTGTATTCTGGGTTGGATTGAATTTACATAACGAATCCATAATTTGGGTTTTTAAACTTGCTTTCTCAAGAGCTTCTTTTTCAAAGTATATCATAAATAAATACGTGGCTACTGGTGATAGCGAGGTCCCCATCTATTTGTTTACACATTTGCCCGTTGAACGAAAAATAAGTATTTTTAAAGCAATTCTCGTCATAGCAATCCTCGTTCATGGCAATCCTGTCCAATATCGTCTTTTTCAAAAAAAATGTATTATTCGAGTGAAATAATTAAATAAATAAATATAGATAATAAGAGTTTTTGTACAAATGAATCAGCTTTTTCGACAGCTGTTCTTAAATATGTGTGTTTTGTCGAAACTAAATATTTTATTTGCCAAACGTACCATACCTGCTATTATTATATTATCACTAAGCTGTGCCTTTTTTATTAACCTATACCCACGAAAATAAGATTTCCAGATATAAATATTCGGAGATATCTACGATAATTGGCACAAAAATATGTATCCTTTTAATCATCTTCGGTGCGATTGGGACGGTTATTTTCGACTGCAAGGAATATTCCGACTCCTAAAAAAATCCGACTTAGTTTAAATCTAAAAATGTTATTTTTTATTAATAAAAATTTAGGTTCCTTAATTTTTAATAATTTATCCCATTGTTGTAATGTTAGAAGAATTTAGGGAATGTACCAGATTAGCACACAAGTGATTTTTCCATTACTTAACTATTTTATTTAGAAATTTCATGATTTTAACGTTTATTAAAAGATAGATACGTATTTTTACATCCATTTCTTGATGGTCGTAATCCGAATCATAATCATACGATTATTAGATTTCTAATCGCAATCGCAATCGTAATTGTATAAAAACAATCGATTCATCTCTAGAATTTACTGATTTTACAATTTTCTTTTGAAATGTAACAATAACACAATTAAATTTTGGCTGAATACACTCAAACAAGATAATGTTTCCGGGTATTATGTGAGACGAAGGGAGCTGACAAAAGCACTAAATTTCCATTAGTCCCTAAATATGTTAATTATGTTAAAAGATGCCGATTTTGTGTCTAGTTAGAAGGAAATCTAATGATTAAGCTGTGATATGGGTCTATTGCCCCTGACACTAGGTCATGTGTTAAAAGTAATTAATCAAGCTTCTAATATAATGAGGTTCTGTTTAAAGCGTACGTAATAAATTAATTTAAATTAGAGTAAACTATTTTTGTCCATAAAATATTTCAAATTAATCCAAAACAAGCAAAATAACAGATCGGTTTCGCTTTTTAAACAATTTGTTTAACCGACTTTAAAGAAAGAGAAGATTCTAAATTAGGCCCGATGTACTTTTTTTGTATGCATACCAATGACTTCGTGATAGTTTGACCAATTTGGGTAATTTGTTCGGGGTTAATGTCGGGGTAGTTACATAGTAATCGTAATAAAAAAAAAATGGAATTAAATATTATTTTTTTACTAACATAGAACGGAGTTCAGAGCAGTGTTCAGATCCCTGAAGGTGCCTTGTGCGATCGGAGGCAAAACGTCGGATAGTAATTCCAATTAGACACTATCTAATCCCAAGAATCATGATTTCTTAATTACTTTTTGCTTTTAGTGTTTCCGTCCGTCTAATTTTATTATAAAAGTTTTATATTTCACCCGTTTTAGTATTATTTATACAGAATTTTTTTATCAAGGTCAAATTTTTCGAGGCCTCAACCTAGGCTTCAAGACTATATAACTTTATTCTCCATATATTGCATTAGTCCTGAATCATAAAAATTGTGTCACCTTTTAAGCTCTTTTTATGTTCTTTTTGTTAAGTGCTTTTATTTCTTTTATAAACTTTGTAATTGTATATGTTTTGAGATTTTTTTCTAAACTTCATAGATGATAATTAAATTGTATATTAATTTCTTCTGTTCTTTTATATCGTATTCTATTCCATAATGACCAAACGTAGATATGTTTTTATTTTACAGAAAAACCTTGAAACTAAGCAAAACAGCCCTGGTGGAAACTACTATCGGACAAATGATCAATTTGTTGTCAAATGACGTGGCCCGATTTGATAACTGTATAAGATACTTGCACTATCTTTGGGTGGCCCCCTTGGAGACTGTTTTGATTATGTACCTCCTCTACTATAACGTTGGGTTCACCTCTTTGTCTGGATTTTGCCTCTTTGCTCTTTTTATGCCTTTGCAAAGTAAGTATCTGATATGACTGTAAAAACATATTTAACGAATTTTTAAAGTAAGATCCAGTGTTTTTATATATATTTTTAGCTTTAATAAATGATCTTATAGTATTGAAATTATATATACAGGGTGATTCACGGTGATAGAATCTTAGGCGTTTCTGGAGAATGGGTGAATTGATGTTTTTAAAATTTCGGTTGCGCTCATAAATGACCTGGGTCTACCGTTTTAAAATATATTCCGGCTTACAGTCTTGCCGCTTCTACTCAAAACAGGTGGCAACATCGCTATTTTAAATGGAATGCCCTTTATTTTTCCACTTTTTCTGAAACTACACGTGTTTCTGAGCAACTTTTCTGAATACTTTCCTACACCCATCTGAAGCCGTTTTCCAAGAATTAATTTATTTGAAATTTTTTTAACGAAAAGAAGATTTCAAATAAATCTGAATTTCTTCCAACTCTAAGCAATTTTAATCTGAAATTTGAGCTACGGTTAAATAACACCTTTAGGTATTTAATTTTTTTGTGATATCTTAATTGAAGCATACAGGGTGCTCCAGAAATAAATGTATGTTGGTAACTTATAAAAGCGCAAGAAATTCGATTTTTTAAATGATTTATTATACATATTTATATATTTCAATGATTCTAGTAGTGGTGTGCCATGAAATCAATGTTTATGAGACGCCATGATAGTTTGTTCGACAGAAGTTTCATTCTTGCGCTTCTGCTTCTGATTTTAAGTTAAAGTTAAAATGGAAGTGAATAATAGATACTCGAATACAGTTATAATGAATTTATTAATTCTGCATAGTCAGTGTGATAAGATTATCAAGAGAACGTGTAGAAAATTTAATGAAACGTATCCAGGTTTGCCACAAATGAATATAGATTTTGGTTCAGCTTTAAAACCACCAAGAAATTTGCCCAGACCTGTGACTTCCAATGAAGAAAATAAAATTAAGATTTTGGCATACATTTATGCATATCCTCACTCCTCCATACGTGGCGCGGAAGAAGATTTGGGCATTATATTTTCATTTGTACAAAGAATTAAAAAAAAAACATAATATGCACGAATGTTCTCTTTTTGACTTGTAAAAATGTTATTTCTTTTATAAGTAGTTTGATTTAATTTATTTTATGTAGTTTTAAGTCGTTTAACTTACTCTACTAGTGGAACATTAGTTACATATGCATATATTTGTCTTTTTACTTCAAAATTGTATATTTGGTAAGTAGTTTTTATTCAACACAACACACGACTACAAAACGACACGGAAACAGAAAGATCGTCTTTTTTTGAGAAAAATTATATGGACCGATGAGCCAAAATTTTCGAGGGAAGGTATTTTTAATCGACTGTTGGGCCAATAAAAATCCGCACGCAACAAAAGAGAGAAGATTTCAGGAAAAATTTAGTTTTAAAGGGGGTGTGCGCCAAAAAAACAACTTTATCTCAAAAAATAAAATAAAAAATTCTAAGAATAACAGTAAAAACCCCATCCCTCTATGTCAATTAATAAAGAAAATACGCCCGTGTAAAACTGCCATGTCTCCGCGTATGACGTCACGAGAGCTCGGACGGCCGGTCGCGCCCGCTACACTACACACAAGATGAGACAAGTGCATAAGTTTTAGAGCTTATATTTGCCGGGTCGTTATAATCTTTACGTTTTTTACTTAGAAAAGTTTCTTTTGTAATAGTTTTTTTTGTTATTTGATTGAGTTTGTTAAATAATATGGTTAATTGTTGTGTTGTGGGTTGTAATAACAACCGTAAAAATTCGTCGGCAACTCTACATAAATTTCCTAAAAAAGGAAAAGGGCCACAACGTTTTAAAGCGTGGAAAAATCGAATTAATCGAGCAAATTTTTTTCCTAATGAAAATCATGTTGTCTGTAGTATTCATTTTAAAGATGATGATTTTGAAAACGATTTAATGAGAACATTACTACCCAATGAAAAAATCATTCGGAGATTAAAAAACACAGCTGTACCCAGCCTAATGCTGTGCAATAAAGATAGAAGTACTTTTCCTGTAAGAAAATCATCATATATCCGAAAAAAAGCAGTGTCAGAACTTCACAGTGAATTAAGTAGTCAAGCTAGTACATCAAAATCTGATCCTATAAACATCGAATTGGAAAACTCAACTGATACAGATGTAAACAGTTTTTCCGAAAAAAATATGGCCGTAGATATAGGTATACAGTGTGAGATCGGTTCTGAAGTATTTTATAAATATTCCACGTTGTTTGTAAACGATAATTCATCTGATGAATCAGTGCATTCTTCTGACTTCAGTACCAAAATTAGTGATAGTGAGTCCGATATGCAGGAAAATAGTGACAACTCTACAAATGATGAAATCACCGAACAATTTCAACAACAACAAGGAAATTTTGAATTTGCACTAGTTCAGATTACGGCTTTATTGGACCTTTTTAAGAATTGTAATGTTTGCAACCTTCCTTTAACATAAGCCAGTATGCAAAAAATGGTGTTTTATACATAAACTACAAGTGCAGCCAGGGTCATGAGGGAAAGTGGTGTTCCCATAAAAATCATAAAAAATATCCAATTCATTTAGCTGGAGCTCTTTTACTAAGTGGAATAAATTTTATTCCTTTTCTGAATTTTACAAAAACCCTAAAATGTATATTTTTTTCAAGTTCTACTTATTGCAAAATTATAAGAACCCATATTTCTCCTGTTATTCATAACTTCTGGGTGAATTATAAAAATAATCTTTTTGAAGAAGCAAAATTAGAAAAAGACCTTTGGATTTCTGCAAAATATGTTACATATTCATTAATGGATGTGAAAACCAAACGAATATTATATTTTACCTTACTACAGCGTGGAATGGTGGAAGGAGATCTAGAAAAAGCTGCTTGTGAAAAAGCCCTTGCAGATATAACTAAAAAATTAAATATTAACCTGTTTTTATCAGATAGGCATAGAGGAGTTGCCCTTTTATTAAGAACAAAGTACCCTAACATTCATCACGAATTTGACGTTTGGCATTTATCAAAGAGTCTTTTAAAAAAAATGGGCAAAGCTGAAAAAAAATCAAAACTATTAAGCGAATGGAGCAAAGCTATAACAAATCATTTATGGTGGTCGTCAGAAACCTGTGAAGGAAATGAAGAAATTTTACTAAAAAAATTTTTTACTAAATTTTTTGTAATATACATGAATGGGTAGATGAAAATGGAGTAGAACATTCGTGTGAACACCGCCCATTATTAAATAACACAAGAAATTAAATGGATTCGTTTTGGTTCAACTGACTATCAAGTGCTTCAAACAGAAATAATGAACAAAACATTTCTTAATGATTTAAAACACACATCTCATTACTGTCATACAAGTAGTTTGGAAAGTTACCATAATGTCCGTCTTAAATATGTCCCAAAACGAATCCATTTTTCTTACAATGGTATGTACATAAGATCGATTCTTGCAATGTTAGACCATAATTACAATGTTGGAAGAGAAGTAGTTGGTGGAGACGTACAGTTTTCAAAAGCAACAAAACTGTGGCATTTTAAAAATAAATACCAAAAAAAAAACTATACTTGGAAAAATACACTTTTGAAAAAAATTATAAATTATGACCCAGTTGTTAGCAAGTTACCTCAAATTAAATTTAAAGTCCCTAAAAATATTTACAAAGTAAAAAAACCCAGTTTACGCGAAGCAAAGAAAAAACATTCATCCAGATTTTCAAGAAAGAAAAAATAAAAGCATTTTATTCAAAGGTATGTTGTACACAAATTACTATAAAAACACTTTGTAATAATTATATTTTTTTACAGAAGAAAAACTAAACAAATTCGTGTTCTTTAAAACCCGTGTAGTCGTCGTTTTCTTCTGGAAATTTTTCCCGCACCTGACGCACAACACATGCTGGGATCACAATTCTATTATATCTTCCTATGGCAGTCCAGCTATTAATCCAAGAAACAAAGTTCTTGTATGCTAAATGTCGCCATAATTTGTTTGAAACTGTCATATATTTCTCTTTTTCTGTATTGGTTTTACATTGCATTATTACATTATGTCTAACTATGTTTAGAGAGTCTAAATTTAAAATTATTTGGTCAAAACTGTCATGCAAAGTAATACAGTTATTTTCACATCTAATAACACTAATGTTTTCATTTTCACAACAACAAACGCACTCTTTCTCGGTAGGCATTAATATGCAGTTCGAACATTTACACCATTTTAAAGACTGTAATCGTTCACCTTCACCTTGTATGTTGTTAGTTTTTTTTTCTTCTTCCATTCGTTTAAGCTCATTTTTGGTAAACTTTGGTTCAAAACCAAAAGCCATAATTTACAAAAAAAAAATACTAAGTAATTAAATAATAAAATTGTACACAATAATTCTGGTGTCGATTCGGTCGTCTGGAGAAACTACCGTTTGCGCGTACTGCACTACCAGCCGCGAACAATACGGAGCGTGGCTGGAAGCTCTTGTGACGTCACACACTCGACGCGGAATACTTTAAGGCCAAATTTCTCGGCGATGGTTTATCCTAGAATATCGCGGTTTGAACCAATATTCTTAGATTTTTTTGTACTAAAACTTTAATTTTTGACGCACATCCCCTTTAATGTTTTTTGTTTGCTAATGGATAATCAAATTAGGTATTTGATATACGATGAACTTCTAAAAAATACTTAGATATTCTAACAACAATGGTCGAGGAGTTCACAGATGGTCTTGCACTTGAGGATTATCGAAGCTGTTGGTATCAACTTGACGGGGCTCCAGCACATTGTACGGTGGATGTGACTGCACAGCTAGATCGAATTTTCAATGGCCGATGGTTTAGACGTCTAGGACCATGGAATGGGCCCCCAAGATCGCCTGATTTTACTCCTTTAGATTTTCATTTATAGGGTACACTAAATGAAAATGTTTATCATACTCCAGTAAATACCAAATAAGAACTGCTACATCGGGCCATTCAAGCATTTCAGGATATTGATCCCAAATAAGAAGAGTTACAAGGGATTTGTGTGAATACTCGTTTATTGAAGTATTTAGAGGTTAATGGCCAATATTTTCAACATTTGCTCGATACATCAATAGTAGTGACCATTTTTAAAATTTCCATTTATTTTTTGTATTTCTGATTTATTATTTATCATTTTAAATTTCTTGGTCGTTTTAGAGCTAGACCAAAATCTTTAAAATTGTTCTGGATTCAAATGAATTTTCTGATATTCACTTGTGGTAAATCTGAATACGTTTCATTAAATTTTCTATACGTTCTTTTGATAATCTTATCACACTCACCACGCAGAATAAAAAAATTCAATATAACTCTATTCGTGTTATTTACTTCCATTTTAACTTTGACTTAAAATCAGAAACCCAAGAATGAAACTTTGTTTTCATGGCACACTACTACTAGAATCATTGAAAATGACCCGTTAATGCTTATAAATCAAAAACCTGAAGAGTTAGGTATGGGCAAAGTATACATTATTAAAAAGTAACTTTTATCAGCTTCTCAAATCAGAATTGATATAAAGGGTGTCTTGTGCTTTTATAAATTATCGACAAGATGTGACAAAAAATTCAAATACCTAAAAGTATTATTTAACCCTAGCCCAAATTTGAGATTAAATATGCTTTAGTGTTGGAAGAAATTCAGATTTATTTGAAGTCTTGTTTTCGTTAAAAAAATTTCAAATAAATTAATTCCTGGAAAACTCCTACAGATAGGTAAAGAGAAGTATTCAGAAATGTTGCTCAGAAACACGTGTAGTTTTAGAAAAAGTGAAAAAATAAAGGGCATTTCATTTAGAAAAGCGATGTTGCCACCTGTTTTGAATAGAAGAGGCAACACTGTAAGCCTGAAAATATTTTAAAATGGTAGACCAAGGTCATTTATGGGATTAGGCGAAATTTTAAAATGATCCATGTGTAACTCGGGACAGTTAAAAAATGTTGCACCAAAAGATAACAGAGTATTAATTTTGAACAGACACATTGTATAATATTTTAAAGGTACATATTTATTTTTAGTGATTTTGGGGAAACTAGCCTCTAAATTCCGTCTGAGGACTGCAGTGAAAACTGACGAAAGAGTGAGAAACATGAGCGAAATAATTTCAGGAATCCAAGTTATTAAAATGTATAATTGGGAGAATTATTTCTCCACAATTATTGAGAAAATAAGGAAGTAAGTACATTTTGTTCTTCATATTGTAATTTTGTACCAATTTAATAAAAGTTCACGATCAAAAGCCTTTACAGATATTATAACAAAATGATATTTTATTAATTAAATAATTAAGTGAAAGTTTAATTTTTAGAAACAAAAAAGGTTTGGAAAATTAATTTTTTATTTATATTACTAAATGAAGTATTCTGAATACATTGAACGGTTTTTTTTTGACAGCACTTATAGTTGCACTGTTCTGCATGAAAATCCTCCCCACCAGGGGGGTTTACCAGTGCGATATATAAGTTGTTACAGCATACCGGAGTACGACGTTGCCAAGTCTAAATTTTTTCCAACTTTAGGGAAATTGTGGACAGTCTGGCAACCCTACATGAGAGATGTCTGGGAAGTGACCCGCATCTACAAAGTTTCAACCTTCTAAAGCTTAAAATAACAAAAAACCCTACATAATTCCAAATTTCACCACACCCCGTAGTCGTCGAAGAGTCAACTACTTATCGAAGAGGAGCCCTTCGATAAGTAGTTGACTCTTCGTATACAGGAATTATGTCGTCGTTTCTAGTACTTTCGATACCCGATGTTTCTAGATAATACCAGATGCATGAAACGAGTATAGTCAAAAGCAGTGTTATCGTGCAGGACATACGATTTATCAACGACAAACTTTTTAAGTTTGTTTTTCTTTTATTACGTGTGATCATATCCTCCGCATAAAATCCGGAAGATGAATTAGTTAGACCTATGATATTTTCATATGAAAAAAGAGGATAAACATATAAATACCAGTAATTGCAAAAATCTTTGAGCGATGTCACTTCAAAGTCAGATTGACAAGTCAGTGACAAAATGAGTAATAAAAAACAATTTTCCGGTTTTTTGCATCCACAAGCGAAAATAATGGTATTAAATCTAATAAAATATTACGATAATGAAAATTCACCGGGCAATATCGAGGAGACAGTAGCAAAAGCTCTGGGAATCGGTATAAGGACTGTGCAGAAAATTGTGCATCAAAAAAAGCATAATTTACTACCGAAGAAGATTAAGAAATGTACACGAAAAAAGTCAGACTTAAGTGACAATGTAAAAATGGATGTTCGTAATGCAATTTACAATTTATACACATCAAAAACTGATAAAACCCTTCAAGTTTTAAAAGAAGCTTTAAAAAATCGAGGCATATTGGAAACTGGACTAAAATCGTTGTCAAAATTAATAAAAATGTTGGGTTTTCGAAATAAAAAGGACTGTAATCGAAGATTTTTATGCGAGTTGCCACATATACAAGTCAGCGTATCCAGTTTTTAAAGAAAAACACGGAAAATGTTAATTCAAAATTTGGAAAAGTGGTATTTTTAGACGAGACTTGGATATTTTCTAATAGAAGTGGTTCGAAATCTTGGCAGGACGAGTCTGTAAAAAGTGTCCAGAGAAAAAAGGGATGTGCGACGGGAAAACGGTTCATCATTTTGCATGCAGGTTCTTCAACAGGATTTCTCCCAAGTGCAAGTTTACTATTTTCTTCAACATCCAAAAGTATGGACTACCACGATAATATGAACTGTGAACTGTTTGAAAAGTGGTTAAAAGAACAACTGATTCCAAATATAGACGCTCGATATTTAATCATTCTGGACAATGCATCTTATCATTCAAAAATCTTAAATAAACAACCTACTTGATCCTGGTAGAAAAGTGATATTTATGACTGGCTAATAAAACAAAAACAAAATCCTTTACCCAATATGCTGAAACTAGAACTTCTTTTAATGGCAAAATCTATTAAAAAACCAACAATATATGCCGTAAATGAAATATTACGGGAAAATGGACATGAGGTTTTATGAACACGTGAACGATGGTCTTACATCAGATGAAGTGAATTATATTACGCCGGAGTACTGGAAGGAATCTGTGGAATATACGGAGAAGAGAAATTAATATGGGATTTGAGGACTCAGGAGATGAGGACTTTTTAAGTGATGATGATATTTTTTAGTCTATAATATTAAAAAGTTTATGAAGGATTATATTAGTCTTTGACGTGTATAAATCATAAATTGCATTATGAATATCCATTTTTGCATTGTAACTTAAGTCTTTTGCCTTTGGATTTTTTTCGTGTACATTTCTTAATCTTCTTCGGAAGTAAATTATGTTTTTTTTTTTTCATGCACAAGTTTCTCTACATTCCTTATACCGATTCTCAGAGCTTTTGCCACTGGCTCCTGGATATTAGCCAGTGAATTTTAATTTAAAAATTTTTTATTAGATTTGACATAATTTTTTGCTTACTTTTTTAATACATTTGTAATTTTGTAGGCAATAAATAAATAATTATAGAATACCTGTTCCAATTTTAAAGCGTGCTTAAAATAAGTAAATCTTTTTAGTAATTATAAGACAAAATTTGATATATAAAAATCGGTAAAATCGCTTAACCAGAAACTCGAGGCTAACGAAAAATATAGTCTATATATATATATATATATATATATATATATATATATATATATATATATATATATATATATATATATATATATATATATATATATATATATATATATATATATATATATATATATATATATATATATATATATATATATATATATACATATATATATATATATATATATACATATATTTATATATATACATATATATATATATATATATATATATATATATATATATATATATATATATATATATATATATATATATATATATATATATACATATATTATATATATATATATATATACATATATTTATATATATATATATATATATATATATATATATATATATATATATATACCTGAAGTAAAATGGCTTTGATTTTTTTAACCGAAAACCATGCGTCGGACAAAAAAAAACCAAGAGTTCAAAATTGCTTAGAAATAAATGAAGATTTTAAAAGTAATTTGTATTTAAAAAACAGTTGAGTTATTTAAAAAAAATTGTTTTTCGAAAATTTTGCAACCCTGTATTTCAAAAGTTAAGATGTTTAGAACATACGTATATATGAAGTTTTTTTCTTAAAATAGGTCCAGGAATCACCCCCTGAAATATTAGCATGTCATTAAGGAACACGCTTGGTATTTTCGAAGCTTCCTTTCTCGCGTCCGAATGGAGATTGAAGCGTTGGTCACTGCGACGCTTCGTTTTATACCTCCACTCGGGGCCGAAGTTTAAATCTGAGCGGCCGTTGGTCGTCATTTATCAAATCACCTTGTTTTTCAATTTCTATAGCTTCTCGGATTATCCTGGTCTTATAATGTCCTATCTTGGCCATCTTCCTACACCCATCGAAATTTATTTTATGGCCGGTTTCCTGATGATGTAGAAATAAGACTGAGGTTGTTTCTGATGCTGAGTTTATGCTCTTCCACTCTTGCTGATATTCGCCTGTTAGTTGGCCCCACGTACGTCTTTTCACCGTTCTGGAACGGAATGCTGTATACTCCGTGGTTTTTCAGTTTGATTTTATCTTTTGGGTTTCCAAGTAGTTTACCTATAGTTGTTTGTGGCTTGTGTATTGTTTGTACGTTGTGTTTCCTAAGAATTCTTCCGATTCTGTCTGTTGTGTCTTCTATATATGGTAAGACTACTTGTTGCTTTCCTGGTTCATAATTTTAATAATAGCTTTCTCTATGTTGCGATTTGTGTAGCCATTTTTCTTTAAAGCACTAGGTATTACCTGAAGTTTGTTTTGTCTCGTCTGTGTTTCAGTTAATCGCACGGATATGGATTTTTTTTGGTATTTGCCACAGCTTGAATTTGTACTGGGTGATAATGTGATCTTACATTTAAATATCTGTCTGTATGTGTTGGTTTTCTGTACACAGTGTATTCGAAATATCCGTTATGCAGTTTTGTGACCAGAACATCTGAAAATGGTAAGTTTTTGTTTTCCTTTAACTCTAGAATAAATTGTATTCTGGGGTGGATTGAATTTACGTGAGTAAGAAATTTTTCGAGGTCTGCATGACCATGTTGCCATATAATAAATATGTCATCCACATAACGAATCCATAATTTGGACTTTAAACTTGCTTTCTCAAAAGCTTTTTTCTTGAAGTATATCATATATAAATTCGCCACTACTGGTAATAGCGAGGACCCCATTAGAGCACCATCCATTTGTTTATACATTTGCCCGTTGAATGAAAACTAAGTATTTTTAAGGCAATGCTCCGAGAGTTATATTATATGTGCCTGGAAATCCTCGTTCGTAGCAATCTTGTCCAATGATTCGTCGATGGGAATACTGGGATATAACGATTTGACATCTAGGCGAACAGAATCAAATAGGAATATTAAAACTCATAAACTTTCGAAAAAATATGACAATCTTCTAAGAAAGTCGAGTCAACCACAAGTATCATCAGTAGACGTCGAGAAATTACTGCGTAATATATCATCCTACAATCTCTCAGAAAGTGAAAAATCCGTACTGAGTAAGGGTTTTAATTTTTCGATATCTCTTAAGGAAATCCCTAAAGAAGAAATAATAGCTGGAATGGAAGCTGTCCTTGACTTCTCTGAAGAAACAAAAACAGAGGAAATTCGACAAGAGGTTGTAAGGATGTTAAGATCAAGCAAACCACCAGAACAAAACCTAAATGCCACTGAACAAAGAACCCTAACAAACCTTCGAAAAAATAAAGAGATCACAATCCTTCCAGCAGATAAAGGAAACGCAACTGTGGTTATGAATAACCAAGATTACGTTCAAAAAATGCAGGATATCCTACAAGACAATTATTACAGGCCTGTTTCAAGGAACCTGACAACGTACCAAAAAAAAACAACTCAAAATTAAATACAAAATTTACCAATAAACCCCGAAATTCAACAAAAAAATCATACCACGGAAAAAGTCGAGCAGATGTGCTAAGCTCTATGGTTTACCAAAAATACACAAACCAGGGGCGCCCATCAGACCTATTGTTAGTGCTGTTAATTCGCTGCTACAAAAACTGGAGAAATATCTTTCTGAAATTATGAAACCAGCTGCGGAAAAAGCTGATTCATTTGTAAAAAACTTGGAGCATATCACTCGAATTATACGAGACATCGTTCTTGAAAAAGACGATATTCCCATCGCCGAAGCATTAGACAAGATTACTATGAACGAGGATTTCCAGGCATATATAATACAACTCTCGAAGCATTGCCTTAAAAATAACTCATTTTTCATTTAACGAGCAAATGTATAATCAAACGGATGGTGCTCCAATGGGGTCCTCGCTATCACCAGTAGTCGCGAATTTATTTATGATATACTTCGAGAAAGAAGCTCTTGAGAAAGCAAGTTTAAAGCCCAAATTATGGATTCGTTATGTGGATGACATATTTATTATATGACAACATGGTCATGCAGAGCTCGAAAAATTTCTGACTCACATAAATTCAATCCACTCCATAATACAATTTACTCTAGAGTTAGAGGAAAACAACAAACTACCCTTTTTAGATGTTTTGGTCACAAAACTGCATAACGGACATTTCGAATACACCGTGTACAGAAAACCAACACATACAGACAGATATTTAAATGCAAGATCAGATGACCACCCAGCACAAATTCAAGCTGTAGCAAATACCCTGATATTCAGATCAGCGCGATTAACTGAAACACAGACGAAACAAAACCAACTTAAGGTAATATCTAGTGCTTTAAAGAAAAATGGCTACACAAATCGCACCATTGAGAAAGCTATTAATGCACAGGTTTCCCGAACAACAAACAACAAAAATTATGAATCCTAAAAGCAACAAGTAGTCTTACCATATGTAAAATGCACAACAGACGGAATCGGAAGAATTGTTAGGAAACACAACATACAAACAATACACAAGCTACAAACAACTATAGGTAAATTACTTGGAAACCCAAGAAAGCCACGTAGTATACAGCATTCCGTTCCAGGACTGTGAAAAGATGTACCTGGGGCAAACTAACAGGCGAATATCAGCGAGAGTGGAAGAGTATAAACTCAGCATCAAAAACAAACAAACAAACTCAGTTTTACTCATACATCGCACAGACGGGCAAAATTGAAAAAACCTGGCCAAAACTTAAACGATGATATGTAGTAATAAAATTTCCTTAATGTGTTTATGAGAAATAATATTGTAAAAACTAATTAACGTATTTGTCAATTGGCTACTAATCTGGTGGAAAATTTAATAATATAATAAATAAATACTTGACAAAAACATAATTATGTGTATAAAACCGAATTTAAATTGTTTTAAAAAATACTGCCTACGTTTTACTGTTTTTATATTATTTAAAGTCATCAACGGCGTAAAATTAATAATTAATAAACTAATAACAGCATCAGTTATTCTCAGAAATAATGTCGCATAACTAATTATTGTTTTTAATCCCCGGACCCGGAGTCTGAGTCACTTGAGCTATTAATTTCTGAGTCTTCATTAGTAGTATTAGTGGCAGATCCCTCTGGACGGGGGCTAATAATAAATCTAAGACTTCTCTTTCGAATGACTTGGACTTTCGCCTTGGAAGTTTTCGCATGCTTAATATGACTGGATCAGACGATATAAGCAGTCTCCAAGTTTTGTTGCCTTGAACACTTTCGGGAAAATCCTTCTCTATACTTCTTAATGTCTTTATTTAATGCCTCCTGGGCCTCATCAGATAATTATCCTATAGGCAATAAAAAAGATTCAATAATATCTGACGAGTTAATTAAAATTTTGTGGACCGTATTAGGCATGTTGTATCAAGGATATTTTTGTACAAGTATCCTAGCTGTTGTTAAAGCATAATCTTTAAATTTTTGTATATTTATACGGTATCCACTAGATATAGTTTGCAAAAATATTATTATTATCAGAGGTATGATAGCTCAATTGGTTAGGGCGATGCGCTAGACACGCAGAGGTGCGGGTTCGATTCCCGCTCGTACCATAACTTTTGCTACTGATCATATTTTTCTAAAAAAAATCACTATTTTCACAGTTTAACAAGCTGATTAAAATACTTCTACTTAACATCTATGTTGTTGAAAGACTTGGAAGAAGCCCCACATATATAACACTTTTTCGTGGATGTCGTAGATGAAGCAGCATTGCACATTTATCCATCTACCATTGTAAAAAGTAAGTTGTGTTCAATGTCCTTGTGCCTACACTAATGGAAGTAGGTGTAAGGTTTTCTATTTCATTCTGCATGGTATTTATTTCTTGAAGTGTTAAATCAGTGGTGTCATGTATAAATTGAATTCTGATTGGACGAAAAGCGGGGTGAGCCTGGACGTGGATTTTGCCAAACTATTTTGTTTGTAGATTTATTTGGATCGTCGCATGTTAATAGAAGTGGCACAAAGGATGTTAAAAATATACTGGCATCCGAACGTTCATCGCTGTCAAAATTTTGCTTGTATTGGCTATACCTAAGTGTCAAACAAGCAAGTTGAGGTTCTGTTAATGTTTCCAATACATCTTTTTGCACCTCCACTATACGATGGGCAGTATGGTTTAGTAAGGCTTGTAATTTTACTTCGGCTTTTTGCCCCGTGATTGTAACTGCATCCCGATTTGGGTAACAGCGCCCCTTGGCCTCCTGAATCTTCTTATACGATGGAAAACGTTTTTTATCTTCACTCCTTATGATCTGATATTGGTGTCTATTTGCTTTAACAAATACTGACAATGCTTTATCACCAGATAGCTGATCAACTTTTTCAGCTCTCTCTTTATATGCCTTTCTATAGTTCTGGGCCCTTTTTGGGGTTGAAAATTGTACATCTTTTATAACAGCTGCAGCATCTATACTTCCTTCAGCGCGCAGACTCATTTGAGCAGCATACACAGGCTCTGAGGAACTCATTGTTGATCCAACATATTCGGTTTGTCTTCGTTTTGTTCGTTCGCTACTAGTCTGGAAATTAACAGCAGGGCGACCACCTAAACTCGCTGTAGGTGATTGCACAAAAAAATGAAATTTTAAATTTGTTTCCAACCAAGTTTTGTTTTGGGCAAAATATCTTTCTTGTATTGGGCAGTCTTATATTTTAATTTAAAATCAGAAAGAAAATGTGAAAGCTTTTGTTTAATTACATTAGATAATACTTCAGGGCAATTAGTTAGATCTTTTACATACGAATGCAAATATTCGCAATTAGCTTCAATTTTTGCTGAATTGCATGTCAGTATTAGTTCAGAAAGCGTTCTCATACTTAAAACAACATTTTCATCCGGATCTACGTCCCTTGATCCTGAAATAAATAAAAATAATTAGCCCTAAACGATTTGAAAGCGATAAATTGGGGAAAATTCCAAGTGACACAAAACAAAGTTGATTAAGTTATCTCAAAAAGGCAGACAAAAGCGGAAAATATTTTTTCTCCATTTACTATTTAAAGTATTCAGCTACACAACTTTCCAGAAAGTTAAGCCCGGAAGATCCCGGAAGTTTACTAAAATATTAACAATAAAATTAAAACTATAATTTTGCACTACTCCAGAAAATTATTTCTGTATAAAATACACATAATTAAAAAATATTATTATTTTATATAAATAGTATAGCTAAAGGTACTACTTACCACCAGGAGTACAATCCATTTTACTTTGAGCACTATAATGTCTACAATATGTACACAAAAACAGCCAATATTTTTTCGCAAAAACACTTACGCGAACAACATTTAACATTCAACTATTGTCACCGTATTCAACGAAGAGCGCCATCTACGGAATTTCTAATTTTAAAAAGCCCAATGATCTATTAAAGCCCCTAGACGCGTAAAAGTGTGAAATGGCAATCTTCCCGAATTGGGGTTCTGGCCAGCTTTTTGAAATTTTGCCCGTCTGTGCATCGTCAGGAAACCGGCCACAAAATAAATTTCGATGGGTGTAAGGAGATTGCCAATACAGAACATTATAAGACCAGAATAGTCCGAGAAGCCATAGAAATGGAAAAACAAGGTGATTTGACAATAATCGACAAATCTAAAATAGCAAAAACTCAAGCGCAATTAGCGCAACAACAACAGCACCATCGGGAACAAATCAGAGAATCAACGAGTTGACGAATATTTCATCCACACTATTCACCAATTTTTATTTAATTCTTTCGCATGGATTTCATGAGTTTCAATATTTGAAAATACACAAAAAAGACAAAAGATTTGATTCGGACGATTGATTCGCCGAGATCAAAGCCTGATTGATTATCCGCTCAAAAGACGGAATCGCCGCTCGATGTATCGAACAGATGAACTGGACCCTCTACACTATGTAGCCGGATGAACGAATGAAAGAATAGTGAGTGGCGCGTTTAAAGCTACATTTTCTTTACTCGCATTTGGAATTCTGCAATGTTCTCAAATGGCGAAGTGGTTTAGTGTAAAATAAACCCCAATTAGAGAACCACTGTTGGACTCTCAAACCTGAAACCGATCTTGGCAATTACAAACGAAAAAAGCCAAGAAAATAATTTATTTGATTGTATTATACTTTTTTCGATTCAAAACGATGTCTATTTTATAAAAAAAATTTTTTATTCTTCTTTGAAAATTCACTAGATTGCTTATGATTTGGGTTTCCCATATTTTATATTCTTTTCCCCTTTTCTAAAATCTTATGGATGATAGGTAAAATCCGAGTTCATATTTTAATTCATCACATTACAGTAGATACAAAAAAAATCAGAGGGGCAAAAGTTTTCAAAATGCAGAACAATACTTTTTCCACCCTAATGAACTGGTGAATAAAATCAAAAGCTTTTAATTGACGCTGTACAAGTATACAACCAGGAAGGGTTTACGTTAAATTGATTATAATAAATAACTCCTTCCTTAGAAACAGCGGAAAATGGCATGATTTAAACAAGCTGTCAGAAGTAGCATCCTCCAATTAGGATTCCCTTCAATTCTATTTATTACGTCTTATATTTGTAGAGATGTTCGCAAACAGAAGTGAAAACGTGTTTAGAGATATATTGTTTCAATTTTGTGGTGTAATATATATATGGAGATATAAAGCTCTGAATAGTGTAGTGATTTGTTGTTTTGTTCAACAATAACTGGCAATTACGTTTTGATTAATTGTTCATTGTTTTAATTCAGTTCTTGCGGTTATCAGTTTTAATACTAATGCTTATGATTCAGAATTCCAATCAATAAAATATTTTAGTACCCACTTAAATTAATGTATACATAATGAATTTCAAAAAATGATTACTCTTTAAATTAAAGATGGTGGAAAAATGTGAACGAAGCCGACAAGAAAACATATGCAACATTTAGTTGCTGTTGTCCGCCCATACTGAATGTCGGGTTTGTCTTGTCATTGTTGTAAAAATAATATCATAGTCTTCCTTAGGTTTCATATGAATGTGTATACTTTTGTGTGTTGACATAAATCCCATATTTAAAAATAGCCATGAAGAAGGCTAAATATATAGTAAAAAACTCGGTTTCTTTTTTTAAGAAAAAGGATTTTAATTTCCGCCCTAAACTCGCTACACATAAAAAAAATGTTGTAAAACACATGTTTTTCAAAATTCGCATTAATAATTCAATCTTTGTCGCTTTTTTTAAGAAAATGTCAATTTTGACAAATAAATACGTTATTTTAGAGAGTAAGTTTTCCTTCTTCTTTATCTGTATTGAAGAACAAACTAATGAAATAATTCATTAATTTTAAAAAAATCAGCTTTTTAAAAAGCACTGTAGAACTGAATTTTAAAACAATCGGTAAAAACGCACAAAGAGCGTGTCTTGTCATCATCTGTCAAAATATTTACTTACCTCACTATGTAATTTACTAGATGACGATACTGCTCCTCCCTAGGATAATCCCACTTCTCACGCAGTAGATCAAAACATTCGCGCCTAGTCGCCATTTTTATTTAAACCCATATATCACATTTTTACACACCTATATAAAAACTACACACACTATTATCAATTAATCACTATTATACTCTCAATTACCATTATGAATATTAGACAAAGCGTATCTGACAAAATTTGAGAAGTACAAATTTGATCAAGTCGGCTTTCGAATATCTTTTTATCCTTTGCTAGCGGGTACTTGAAGCTACGTGATGCGATATATTAGAGAGTTTTTATTCTGAAAATTTTGTAGATTTAAACTTGTATCCGATTGTTAAAAAAAATATGCATTATTTTATGTCGATACTATCAACAAATTACCAGCGACACTCAGATCTTCCCAAGAGTTGCAACTAGCAATCACTAACGTCACTTGACTATTTAGATTAAGTATTAAATTGCGCTAGTATCGCGAAAATGTCTTGGTTGAAATAGTGATAATAATTTATTTATTGGTAGTATCATCGTAAAGTGAATATCTAACAATCATTGTGTTACATTTTCCGCTTCTTTCCAAAAATTTCACAAAAATAGTTTTTTCGTGTTTCTCGTTGGGACCACAGTGCACTGCAAAATGACAGACAGATAGAAGGACCGACAGACTGACTAACGAAATTGAGAAAGGACTCTAAAACGTGAAAATATGTAAAACCTGCAAAGATAATTTTTTCACGAGAGAAATATTTTATTTGGCCGCCATTTACCAGCAAAAATGCGTGGTGTCTTAACGGGAATATCTATGTGAAACAAGATAGTTTAGTGCACAGAATTACTTCCGAGGATGCTCTTCTAAGTTCATTAATGTGATGAAGCTAGACAACAAATTAAAATTTACAAAATTTTATTAATTTTTTTTTTCTTTTTATTAACCCTATAATAACCTATTGTAACTGTCAAGGAAAACACTTACATTTTATGTTTAAAAAGTTAATATTTACTAACACGTGGTATCTATCTAATTTAGCTTATTGTGGACTCTAGACAATGTTTGTTTATCAATACTAAAATGTGCAAAATTTCTTTATTTTTTTTTAAATACTGTCGTTTTTAATTTTCATGGTAACCTATTGTAATTTTTATGGGACAAACTTGCATTTTATGTTTAAAAATCAAATAAATTTACTTATTCTAACATCTAATATTTACTCATTCTT
Organism: Kuschelorhynchus macadamiae; assembly: GCA_030620095.1. NCBI lineage: Eukaryota > Metazoa > Arthropoda > Insecta > Coleoptera > Curculionidae > Kuschelorhynchus > Kuschelorhynchus macadamiae. Next base: position 864,725 of record JAUTXW010004711.1, read on the forward strand.
GAAAGAATACCGTCAGTTTCTTATAAGGTACCGGAGATAAATATGGGCCGGCGGCTAATATGGGCTAAAACCGAAAATAGGCATATCAATGAACTTTGTGAACAATTCGGCAATAGCGCAATATTGTCGGTAATATAGGTAGTTAAAAATGTATTTATTGCCCCACCCTCATGAAGGCATCCTCTAAGAAATACAATTATTTCGAGATGCACCGTGCAGCGAGGCATACGTATAAATTTTCGGGTGTGTTTGTGAGCTTGTTTTTCGATACAAGATTTAAATTTTGAATTGTCTCGTATTTTGAGGTAAGTACAAATATATTGGGTATATGTACAAAAAATATTGAGTTTTTGTTGCAAGTTGTTGCTTTAAAAACAAAAAAAAAATAATTTTATAGGCCTTTGGTGTAATATGAGCCAGAAGTTTGGCAGGTTATATGAGCCGTGGCCCATATAATCCGACCTGGCTCATATAACCCGACTTTGTTGCCCATATTATACGATCGTACTTAGTACTAATGAATACATTGTTTTAAGTTTTGTTTTTATATTTCAGATACACGATGGGGAAAGTTTGCAAGAATTTGGCAAGCAATGGACCCAAGAACAGCTCGAAAATGCCATTACAGCCGTTAGAAATGGTGAAAGCCCAAGACATGCTTGTGAGCGATTTAGAGTACCCCGACGTACGCTTAAAAGGTATTTAGTTCAAGGCTTGACTGAAAAACGATTAGGCTGCCCTAGCATTTTAAGTAAGCAACAGGAGCAAGATTTCGTCAAACGAATTAAATGCTACTGTCAGGTGGGATTACCTTTTACCCCAAAAACGGTGCGGCGCCAAATGTTTAAATATTGTCAGACTAACAATATTCCAAATAGATTCAGTCAAGAACGGGAGCTTGCAGGACAGGACTGGTTGCGACTCTTTCTGAAGCGACATCCTGTATTGTCAGCAAGAAAGGCACAATCCATGAATCCTGCCCGAGCGCAGAAACTTAATAAGGCAATTGTGTCCGACTATTTTACAAAAATGAATGAAATCATGACAACTTTAGACCTTAAGAATAAACCACAATGTGTCTACAACGTGGATGAAAAAGGCTGTCGCCTGACAGTTCACAATCAGCAACGTGTATTAGCTGAAAAGGGGGAAAAACGTGTTCAAATGGTAGCCCCCGAGCACGCGGGAAATGTTACCGTTGGAAACGCCATTCCGCCTATGATATTATTCAAAGGAAAACGCCTGAAAAATAAATTTCTCGACAACTTACCCCACGGTTCCTTGGTCAAAATGGCCCCCAAAGGCAGCATGACAACAGAGCTCTTTAATGACTTTCTGAAGCATTTTGCAAATTATAAATCGAACGGTCCAACTCTGCTCGTTTTTAATGGTGCCTCTAGCCATCTGGATTATAGTATAGTAGAAACGGCCGAATCTTATAACATTACACTCTTTTGCTTACCATCAAATACTACTCATGAGCTTCAACCGTTAGATAAAGCCGTGTTTTGGTCTTTCGAAGCCCATTGGGATCAAGAGTTATTGAGGTACTGGGATATCTACCCTCAAAGAAGTCTTAACAAGGCAAGGTTCAACATCATTTTGTCACGTGTTTGGCCAAAATGCATGACGCCAGAAAATATTATCAACGGATTCAGAGCTACAGGATTATTTCCTCTAAACTCGGAAGAAATACCCATTCAGCGTTTGCACCTTCTTTAGTGACACAGAGAGACGTAGTGGATGCCATACAAGAATCCATTGAGGAACTGGATAATCCCGAAGCAGTACTTCCAGAAAACGACAGTGATTCTTCAGATGAAGAGAATATGCCGTTAGCGGCTTTAGCAAGCGGAATCACTAAAGTTCCTAAACATGTTTCTCCTGAAAAATCCTTGGACAAAGCAAGTATCTCGTTTAAAGAATTTCTACCGACTCCGGTTAATAAAACGAAGCCAATAATAACAGTTCGCAAAAAATCTTTGAATTATAAAGCCCAACACGTAACCAGAGATCTTTTTGATGGTGCAGCAAGGTCCAGCTAAGCAATTTAAGTGCTCCAGTTCCATCGACTTCTAAGCAAATTAGTTCCAGCAAACAGCCGGCTTTGAGGAAAACTGTTACAGAGTCTTGGTTCTGTGCCGCCTGTAAGGAGAACAAGCAAGAGGATATGAGAATATGTATTAAATGTCTTATCTGGTACCATGAGGTGTGCGTTGGCTTTGAGCCAGATGATACCGACAGTTTTGAATGCTGTTAATTAATTATTTTCTTAATCGTTGTTTGTTGTTCAGAAGTTGTGTTGTTAGTTCATTTTGTTTGTTTAGGTTAATATTAGAGGGCTTTTACCTACCTAATATTTTGCTATGGTTAATACTTTTTGTACGTACTTTTTTTACTAAATAAAAGTAAATATTGCTGGGGGTAATGCTTTTTTTCATTAAAGATAAGTTTCAAGTATGAAAAATTAAATAAAACACAGATAAATCGATTTTTAAAGACTCTTCAATAGTGGTCCATATAATGCAACTAGGCGGGAAATATGGACCAAACACACCCTAAGGAATTTCGGTCGATATTTCCTAAGGGATAGTTTTTGACAGGTAAATAACTGGACATAGTTTTACTAAGATATGACTCTATATTTTTATGCAAAAAGAAATAAATCAAAAGTCAAGGCGTAAAAAAAATATGTATTTTAAATAAAGGTGGTCCATATTTGTAGACAGTACCTTATATATATATTTTTTTTGTAGCATTACTAATTTTTGTTCGCAGAAAAAAGTTCAGTGATGCACAATTTTCGAGAGTTATTAATACTCAGATTTAATATTTATTTAAATACTTGAGAACCAAATAATACACGTTATTTTTTTCTGCTAATATTGTTTATTTCTTGAACGCAAAAATGCAATATTAATGCTGGTCTGTTTCGACGGATAAACTTTTCTGTTTATTCATACATAATAAGGAAATTATTAAAAATAACTTTTGCACAAAGAATTTTAACTCATTTTTATTTTTCTGGAATTTGCATTTCATCATTAAATATTTATTAGATAAATTTCATTTTATTTTCATCACACCTGTTTATGAGATATGTAGGGTATTGTATAATCTTGTTTGCAGCCATTACATTTTGCAAATATAGTTTAGAATGTATTTGTTTATAAGGGAATATCCGTTTTTTCTTTCTTTTTAGGATTTTGTAAATTAAAGGTTTTCAGCATTTATCGGAGTGAGACAGAAAATGTGTTCGTTACTCGATTTTTTTTTGTTGTATTTCTACGTAGTTAATTAGTGTTTTGATATTGAGTGATTGCGTACACCTTTTTTTTTTCTTCCTTGATACACACACAGATATATAAATATATATTTTTTGGTTTGAATAATTTTAAATAATGAAGTTGGGACATCTGAATATACGATCAATGTTTACTAGTTTCAATGATTTTAAATACATTTTGGAGAGTCAAAATTTTGATATAATGCTTTCAAAAACATGGCTGCATAATGGTGTTGATTCCGATGCATTTTCAGTACCAGGTTATCGGTTTTATAGGCGGGATCGACAAAGCCGAGGAGGAGGTGTGGCGGCCTACCTCAAGGGAACATATACCCTTAAGTTTTTTCAGTTTGATTTTCCAGTTAATGAATCATTTGAGTATTTGATTTGTAAAATTAAAGTAAAAATAAATATACAGCAATTGGTATATTTTACCGTCCACCTAAAGCAAACATTAATAATTGTATTGAAGATTTTGATAATGTTTTGTCCAGTGTTGCCGCTTCTGTTGATGAGGTCATTATATTTTTTAATTTTAATATTGACCTTTTTATTTTAAATAATCTATTGCTGTCTTGTTTTGAAAGTTATAACCTATCGCAAATTATTAATGCGCATAAAACGCTATAAAAAAGGTGTTTATATTATTGGCATTTTTAAGCCGGAACTATACCGCGAACTGAGAGACAGTACAGACAAACCGACAGACGGAGCGACGCGACCGCGGACTTTAAAAAAGGTATTTAGGGACGTCAAAATGCGAAAATATATAAAATCTGATAAAGTGATTTTTTTAGATTACAGAAATTTTATTTGGCCGCCATCTTGCACTAATACCACACTTTTACTAATTCATCTCTATACCACAATTAGTTATGGCACATAATTTAAAAACAGTTCGTTAAACAGTTTTTTCAGACAGAAATTTTAAATATTTTATTTTAAGCCACTATTTTGCCGGCCATCTTGCATTCGTACAAAAGTTTTACTAGTTGATTTCTAATAATAATTGATTTTTGTGTAAAATTTGAGATAAGTTGGCTGAGCAATTTCTTAGTGGTAATTTTTTTGACATTTCACATTTCATAAAGATCTAAAAAAATCTTGAGTTTTTCACGATTACAATACTTCGCTTTTACGAGGACAGTAAAAATCCTGTTGTTGGATGTAACCCATGTAATGTAATATTTCACTTATATTCTTATGTGTTATTCAATTTTTTTGTATGACTATGAAAGTCAAATCCATAAAATAGGACCCAGTTTTTAATTTTTAATATCCACTGTTTTTCAGACAAAAAAACAAAAAAATGTATTAATTTATTTATTTTTATTAATGAGTTTCTACATGTACAGGGTGTCCGGATTTGGTTGCAAAAGCAGGGTATCTCGCTTATTTTTAAAGATAGAACCTTGCGGTTTTCACGAACCGGAGCTAATTTTTTGTTAAACTCATGAAGCCGTAAACAAAATTTTCATAACCTTCTTCGTTTATGAGATACAGTGCGAAATAGAAAATTTTGCATTTTGGGACCCCCCTCGTATCTCCGTTATCCCTTAACTTAACGCAAAGGGAAAAATGGCTGCTTATGCAGTTTTTTACGCTGGATCCAGTGGCGTAGTTATATTTTCATTTGAGTTGTTATTTTTTAGATATGACCCAAAGTTGTGTTTTTTTAAATGGGATACCCTGTATATTTGTCCAGAAATTAATTTGTCATTTTAAAAGCTTCTCAAAAATATATAATAGTATGGGTCTATTTTAATAAACAACAACAAAAATCCTAATTTTTATAATTATCATCCCAAATTTTGCAGTAGGCCATGCAAAACAATGCTTCATTTTATCTAAAGTCGTTAACAATATCTACATCCTAACAATAAATCAAAATAAATATGTAATTAAATCTATTTATCAAAATATGTATTGATAATTTCGCACCAAAAAAGTACCACCTACCTATATTTATGTAACACAAGAACAAAACAGTAATAAATTGTTATGTAACAAGCCTTTCAGCAATAATCAACTGTCGTATAAGAACTACAGTAACCAAGGAAATCAAAAGAACTGTTCAAACTGATTTCCATTTTGTTCTATGCATGCTTCGCACAATTTTCCTATTCGTTTTAGGGAATTAAGCAAAATAACGGGATGATTTTGTAAATAGCAAAAATTTTCTCGTATTGCATTTCCTAAATCTTGGACATTATCGTAGTGGTCTTTGTAAATTCTATTTTCCAGATATCCCTATAGAAAGAAATCTAAAATCGACAAATCTGGGGACCTAGGGGGCCATCTTATGGGTCCATTTGTTCCGATCCATTGATTGGTAAAATTACTGTCCAGAAATAATCTCGTCATTCCAGAATTGTGTGCAGGAGCATCGTCCTGTTGAAAATAAATTTCGTTAATTTGCGCTAGAGGAACATCGTCAAGTAATTTAGGTATAGCTGCCTCTAAAATTTGTATGTAGCGATTGGCTGTTAGATTTCCCTCAAATATATAAAATTTTATATGTATACCCGACTCTCTGCATCCTCTGGCTGTAAGTGCTGCACGAGCCTAAATTTGTATGGGTGGTATTTGTTCTTTTTTAAAATTTCTTGAACTCTAGTTTTTAAAATCACTATGTTCTTTTCACTGGCCCTACAAAAGTTTGTAGGGTAAGCTTCTGCATTAGCCAAAACCGTAATTTCCTCAGCCTTCCGATTTTCTTTATTATATGTTTTCGTACGAGGTTTGATAAATGATCCGTGATTAAGTAAATTCTTTTTTATCCGATAAAAAGTGGATATATTAGGTTGCCTCCTTTCTGGATATCCAAATAAAAATTAAGCTATAGTATTTCAACATACCTAAAAATTAACTATTTACTTGTTAAAATACATCTCAGAAGCCGCTTCAACATTTTCATTACTTAATATAAAACAAGCTAACATATCGTACTTTTCATAATGTTCGAAAGTTTGGTTTACTTCCATAATAATACAAATATATCTTTACACAATAAATAAATATAAAAAACTAGCGCTATATTTTATATACGCCTACAAAATTGGGAAATGTCATTTGCTTCCAAGAAAACAAAAGAAAACGGCATCGTTTTGCATGGCCTACTGCAAAATTTGGGATGATAATTATAAAAATTAGGATTTTTGTTGTTGTTTATTAAAATAGACCCTTACTATTATATATTTTTGAGAAGCTTTTAAAAGGACAAATCAATTTCTGGACAAATATACAGGGTGTCTTATTTAAAAAAACACAACTTTGAGTCATATCTAAAAAATAACAACTCAAATGAAAAACATGACTACGCCACTGGATATTTCGTAAAAAACTGCATAAACAGCAATTTTTCCCTTTGCGTTAAGTTAAAGGATAACCGAGATACGAGTGGGTACCAAAATGCAAAATTTTCTATTTCGCCCTGTATCTCATAAACGAAGAAGACTATGAAAATTTTGTTTATGGCTTCATGAGTTTCACAAAAAATTAGCTCAAGTTCGTGAAAACCGCAAGGTTCTATATTTAAAAATAAGCGAGATACCCTGCTTTTGCAACCAAATCCGGACACCCTGTACTATTAGTCGAAAGTTTTCACCATTTCACGTTAAATTTTAAAATCGGTATAGCTATTTCTTTTTACCGTTCTATTTTAATAAGTGTTTGACTTGTAAAGCAATATCTTTTTATGTACATTTTTTTACCGTCCTGAAAATGCAATATTATAATTTACGAAACGTAGACTTTTTTGAATATTTGGCTTTTTTTTTTGAATCCCTACAACAAATAAAAAAAACACACACAGGAGAATTTACATATTTTTTATTTTGAATAACACTACATTCTTCTTTTTTGTTTCAGATTAGAAATAAGGCAGATTCGCCTGGCTTCATATATACGTGCCCTGCACGTATCCTTCAGCAAATTCATCACGAGAACTTCGATTTTTCTTTGCATTTTAACCTACACCCTCACGGGCAACAGACCCAACGCTGAATTCGTGTACGTTGTACAATCCTTTTACAACATCATCAAAGCGGCCATGACAAACAACTTTCCTCAAGCAGTGTCTGATGTTGCAGAAACTCTAGTATCCATCAAACGGATTGAAATGTTTCTGATGTTCCACGAAGTGAAAACCCCGCAAATAAAACACTCCCTGAAGAAGATAATTCATTCGTCGACGCCCCTGATCAACGCGGCAAGTAAAAAGTCAGTTGGCGTGTATCTTCACGATGTTTCTGCTAAGTGGAACAGTTTCCTTCAGGAGAATACGTTGTCCGGTATGTAACAGAATTAGATATATTTTATTAATATATTTTTGTTTTTCATTACATCAACGCGTTAAAACAAGGATACGATAACTTATGTCTAAAACATGTCCTGCACTATCTTTCTAGAGTTCCTCAGGCCACCATAGTCTAGCGAGCTCCGTATAGGGCAAAGGCAAAAAATGGAATCACAGAAACAACAATTCTGGTGGATGGGTTACAGACTATTTTTTTTTAAATTAAACACCCTGTATATTTTACAGCAGCTTTTAGCAAATCGTTTCACACTGTTCAAAAATACTTAACACTTTCATTATTTTAGTAGTAGTAGTAGTAGTAGTAACATGGGGAGGACAAGCCCAGCAACTAGACCTAAAAGGCCCTTTTCACTAACCCCAATCCCACATACCTCACTCCACTTCTCTAGGAAGGCGGCCCATTCTTCTAATGAGAGAGAGCATCGTGGTCCAGTCGAGTTGTTGTAATTCTTTTTTGGAGAGGGACTCAACGCCGAAAGTATTCCAGCGTAGTCATGTCACCTTTCAAACGTGCCAACAAGATGGTAGGGATCCTCCTCCTCTGCCACACAGTAGGGATAACAATTTTACTAAGTCATCGCTATACCACAATTACTTATGGCACACAATTTGAAATCAATTCATTAAGCAGTTTTTTCAGGCTGAACTTTTATATATTTTATTATGCCGCAATCTTGTTCAGCCATCTTGGATTCTTACCATGATGTTTTATTAATATTTTTTTAACATTTCACTAGGTCGCCATTTTGTTTCGCCATATTGGATCTAGGGACCCTGAAACGTGAAAGGGTGATTTTTACGATTACATTCCCTTTTACGAGGGAAGTAAAAAAACATATGTATGATCTGAAAAATAAGGGATGTCATCGAGTAACACTTGAAACTTGATGATTTAGTTTTATGGAGGTCCGCAAGTTCTCAAAACTTTTGGAAAAGTTTCTAGTTTTTGTTGTTTTTCATTATATGGAAACGATAGGAATCATGGTTCTTGGTATTAAACCATTTCATATTAGAGTTACTATCCGACGTTTCGCCTTCTATTGCAAGAGGCATCCTCAGGACTCTTTAATCCACGAGATCTGAACACTGAATGAGCTTGGAGAGATTCAGGCGCGCTTTTATACCCGATTTGTGTTCGCCGGACCATGTGTTAAGATCGGTTTCCACGTGTGTTGTATACCGTAACTCATATCTCTATTGAAGTTTTGTGTGTATTTAAAATGTTGATCAATTGGCTGTAGCTGAACACCAGCATACCGTTGGCCATATTATAAATGTAAAAAAAAACAAAGTTCTAGCGTCGGTTCCAAGATTTTATAAACAAAAAAATTAGTGAATCTATTGAAATTTTTAAACATAAAATGGGTTTCGATCTACATCACGCGTGGAAACCGATTGTGATATAGAATTGCGGTGCGGCGAGCACAAGGCGGGTATAAAATCCGCCTGAATATCTCCGAGCTCATTCAGTTTAAGATCTCATGAAGTAAAGATCCCTGAAGATGCCTCGTGCAATTGAAGGCGAAACGTCGGATAGTAATTCCAATTTGCCGCATCTAATTTCAAGAACCATGATTTCTTAATTGCCGAAAGCCGCGAAAGCTTCTATTCTATATGGGAACGAATCTTAAAATAACATCTGCACTGCTAAAAAAAATATTAATTTGTTAGTTGCCATAAGATTAAGATTATACCAAACAAATATACGTATTTCGTTCTGTTGCAGGTATCAATTTCAATGTAGGGCCTAAGCAACTAGTGGCCGTTGTAGGAGCTGTGGGTTCCGGTAAAACGTCACTCCTTCACATCATACTAAAAGAACTGACCATCACCAAAGGCATCAAAGACATCGTGGGGCAGATCTCCTATGCCTCTCAGGAGCCTTGGATCTTCGCTGGCACCATAAGGCAAAACATACTTTTCGGAGAACCGTACATAAAGAAGCGTTACGAGCACGTTGTCCAAGTCTGCGCTTTGGAAAGGGACTTGGAAATTTTGCCTTACGGAGATAAGAGTATGATCGGAGATAGAGGAGTGACACTGAGCGGTGGGCAGCGGGCTAGAATTAATCTGGCCAGAGCCGTTTATAAGGATGCTGATATCTATTTACTCGATGATCCATTATCTGCTGTTGATACGCATGTGGGCAAGAAGTTGTTTGATGACTGCATAGTAGGTACGTCGTTTCTTAAGCAGCAGCAAGTTGTTAGGCAATTCTATTAGTGTCATTATTAAAATCATCCATAGATGGTTATGTTAAGCGAATATCGAAAAAAAACGAAACTTTTCCAATAATTAAAGTCTAATTTTGACCGTAGGTAGATAAGTCTATTTTGATTTAATTTTAGTAACTTGAGTAGTAATTTTGATTTTTGGTTGAACGAAGGTCAATAAAATTAACTTAGACAATCTAATGTTGTAACTAGTCAACGTTTTGTCTTCTATGTGGTTATTATTAGGGTTCTAAAAGTGAAAAACTGGTGTCATATATCGTTTTTTTATATTATTTTTATACTTAATGTATAATAATTTTATAACATATTAGACGTATATAAGTTAAAAACGTACAATACATCTTGCTAATTTAAAATTTACGGTACATATGAAAACACATTAAACATAAAAAAATACACAATGTACATGGCACGACATAGTTAATTTTTACGATTTTTTTAGGGTTCTTAAAAAACAAATGCACCATATTAGTCACGCACCAACTTCAGTTCCTCAAATCGGTATCAAAGGTCTACGTAATGGAAAATGGTAAGATTACAGCTAACGGCACGTATCAAGAGATCCAGAAGAGCGACACTGAATTCTCCAAGTTGTTTAAGGGTCAAATTGAAGAGGAAGAAGACTTTACGGAAGATCAAGGTAGGTACAGATCAACGATTAAACACTCTAAACTCCGGTACTTACCGTGCGATGCGATGCGACAATACGATTCGTTAACACGATTCATCAATTCACATGCAGTAACGAACTGGCGCATAATTCGAGAAATTCGGGAATATTTCATCCACTCTGTGCATGAATTTTCTTAGTTCTTCAACACTATTTTTTGTATTGTTGTATCGTGTATTTTTTCTATAAAACCAATATTTTTTGCTTCAATAACATATCTGGACGATCTGGTGAATGCGCCCCATATTTCTATAAATCTACTGGAATCTCATCGCGCCATCTAATGGAAAAACAGTACGACATTTCAAAAGTACTATTTAGTATAAAATTCAATGAGGAAGGTGTCGATCAAATTTCATCCGAAATGCTAAAAATATGTATACCTTTATTACCTCAAAGCTTTAACCCATAATGTAAATGTGTCGCTTACTTCTAATAAGGTACCAGATCGTTGGAAACACGCCATCGTTGTCACCGTTCCTAAGAGGAGTATGATCTTTGAATTGTCTGAGCTGCGCCTATTAGTATACTCACTGCACCTTCTAAAGTTTTTGAAAAATTAATGTATCAAGAAATAAAAATTTATATTAACTCAATAAAATTATTACCTCTCAAACAATCTGGATTTAGGTCTGGATACAGCACAGCGACAGCATTATCGGCAGGGCCGTCTTTGACCTATTGGGGGCCCTGGGCACTTTAGGGTAATGGGGCCCCTATCACATTGGTCAATGCAAACAAAAACTGTAGTAGAAACGTTAATAAATATAGAATTATTGAATTTTAAATAAATATATGTATTTATTTTTTATAAAAATTCTTCTAATATAACAAAAACATTATAAAACACAAACAGAAAACAGAAACTCTATTTATATTCACCTAAAACTACACAAACTGACACAAATTATACTACTATAAAGTTTACAATAATTGAAGTGGAACTTTTCTGGCCTTAAGATGAGCAAAATCATTAATTACTTCGTCAAAGTCTAATTCTTTTAACACATGGACATCAGCGACAAACTACTCAATCTTTCTTGAAGCATTCTGGTTCTTAATTCATTTTTTATTATTTTTAATTTTGAGAATGACCGTTCACCACTACAATTAGTCACCATCATGCTCAAAAATATTCTTAGTGCTATTTCTATATTTGGAAATGTTTCTTCCATTTTATTTTCTTTCAGCAGACGATATATTGCTGAAATACTGTTAGTATCCTTATTTTCACTGGACTGAGCGGTTTTTAGGTATTCTTTGAAATGTAAACATTCTGTCTCCAGCTCTTTTTCGTTAACGTCTTCATGATAGAAGTCAGCAAATTCTTTGCATTTTTTTTTTCAAATCTTCGGGGTTTAAAGTTTCCAGTTGTGAAAATACACCAAATCGGTCGTTAATGTCCTTATACGAATTTAGTCGCTGTTTTAGCTGCAAGCTTAGGGTATCTATTATGGGAAAAAAGGTTTCTACTTCAAATTTCTTTTTCCCACTTAGTTGAACTAACGGGGCCGGGCCATCAAAAAATGTTTCGCGAGAGCTTCTGCTTTTTGTTCTTTTAGATAAGTCTTTGTAGTCAGATTCCGGATTTTTTCTTTTGGCAGACGATTCGAACTCATCAAATTTATCTCTGAGATTATTTATATAAGAATCAAGAGAAATAAATAAATTAGTTGCAACGTCCATTGTTGCTGTTTCTTTCTGAAGATATTTGCTTGTTTTGTCAATTCTTTCTAATATAGAGCTCCAAATTTCGGTCATTAGAATAAATTCTAGATTTTTCATTATTTTAAAAAGACTAAGGGCTTCGTGTCTAGTCTCACGTGGCTGTTCCGTATCATCTGCCAGAGACATTAAAGCTTCAATAATTTGTTTATATCCTTCCTGTAAGGCGCTTACTGCATCAGCTCGTGCAGACCATCTTGTTTGTGAAAGATTTTTAATGACTCTTTTGAAACCTAAGTGTTTAGTCAAAATATTCCATCGGTAGGTAGAACCCGAAAAAAAATTGTACAGTTTTTGAACCATTTGAAAATAATTTGTTGCTTCCAATACGCACCCAACGGCTTGGACCCCAACCAAATTAAGAGAATGTCCCGCACATGGTACGAAGGTAGCAAACTCACATTTCTCTTTAATTCTGGCTTGTAGACCAGTATACTTCCCCGACATATTTGAAGCATTATCATAGCTTTGTCCTCTGCAATCTTTTATAGGTATATCATGATTCTCTAAAAAATTTAGGATGGTGTCAGCTAAATATTCCGATTTATGCCCTTTAATAGGAATAAACTTTAGAAACCTTTCAACAGGACCATGGCCTTTTACATATCGAATTACAAAAGTTAACTGATCAACATGAGACAGATCGGGCGTACTGTCAACGCTAATGGAAAAATATTTTGCTAATTTAACTTCATTTATAATTTTGTTTAGGACCTGTTTTCCCATTACATTAATAAACTCATTACAGATATTTGCTGATAGATAGGAAGTGTTTCCTTTTCCAGGATTACCATATTTTTTTAAGTGATCTGCAAGAAAAGGATCAAATTCACTTAATAACTCGACACATCCTAAATAATTTCCATTGTTGGCAGATCCAAGGATTTTATTGTCACCACGAAACGAAAGACCTCTCGATGACAAAAATTTTACGACTGCAACAATTCGTTTAAGTACATTTCGCCAGTAATCCACTTCCTTTTGATACTGAGATAATAATTCTGTATCTATTCTACCAACCGTTTGACTTCGTGCCAGATAACTCATCATTGATTTTGTATGTGCTGGGCTTTTTTCATGTGTTAAAACAATCTTATTAATGTGTTTCCAATCATTACATCCACTTAAAGAGCATAAGCTAACATCAAAAGGGTTAAATAAGCAGCATGAAAAGCAAAATACAGATTTCTTTGAAGGAGAGTAAAGCAACCATTTTCTTTCGACGCACACATTGTTTTTTAATTTACGACTAAATAATGTTTTATTAAAATACCTAGTTACTGATTTACCATCTGCTTCTGTGTAGATTCTAGATGATTTAGAAAAATCATGATCTTTATTTTGAAAATAAGTAGGTCCTTTTCGAAACCTTGTTTTTTGTGCCTTTGGGACAGCAGAGATTTCGCGATTTGCTTTCGTAAAATTGTCAGAAAAATAATTGGCAGGGTCGTGTGAAAGGTTTTCTGGATTAAAAAACGTTCGTGGTTGGACTGCCAGAGTTCTAGGTGAACTATCCGACGTTTCTTCTACATTTTCGCCATAGGACCAGTCATTTTCTACAAAATCTGATTTGATCTCTTCCCCCCTTAAATGAATAGAAGCTGAAGTTATCGTAGAAGAGCATTCTGAAGTTTTTGCTATCGATGGTTGCCGAGTCGACTTATCGTGTGGGGAATTTAATATTTGATTGCTACCCTGAAAATAAATTATTAAGGTTTCACTTTTTAGTTTAAAATTATATTCTAAATTTATTGTTGTTAAACACTACCACACAATAAAATAATTGTATAATACCGAAAATACCGTTTACTTTCCATAAAGTAAAAAGTTTGCATTAAACACTTATGAATAAAAATGTTAGCTGATTTTTTAACAGACAGTGAATTTTTAGATCATTACTTTCCACATTAACCTTCTCAGCATTTGATTTTTTAAATTTAATTTAATTTTCACCCTATTCTCTTTTAATCTTGTATTTTCACTAAAACATCAAACAAACATTAGAATTTAAATCCCCATGCTCAAAACCCCATGAAGACATTACACGATTTTTTTAATTAATTTTAAATAAATTTAGATTTTTACCCAATTTTGGGGATTCTGAAGTAAAACAATAATATTAGTTAGGCACATTTAAATTAAATTGGTACAATACAATACGATAATAAAAATATTTTAGTATTTATTTTAATGTACTTACAGAGGCTCCTGATGTAAAAAAGGAGGTTAATTTTGGAATTTTTTCAATTACTTCTTTCTGTTGGGAAGCTCTTTTTCTTTTTTCATGTCCGCTAAGATACAGCCGTTTCGACATTTTATGTTAACTAGTCACGAGCATAAAAAACAACACAACCTCGTTTATAAATATCATCAGTTTCGAGTTTCGACTTTTACTTTCCGAGCAAAAACTGGAAGAATAAAGGAATAAAGCACACGTAAAGCCAAAATAATCCCAGCTGATCGAATGTCATATTCGGGGAAGTACCTACTATCGAGCATCGAGTCGGTTTACGTGGATGAACCTCGTTTAATAATTTTTACACAACAAAAAGGTAGGCAACCAGTAAAAGTGGCGTGCTACTGGTTGCCTGCCTATGCTAATAATTAAATAGGTAAAAATTACTGTTTGATTTATAAAATAAAGATATAAATAATTATTATTTATCGGTAATATCGGTTGGCAATCTGGCATACATTAGGAAGCTTCGGGGGCCCCATCGATCGCGGGGCCCTGGGCAGTTGCTCAAAGTGCTCAATGGCAAAGATGGCCCTGATTATCGGACTTAACCGCTGACCTCTTACTCACTGTTGATTTCTGTTCAGTTTATAACCTCTGTTCTTATTGCCCTGGACTATTCCAAGACATTTGATTGTTTAGATCAAGGCTTCTACTGGCTAAATTAAAATACTATGTGTTTTCTACAAGTGTCATGGAGTGGTTCCGTTCATATTTGAGCAACCGTGTCCAGCAGGTTCAAGAGTAAAAATAGGGGGGAAGCGAACTGTGTCAAGTAGTCTGCAGGTGTTGAGTGGAGTACCCCAAGGCTCTCTCCTGGGGCCTCTTTTATTTATACTATTTATAGCAGATTTACCTAATAACATATCTAGTTCGTATCATTTATACGCCGATGGCTGTCAACTATATTTCTAAGTTTCACCCGATAGTCAAATTCAATCTATTATTAACATAAATGGCAATCTTAAAAAAATACTTAAGTTTTTGGTCTAAAAACAACGGATTACTTTTACATCACCTTAAAACGACAGCTATTATATTTGGCATCGAAAAAAAAGAGAGCAAAACTTCAAATTGAAAATAAAATTTTCCTGCATGATACATCCATTCAGTTTAAAGATAACACAGGGTAACAAAATGAGAACAAAAATTTGGTGCCGGAAATCTAACATCTGATTTTAGATGTTTTTAATGTGCTGATTCGAAAAATGCCACCAGATCTTTTCTATCAGCTCTAGTTTTTGAGATACAGGTTACAAGTTAATTGATATTTTATTCTGATAAAGGACAACAAATAAAGAGATAAATATGTACTTAATCGTCAAAATAGAAATTTCCTAGAATCTAATTAACCAAATGGATACCTGGAATTGTCCCTGACCCAATGTTTCTATACTAGGAACTACTCAATACACTGCTCTTAATTACTTTTATACCTGTAATTGCCTATGACCCGATCCTTCTATACCTGCTTGGCTGTACTCGATTTAATAAATTACTGAGTTTTCCCAAGTAAAGTTGTGTTATCATTTTGTGTAAATTTTGGTCGTTTTGTAGTATCAAGACACTAAACTGAAACAATGATATCCACAAGCAGACCTGTGTAAATCATCCCGATGTTTTTTGTTATGAGTGTGGTGAATACACTTTGAAAGAGAGCAGAAAAACGTTTTCTGACTTTGTGAAAAGAGCTTATCTTGCCTATTTTGGCGTTCATTTAGGAGATCAAGATAAATCTTGGGCCCCCCATTTCATATGTAAAACATGTGTTGAACATTTGAGACAGTGGACAACTGGAAAGAGGAAGTGCCTAAAGTTTGGTGTACCAATGGTTTGGAGAGAACCGCGAAACCATCATGACGACTGATATCTTTGTCTCGTTAATATTAAAGACATAAATAGAAACAATAGACACAAATGGACATATCCTGATCTAGATTCTGCAAGAAAGCCTGTACCGTATTCAGAAGAAATACCCGTTCCATCATTCAGCAGTCTACCCTACTACTACTACAGAACATGATACAGAAACATCAAAGTCTGACAAAGTTCAAAGAATTCAATCAGAAAACGACAGCCAATTTGAGGCAGATTTAGCAACTCCGCAGTGTTTCAATCAAGAAGAACTAAACGATCTTATAAGAGACCTGAATCTCTCAAAGGAATCCGCTGAATGACTTGCATCCAGATTAAAAGAAAAAAATCTACTTTGTCAGGTACTAATATTACATTTTATCGTAAAAGAGATAAGGATCTGCTGCATTTTTTCGCCCAGGAAAATGACTTGATATTCTGTAACAATATAAAAGGGCTCTTAGAAAAAATGGGTTTGCCTGAATTCACTCCAGATGATTGGCGCCTTTTTAATGACAGTTCAAAACGTAATTTAAAATGTGTTCTTTTACATAACGGTAACAAATATGGCTCAATTCCTATTGCTCATTCTACTACCATGAAGAAAAATACGAAACAATTGCAATAGTTTTGAGAAAAATTAAATACGAAGAACATCAGTGGGCAATTTGTGTTAATTTAAAAATGGTTAATTTCCTCCTTGGACAGCAGAGTCAACAGAGATACAAAATATCCTTGTTTTTTGTGCCTTTGGGACAGCAGAGCTAAAAATGAGCACTGGGTTAGCAAAAATTGGCCTTCAAGAGATGGCATGATTCAAAGAAAACAAGACATGATCAACGAACCTTTGGTTTCAAGAGAAAAAATCTTACTTCCACCCTTGCATATCAAGCTAGGCCTAATGAAGCAATTTGTGAAGGCTTTAAATCGAGATGGAAATTGTTTTGAGTATTTGTCACGTAAATTTCCTGGCATTAGCACAGAAAAACTAAAAGCTGGAATATTTGATGGTCCTCAAATAAGGCAACTTGTTAAAGATCCACAATTCACCAAATCAGTGAACGAGACTGAATCTAACGCTTGGTGTTCATTTGTTCAAGTAGCACAAAATTTTCTTGGCAATCATAAAGCAGAGAATTACGTAGAATTAGTGGAAACTATGCTTAGTTCACTACCTCCACAGCCACCTAGATCGTTTTTCAGAAAACTTAAGTGATTGTAGTAAAGAACAGGGGGAAAGATTCCATCAGGATATTAAAACTATGGAAGATCGTTATTAAGGACAATGGGATAGCCACATGATGGCGGACTACTGCTGGAGCCTTCAGCGAGACTGCCCTAGTAAACTCCATTCTAGAAAGGCGTATAAAAGAAAATTTTTATGTGGTTAGTGACTAACGTAAATATGTAAATTAAGTTTTTGCAATAAATACTTAAATCCATGTGTCTTTGTTTTTTTAACTGGCAATAGTAATATTATATATTATAACAGTTATAAGAAGGGGATTACTAAATAATGCGTTATTATTCCAGCAAGATGGAGCAGCAGCCCATACAGTTAGAAACTCTATGAGAGTTCTGCGAGAAGTGGTTAAGTCTAGGTTAGCACCTAGGATCCTACGCCATCCCGGAACCCTTGAGAGGGATCTTAAGGGATCCTAGACAGTTCGTTTTTAACCCTGGCATCCCCAAAAAAGAAATGAGCACAGGGGTAGAAACATCTCCGAGGGTTAAAGAGTTGTCCTCCTGGTTTGTCATGTTTCGAGACCCTTTCGAGAGGCTTGCCACCCTTTTAATCTATTCAAGAAGATGGGAATTATCCGGGCAGGGGTCCCTTAAACTCTGTAGCTCCCTTTTTAGGGGTGGCAAAGGGGGTGAAAGAGTCTCAACCCTAACGTACGTTGGTTTTGTCGTTGGGGTTAAGTCTACTTCAATTAATTCATAATTTACAGTAGCTTTTAATAAAATGTTCTCGTGAACAATAATTTTTTTGGGAACGCCGAGCCGCTTTCTTTCCGTCTGTAGGTTGGGAAAACTCATTAAAACACTGGGTTGAAAAAACACTTATAATTTATTAAACAAGTTCGATAAAATTTGGTTCACAAAGTTCTCTACGTATAAAACAGGACAAATCAAAATATTACAGACAGGGAGACAACCTTACATGACCAGAGTCGGAGTGCCACTGTCGATAATACAAGGAGACTCTTGTCTAGTCTTCTGCTTCTCTAAAATTTTAGAAAGACTCGTTTATAACAGAATGTATTATTTTTTGGTTAAATATAATATTTTTTGGGTCGTCAGCATGGCTTTCGTCGGGGGCTGTCTACTGAAAACGCTTACGCAACAGACAAGATCGAAATATATATATCGAAAATAGACAAACTGTAATTTCCTTCTCTTTTGATCTTACTCGCTCTTTTGACACTGTTGATAAAGATTTTGTAGCTTTAAAATTAAACAGTTTTGGGATAAGGGGTTTAAAGTCTGACCTTTTTGATTAAAATATAGGAGCACCTCAGGGTAGAACATATTTCCCAGAGTAGAGTATTCTTGTATACCAATGATACCACAGTTGCTGTCTCGGATACTGATATGGCTGCATTAAGAAGTAAAGCCAATTTTATTCTGAAGGATTTTTCTTCTTGGTGTAGAAAAAACAAATTTATGGTTAATCAGGCGAAAACTGTCTGTATGGAAATAAAAACCGTACGCAAAACATCATGTGTTCTTATTTTTGATATAGATTGTCACAAGCTAATTTTAAGTGGCTCAATAAATTTCTTGATTGACTCCATTGATAGTGATTTATCCTGGAATAGGCAAATTTTCAAGGTGTGTTCAAAAATCAAAAAGAGCTCCTATGTTTTAAACTCTTTAAAGAATTATGTAACTCTTGAAACCTTTGTAAGTGCTTACTATGCCTTGGTTTATTCTTCAGTTGCTTACAATATTGTTCTATGGGGTCAGTCATCAATAGAGTATTTGTGGCACAGAAATGGGTTGTTCGGATTATTTTTAATCTGTCATACTCAACGTCGCGTAGGGAAACTTTTCGCAAAGATAATATTCTTACTGTCCACTCAATTTATTTACTAAAATTGTTGACTTATTTTGATAAGAATAAATATCTTTGTCGGCTTAATAGTTCTTACCATAACTCTGACTCTCGGAATAAGTCTAATGTGTCGCTTCTAAAACACAATTTAAAAATTTATAAAAAATCTCCTCTTTGCGCCGGTAGTCGAATTTTTAATCTGTTACCGTTGTCTATAAAAACTATCGCATTTACAAATAAATTTAAACTCGAATTAAAAAAACTAGATTCATTTTATTCTATTAATGAATTTGTTGTTTATTTGGGGAACCTTAGATAATGTTTTCGACTAGTATCATTTACCATCGACCTTGCCTTTTGAATTAATAACCATAACCATTCATTCTTAAATTTGACTAACGCCTTGCAAGTGTGTGAATTGAAAATTGACTACTTTGTATATTAAATAGTTAAGTATATGTGTGTAGTTTGTTGACATATGTCATGTGTTGAATATTATACACCTATGACCTATGGCTTGTTTCTATCTACACAGTGAAGTTCTCGAAATGTAATATATTTTAAATTTTGAATTTTTTTGAACTGAACAAATGGACGCATCAGCCAATAGTGAGTGGTGGATGTAAGTCTGTTGGATACCGACCGCGACGTTAGTTTGAAAGATAGTAAACCTAATGTTGTCTTAGCTTCATTAAACTAAGAAAGGAGTTAATATGAATATATGAATACTTAGAGTTATCCGAAAAAGGTTTATTTGATTTTAGTTAGATCAAGGTGTCCGAGGATAGATGTTACAAGAGGACAAAAGATCCAAAAATTTTTGAGTTGAGTAACTCATCTTTTGGAATCAAGTCCTGCATGGTCCAAAATAATACTGTACAAAATATTACTCAAATTGCTTTTATACAAGGCCTGTTATAAGTAAAAGGCTGAAGATTCTCTCAAATAAAGTACCTTTATTTGAACAGATAAGGACAAATTTAATTAGAACATGTTGTGTAGTGCTGATTTTTATGCACATATCTCATGTATTCTAATACCAAAGTGTCAGAGTACTGCCATTATAGAGACATCGGGTATTTTACCAGTGATCGAGGTTTACCTTCATTTTAAATGGAACTTGATCTTTCCAGCCACAAACAAATTAAAATTCAACAAAAATACTCTATATTTGAGATATGTGCATAAAAATTAATTTTTTTTTTTTTTAGAAAAACAACTTAAGTTTTTGAGATTTTCACTGATATATTTGTTGTCAACATGACATGTTTCGTATATACAATAGCTTCTTCAGATGTTAAGGTATAACTAAAATACTACAATGCCAAGATGTAAAAGGTAAGCAACAGGTAACAAATATAAGGAAAAAACCCAAAGACAGTGGTGTTACAATAAATGAAAAAGCTTAAAAATGATGTGGGTTATATATCTACGACAAAAGGACGGTTTAGTGAAATAAATTTAACAAAGGAAAGTTATTTAATTCTAATTGGTCATTTAGCAAATTACCTGATGATTTTAATTTGTTTATTTCTAGAAATTCAAGCATGTTAAGTTTTATGGCCTTATTTTTGATATGTAGAATTTCAAAATTATTATTAAATGAATGATGTTCAAGTAAAAGATGATTTGCAAAGGTTGAATCAGATTTTTTATTCAAAAAACTACTTTTATGCTCTGAAATGCGTTTGTTAAACGTTTTACCTGTTTGACCTATGTAGGTTTTTGGACAGTCACCGCAGGTTAATTTGTAGACATCTGATTGTTTTGTTTTACTTGTTTTGCCTTTATTATTTTTTATATATTTACCCAAACTATTGTCTGTCCTGTAAGCAACATTTAAATCCTGTTTACGCAATAACGTAGCGATTCGTTCAGAGGGTGATCCAATATAAGTTAAAACTTTATAAAACTTATTAGTTTGATCTTTAATATTAGGATACACTTGACTAATGGCTTTATTATATTGTTTCTTGTCAAGAATATTATTTATGAGATTTGGATCATATCCATTATTAACAGCAATTTGTTTTATTATGTTAAGTTCTTTTTCAAAATTAATATTTGACATTGGAATATTAATTAGCCTGTGAACCATACTGTTATAAGCCGCTAATTTATGTTGATGAAAATGGTATCGGATAAATTAACAAACCTATCAAAGAAAACGTGGTCAGAAAAATTAGTTAATATGTTAGTTTTTGAACTCCTTTTTTGTTTTAATAAACAATCCAACTTCTTTGATAGGTTTGTTAATTTATCCGATACCATATTTAACGAAAAAGAACATCAGTTACTAAATAAGGGTTTCAACTATAATTTAAAAAGCTCAGTAAATATTAAATCCCTTGAAAATTTAGGCGTTGAAACAGAAATCGCTTTAAGGAATAGCCCTGATTGTTTAAACAACAAGTTTCTAGCTTCTAATATAATCAAGAAAGAATTCATTAAATATAGTTAAAGTCAAGTAAATCTAGTAATAAAATCTATCAAAAATCAGTCTAAAGATAACGACATAATTTTTACAAAAGCAGACAAAGGAAATACTATTGTAGCACTTATCCAAAAATCATATGTTGAAAAAACTCTTTCCTTTTTAGAAACCGGAGTCTATGAACTTTTAAGATCTGATCCTACTGAATTATACCAAAAAGAAATTAGACAAGCAATCAACAACTCAAGAAGTATTTTAAGTCCTTCAGACAAATATAATCTTATTTCTATGAACCCACAAGCTCCTAAAATGTAGTCGTAGATTAAACTACATAAAGAAAATTACCCCATCCGCCCAGTTGTCTCTTTTATAACAGCACCTTCTTTTAAAATTTCACATAAACTAATTTCTCTCATAAATGATAACTGTAAATTCGTTCCAAAATATAGCATTAAAAATTCTTTTGAATTAGTACAACATATAAAACACATCTCGTTACCAAGAAATGCCCTTTTGATTTCATTTGATGTAAAAAATTTATTTCCCAGTATCCCGCCCAAAGATACGATTCATTTAGTTAACAATTTATTAGAAAAGAGTCACACAAATCCAGTTAAAAAACAAGAAATCATCAATCTTTTAAATATTTGCCTTTCTCAGAATTACTTTCAATTCAATAATAATTTTTACTCCAGCTCTGAAGGCTTAATTATGGGAAACCCATTGAGTCCCTTACTAGCTGAAATTTTTATGGACAATATCGAACACACTATACATCAAAATCCACTAACAAAAAACTTTCTTTATTGGTTTAGGTATGTCGATGATATTTTAGCTTGTTTTGTTGGAACACAGAGACAATTAAGTGTTTTTACTGATTTTATCAATAATATCCATCCCAATATAACTTTTACAACTGAATTAGAACAAAATAACTCTATGAATTTTCTAGATTTAACTATACAGAAAAATGATAATAAACACGACTTCTCTATTTTTCATAAACCTTCTCATACAGATATTATTATTCACGCTAGCTCTACTCACCCCTATCAACATATATTAGCGGCTTATAACAGTATGGTTCACAGGCTAATTAATATTCCAATGTCAAATATTAATTTTGAAAAAGAACTTAACATAATAAAACAAATTGCTGTCAATAATGGATATGATCCAAATCTCGTAAATAATATTCTTGCCAAGAAACAATATAATAAAGCCATTAGTCAAGTATATCCTAATATTAAAGATCAAACTAATAAGTTTTATAAAGTTTTAACTTATATTGGATCACCCTCTGAACGAATCGCTACTTTATTGCGTAAACAGGATTTAAATGTTGCTTAAAGGACAGACAATAGTTTGGGTAAATATATAAAAAATAATAAAGACAAAACAAGTAAAACAAAACAATCAGGTGTCTACAAATTAACCTGTGGTGACTGACCAAAAACGTACATAGGTCAAACAGGTAGAACGTTTAACAAACGCATTTCAGAGCATAAAAGTAGTTTTTTGAATAAAAAATCTGATTCAACCTTTGCAAATCATCTTTTACTTGAACATCATTAATTTAATAATAATTTTGAAATTCTACATATCGAAAATAAGGGCATAAAACTTAACATGCTAGAATTTCTAGAAATAAACAAATTAAAATCATCAGGTAATTTGCTAAATGACCAATTAGAATCAAATAACTCTCCTTTGTTAAATTTATTTCACTAAACCGTCCTTTTGTCGTAGATATATAACCCACATAATTTTTAAGCTTTTTCATTTATTGTAACACCACTGTCTTTGGGTTTTTCCCTATATTTGTTACCTGTTGTTTACCTTTTACATCTTGGCATTGTAGTATTTTAGTTATACCTTAACATCTGAAGAAGCTATAGTATATGCAAAACATGTCATGTTGACAACAAATATATAAGTGAAAATCTCAAAAACTTAAGTTGTTTTTCTAAAAAAAAAAATTTTATCGTGGATTTTCATCACGTAACGGCCAAGAGTATTCAATTTATAAAAATTAAATTTAATTTAATTAAAAAACTTTCTTTACTTAAATTTTTATTTATTTGTTCAAATAAAGGTACTTTATTTGAGAGCATTTTCAGTCTTTTACTTATAACAAGCCTTGTATAAAAGCAATTTTGTACATTGCATTTTGAACCATAAAAAAAGATGAGTTAGCAACTCAAAAATGATTTTACCATTTGTCCTCTTGAAACATCTATCCTAAAAAGATCAATTATATTCTATCAAAGGTAAAAAAATACTACGTATTGATTCTTAGGTTCAAAATCTGGATACATATGTGAACCAACGGACGATGAACCATCGGAAATTAAGGAAACGAGGGAAACTGGTACAATCGCTGGAAAAGTATACAAGGCTTACTTTAAGGCAGCCGGTGGATGGTGTTGTGCAATTCTCGTTCTGATTCTGTTCGTTATAACTCAGATGGCTTCCAGTGCGGCAGACTACTTTATTAAATTTTGGTAAGTTTTCTTACTATTTTAGTTATTACTTATTAGTTTTATACACTAAATGTTAGTCTCAAATTTTGTCGAAATAATCATCAAAATCACAAAAAGGGTAACTTGTACGAAAACGTTTTCTTTCTTAGATATGCTTTCCAAATTGCATGTGTTTTAAGAATACGTTTTAAGCACTTTTTTCAATATGTCGCTTTAAGATTTGCAATAAGGTGTGGTAAGTATGCACAGGCATGGATCTCCAACAAGACTTATTAGCTAGTAACCTAGAACTCCCAAGGAAATAGGGGCACAGTCAGGAGTATGAATGACCTTTTCTTAGTCGTCAGATATTTTTCGATCGTGCGTTTCGGGTACATTTATTTACAAGTGGATTATGGATGACCTTTTTTTAAATGTCAGGCATTTTTCGATTACCTCTTAGCAATTTATGTCTCGATTTTCTGTTCAAAAACTGTTTGTATAAATGTTCTGCTTTAAAATTATTCGGCGTTCTTTTTCGCTGTAGTCTAATAAGTGTCAAGGTGGAAATGTAACTTTTTAGAATTATGAGTGGGCCCCAAAAAATTTAGTTACCTAGGACGCCCGAAAACTACGATCCGCCACTGAGTATGCGCTTATGCGAAAATACAAGATATTTTAAGTGTTAAGTTTCTTCTATTGTTATCAGAAGCATGCATGTTACTGCAGGGGCATCAATTTTAAGAAAGGGAAACAATTTTTAGAAACTTACCTATTTGTAATATAATTCGATTCTTCGATCATTTTTTGCAAATTCGTCAATGACGTCATCATAAAAACGTCGAAGCTCCGACATATTTTGGAGAAGTTTATTTTCAATGCGACAGCGACGTATGCGAAAGTCTCTCCTGCTCCGTTGAATTTCTCACGAAATTTTTTATACGTTTAAGTGTTGAAAAATTGCGTTCTACTGATGAACTTGTGGCAGGTGTTGTCAATATTAATTCACACAATTTCGACACTTCGGTGTAGGCATCTTCCAGCTCCCTGTCTTTTAAAAATTGTATTAGTTCCTTAGCGTTATTTTTGCATTAATGTCATCAGTTTCTTAAATCACTTTTAGTTCAGATCGCAGTAACACTCGGTCGAAGAACTGGCTGTAATGAAGAAGAAGAGATTTAAACGCATCTTCTGGAAAAGTTTTTCTTTTAAATGCATTAAAATTGCAGAGCTCGAGGAATTTAAAATCATTTAAACCATTAAATCTTGCTGAATTTGATCGATTATTTCATAAGAGGCGTCTGTATGATGTTTGAACATCTCCCACCTTGTCTGTTTGAAGATGCTTGGCTTGTGGCTCTACATTTAACGTCATCGTTTTCTCCCAAAATAGGTCAAAGTCATCTCTTTTTTGGCTAACATGGACTTTTTTAGGCAAAAAGCAATATCATTTGTTTTAGTTTGGAATATATTAAAAACATTGTCCGAGAATGGAAATATTTCTGAAAATATGTTCAACAAATAATTAAAATTAAAATCTCGTTTCAAACAGTCCAAAAACCCTATCGAACTATTTATTGCTTCTGAGTCCCACATTTCATTATTTTCTATTATGTTCTCAAATAGTTCAATCACTGATTCACGATTTTCAGATACTGTTAACACAAGTCTTTCATTATAGTTCCAGCTAGTAGGAGCTACTTTGGGCAATCGTTTGTGGACAATGGAGTCCAAAGCTTGTGTACGTTTTGTTGACTTGGAAAAAAAAGAAGCGGCCATGCCACTTAAAGTAACGAAAAATACTTTATACTCTTTAATGTGATTGATGGACTAGGATAAAACTAAATTTAATTTATGAGCAAAACAATGGACAAACACAGCACTTGGGAAAGTTTCTCGAACTTTAGCTTGCAGACCCCCTAATTGTCCTGCCATCACTGCAGCTTCATCATAGCTTTGAGCAACTAATTTTTTCTCTCCATCAAGTTCTTTAGTAACGTTATAAACTACGGTATATAATGCATCTACGGTACGATTTTCGGACACATTCTTAAAACCTAAAAATCGCTTTTGAATACTTCCGTCTGTTTTAACGTAGCGTATTATTATAGATAACTGACTAAAATTATTGATATCAGTTGTTTCGTCCAGAACAATAGCAATGAACCGCGCTTGGCCGATCTCCTGCTTAATTATTTTTAGAATAATGGTTGCAACGGCGGAAATTAAATCATTCTGGATTCGATTCGACATTCCGCGAAAAAGGCTACACTGCTCTAAATGATTTTTTAAGCAATCATCATATTTAGCCATTATAAACTAAGTAAATCTTGAAAATTTCCTCTATTTGAAGAAACCCTTGTTTCATTATGACCTCTAAATCCTAATTCGTGCTGTCCGAGAAAACAAACAACATCGATAAGTCTTCTTAATATTTACATATTTTTATCGACTAGTTCATTGTGTTGGCGGTGACTAATTTCCAACTATTTATTAAGAGCGTGTTCAATTCTGGTTTTGCCGAAGACTTTTTCTTTTATGACGGCCTACAAATGCGCTTTGGACATAATGTGTCTTTTTACAGCTTTATGGAAATTGTTTAAATCGGAAAAACCAGTTTTATTCCAGAGACCTTTTTCATTTTCAAAAAGTAAACATGGCCAAGAAAATAATTTACTTATATTTTCACACCCTGTTAGCCATTTAAATTGTTCGTATTGCTTTTCCGGATAAAAATGTCTAATACAGTTTCTCATTTTAGTAGTTTTTTCATAGGCGGTTTTGCCCTTCCTTTGGAAATTATTTGAAGCTTATCAGCGAAGTTTAATGTTGAAAATCCCTTTATTATTAAGACACACACCACACATTCACACACACTCTTCTTACTAAATTCTTCAACATTTTCAACGTTATTACCGACAGCCGAAGTTGTGTCTTCCATATCGCACCATGCACGACTCGGCGTACGTATCACACGATACATGGATAGCCGTTCAAACAAAGAACCTACACCAACGATAGCTTCCGTCCCCACTTAAAGCACGCGACTGAAATGCAAAAATTGCAAACAGCCAGTAGAAAGTTCAATAACCTCTGGCTCGATTCACAGGAAATCAAGCATACAGGACTTGGCTGCAGAGAAGCTAGCGGCATAGGTTCTATTCCATTTTAATAATTGAGATAATACTTTAGCATTTTTAATATAAACTAAATTAGTGGTTCCCTATTTCAAAAATTACATTTTAGAAGATGTTTTGTAATTTTTTTTGGGGAAGCACTGCTTCCCTTGCTTCCATGGACTGCACGCCCCTGCGTGTTAGCAATTCTTTCAATACTAAAAATAAACTACACGAAAAACGACAAGAAAGTTATCCCCTGTACTTTTTTGTATGAAGAGCCATGTTCGAAAAAAAATTTAACATTGGCAGGAAATATATGTGACTGTTACGCACGCTATCGTAACATATCTATTTTTTATTGAACAAATTATATAAAAAAGCCCTCTTATGGTTTTAATTTTATAGTATCCAAATTTGCGATGAGATTTTCCATATATCTGAAAATTTAGACGTTATAACAAAAAATACGATTTTTTCGAATGGAACTCCTTGTATATTGTAAGTCCTTTATATGAATCTCTGCTATCTTTAAAGGCACATGAGAAATTTGAGAAGAACTCTGCTATAAGAGGCAACGCAAAAATCTAAGAAAATCTTTTTTATATAGTGGTCTTCTAATATGTGGCAAATTAATTTGTATTTTTAAAATAATAAAGCATTATTTATTACACTATATTAAAATATGAAAAGTTAATTTTGTCTGGATAAATATTATTTTTTGTTCTTTTATTATTATTTATTGTATTATATAATATTGTTTTCAATTGTTTTTTTGTTATAATATTGCTGTTGCTTTTATTTCCTGTAATGAAGTTGTACAGGGTGATCAGTTAAGGGTAGCGAGCGGCCATATCTCATAAGATATTGGTCGTATAGATTTGAGAAAAAAAAATCGTAATAAAAGTCGCCAAGAGAAATTGCTGAAAATTATTTTCGAATTTGTCAAACGTCCGCTAGAGGGCGTAACAACCAACACCAAGTAGAAGAATGGGGTTTTTATAGAATTTTGCCTAATGAAAATTTATCGATGATATCAGTTTCGTATTCAGTGACCATTTCCCTACACTTTTTGTCTAAAATGTTTTGTTCTATATATCAAAATAAAGCGGTGGGGGAAGTTCAATTGTTTTTTCAAACAAACCAAGATGTCTCCCGTTTCTTTTGACCGATTTAGCAAACTTAGGCTTATATGAAAGAGCATAATTTGCACTACAAAATGCTTATTTGGTTTTGAATTTTTGACTTTTGCTGGCGTCGCTAGATGGCGTTAACTGAATTAGTAGCATATTTTTTAGTTTTTTTCAAAAAAAGCAAATGTAATGGTATATTCATTTTTACATATTTTAAAAGGGGATACATTTCTCTATAATTTAATGAAAACGATTTATCATCTACCTTTTTTTGAACCGTTGATATTGACCAAAATATTATTTTATTTTATTAAAAAATGGCACGCCACTGCTTTTTGTCAAAATAAAAATCATTTTCGTAATCACTTATTAGTTGCTAACAAAAAGAACCTCCTGACTTTTTTTCGTTAGACGAACAGTTTTGGATTGAAAAAATAAGATGTTTAACAATGATAACTATAAGGTTCAAAATTATTTTTAAATATTACCTATATATATCTCACAATAATAAAATTATTACCTATTATTTTTATCACTAATAATCATTTAATTAGCGAGAGAATGCTTTAGTTCATAATTTATTATTAATAATTATTATTATTTCCTAAATTAAATTAAAAATCAAACTTAACTAACATCGCATTTAAGCGAAGCAGGTCATGATCTACGTTAAGAAACAAAACACCAAATTGTCAATCACATTGATATTCATTTTGATAGTTCCTGCTATTGACATCTAATTTAATGTTATGTAAAAAGTATTTTTACAACAAATCATGCCTTTTACGAATGAAAAAGCCTTTGATATGTTGAGAATTTATTTTCAATGTTTTGAAAATGCGGCGATTGCTTCTAGGCAGTATGCACTGCGTTATCCCCTCCGAAGACACCATTCGAGAATGGTTTTTCATCGTTTAGCCTTACGTTTAAGGCAACATGGCCAAGTGCAACCAACTATAACTTTGAGAAGAAATCGTAGAGTAAGAAGAGAAGATAACATTATAAATGTGTTGGCTTATATTCATGCATAAGAGAGATCTCCAGATATTTAGGAATATCCTATGGCACAGTGCAAAAAATATTAATGGATTTTAAAATGCATCCATATCACATCGTGATTCATCAAGCCCTAAATGACACTGACTTTGAACGTAGGCTCGATTACTGCTACTGGCTTAGAGACTTCATTAGGGAAAACCATCATATTTTGTCACAAATATTGTGGATAGACGAAGCATCGTCTTGCAGTAATGGCAGGGTAAATCTTCATAACGTGCATTACTGGTCGGACACTAATCCACACTGGTTACGTGAAGATTATCAGCAGGGTCGATGGAGCGTCAACGTCTGGTGCAGTGTTATTAATGGTGCTATTATCGGTCCGTACATCTTTAATGGCAATCTAACCGGTGACATGTATTTGAATTTTTTATTTAACGATTTACCAGGACTCTTAGAAAATGTGCCTTTACAAGTAAGAAGAAACATGTGGTTTCAACAAGACGGATGCCCGGCACATTATTCACGAAATGTGCAAGATTTTTTGAACAGGCATTTTCCTAACCGTTGGATTGGTAGAGGCAGTCTATTTTTCTGGCAACCACGGTCCCCCGATTTAACCTGCCTTGATTTTTATCTGTGAGGCCGAATAAAGGATTTGGTGTATAAAACTCGACCAACTACTCGAGAAGACACGATAGTCCGAATTCAAAACGCCATAAATATTATACCAAGAGCGGAAATTGAGACAGCTGTCAACTCCACCCAGAAGAGATTGGACCAGTGCATTCAAAATAATGGACAACATTTTGAACATTTACGATAAAACTATTAATTTATTTTTAACGTTTATTTTTAAAGTTCCATGTTCTTGTTTTTAGTGTTATTGCTCCTGCTGTTGTTGGACAGTTTTATTAAGATTTTTCATTGTTAAACATCTTATTTTTTCAATCCAAAACTGTAAATAAAAATGAATATACCATTACATTTGTTTTTTTTTGAAAAAAACTAAAAAATATGCTACTAATTCAGTTAACGCCATCTAGCGACGCCAGCAAAAGTCAAAAATTCAAAACCAAATAAGCGTTTTGTAGTGCAAATTATGCTCTTTCATATGAGCCTTAGTTTGCTAAAATCGGTCAAAAGAAACGGGAGACATCTTGGTTTATTTGAAAAAACAATTGAACTTCCCCCACCGCTTTATTTTGATATATAGAACGAAATATTTTAGACAAAAAGTGTAGGGAAATGGTCACTAAATATGAAAATGATATCATCGATATATTTTCATTAGGCAAAATTCTATAAAAACCCCATTTTTCTACTTGGTGTTGGTTGTTACGCCCTGTAGCGGACGTTTGACCAACTCGAAAATAATTTTCAGCCATTTCTCTTGGCGACTTTTATTATGATTTTTTTTTCTCAAATCTATACGACCAATATCTTATGAGATATGGCCGCTCGCTACCCTTGACTGATCACCCTGTACAGTTGGTTGAGAATGTGAATAAATAAATATTTTATAGGATGCCCTAAATCTATGAAGAAATATATTTGCCCCTGTAAATAAAAAAAAATTTTGATTTGAGTAAGTAATTTTGGTAGCAGTGCCTTTGTGCATGCACGCTGTCTCAAAAGTTTTAATACCAACTTTACTTGTTTGTTTAATATTATCTCATTAAATGAGTCCTTTTTCGCTGATTAAAAATATACTAGGTTATCTTTATCCTTATAGGCAAATGGAAAAAGTGTCAAACATGTTGCCATAAAAGGCAGTGGGTATTTATTGATTCCACATTTAGTTGGAATGTTTACTCTTTTTTACATATTTACTCGTTTTTGTAGGGTTTTTATCAATTTTATCGGTTGTATATAAATACAGAGCAATAAACCTTGGTATATTTACAATTTGCTAGAGGAGATCTATTTAATTAGACCATACAGTGTGCTCCATTAAAAAAACCAAATTGTCGTTAAACAGCATTCTTTTGTGACAGCCTGTATACACAAACATACAGGTAATAAAAGTATTTCCGAAACGTCTTATTTTTATGCAATTTACAGAGGCGATATACCTTGCCTATAAATAAATTTGGGTACATTATATATGATTCAGACAAATAAGCTTTTTTATATTTAGGGTTAACTTGGAGCAGACAAGACAAAGCTCGAGAAACGACACCCTGTTCAGGTCATATGCAGACAAGGTATTTTCGAAAGAAAATTTTGATAAAATAACCACTACGGGATTTAAAGAGGTACCAAACAGTTACGTCGATGCTTTCTTCACCACGAACATTTGTTTTTACGTCTACTCCTCCATCATAGTATCAGTTATTGTCCTGACCATAGTGAGGTCGATTACGTTCTACCAGTTTTGTATGTTGGCGTCAGTGAGGATGCATAATACGATGTTTATGAGGTGAGTACAATTTTTATGCAATTTAATATAAGTTCTAATTAAATAAAATGCTCAACAATTTGTAACAGTCGGGTAATTGCTATTATGAAATTACAGATAACTAACAGAAATAAAACAACTGAAAATGTGAATAATCTGCAAGTCTATTGAACACGATAGTATAAAATAGCAGACAAATGTGTTTTACTACTACAGCAAACTAACTTTTATTTGTAAGTATCCGTCATATAGTCAACAATCCTTTAAGTTTTATAAAAGGACATAAATTATTTGATTTTAACTAAATTTAAATAATAAAAGAGAATCAGCTGTTGTACTGTATGCGATGTTGTTCACCTCAGAGGGTCCAACAAAAAAGGGTAATTATCTTAATGCCTGTTTTGCTTCGTTTGCTTGTTAATAACCACCAAAATTGAGGTTCAGCCCCAAATTTCCACAACAGAAAATGATTAGATATTTCGTTCTGGTAATAGTGCAATATTGATTCTCGCCGACCTTGTCCTTGCTGGATTAAGGTTAATGACCTCCAACTTTAACAAGAACACCTCTAGGGTACTACTGCAAATTTTTACCTTGTCAATGTGCCATCGATTAGAATGTTACAACTGGATGGTGGTCGCCTGAATTCGAAACGTCGGATTGAAAAACTAGTCTCACCAATTTGTAGAGGAGAAAAAGTAAAAATGATAAAGTAAAAATTGTTTTCATCTGTCATTTCAGCTAAGCCTCCAATTATAGAAAAACCATAAAAGTAATTTTTTGTTTTATTTTAGTACTACTGTAAATTGTTACCTTGTCAATGTGCCATCGATTAGAATGTTATAACTGGTATTTTATTAAAATTAAACCAGAAATTGAACCCTAACTGGCTTCACGAGCTAAAAATATAAATGAAAATTACAAATACAGTGTGTCCCAGATTCGCTTCTCTGTATAGGAATCTCGGCTCCTATTATACCTACAGCAAAGATTAAATGGGGAAAGTTTGAGAGGAAACTTATTGCATTCGATATCTGGCTTCAGATTTACGATCGATCAATAAGTTTGGGAAATATCGGCGAAAACCGAAAATGGCGGATTTCGTTTTTCGCCAGTATATCCAGAACGGTAAATTTGACAACTGTCAAAATGTGACATTATTCGGACACATTTTTAAGACAAATAAGATGGCGTATATGACACGTTTTCATTGTTTTTTGTTAACCCGCAACCCGCCTCAACTTTCATTTTTCTTATGACCGCCATATTGGGTTTTTCGATTTTTGGAAAGAGCCTAAAATTTCTAGTTGTGATATCTCACAAGTGCATTAAAGATTTAAGTGTCATCAAAATATCACACTTCGTAAATTAGGTTTCAATGTTTTTAAAGGAGGCCATGATTTATTTGTCACAAGATTACATTAATAAAAGAGCTTTAACTACTTGGTAAGTGGGTAACATTAATTTACAAATCTGCAAAATGACGTCCATTTGCATCGAGACATTTTTGACAATTGGTGACTGTTTTTCGTACAACCCTGGTAAATGTATTTCGGTTAATATTTCTAAATGTGTCCAGAACTCTTTGTCTCAGGATTTCTATGGTCACGGCGGGATCAAATCTATAGATTTCATTCTCCGTATGACCCCAGAGGTAGAAATCCAAGGGCGACAGGTCAGGGGATCTAGGAGGCCAAGATATTGGACCATTTAAAGAAATTATTCTTTCGTCAAACTGCTCTCTTAAGAAGTTCCTGACTTGAATGGTATTGTGAGCCGGACATCCGTCTTGTTGAAACCAAGTTCTTCTTAATTCATCTTCCGTTAGAATAGCTCGTAAGGCTGGTACAACCTGGTTTCGCAAAAGCTCTAGGTTGTATCAGCCCGTTTAGGTTATAATCAAACAAAAATGGTCCAATAAGTCGATTTCCTGAAATGATTAATAATTTATAAATAGGTGCCCAGGTATTAGAAACTATAAATTATAAAGGGAAAATTATCTTTATTAAAAAGTAGATATTTTCTTTCCAAAAATAATTATCGAAACATCCCGTAATGAATGGGCTTGTATACAGTTGAAACCTATTCAGCTTTATTATGAAAAAAAAAACCTATTTGGTTAGCGGGAAGTAATAGCCGTAATAAATTATTTTGTTGGTATTGCATATTAATTTCGGAAATACTAAATCAATTTATTTCAGTGATATAATAATCTTAAAGAAGTACAGCGTGACTTAATAAAACATAAAATATCAAAAGAACAAACCCCTTGCGCTTTAAAATTTAAATTATTCGGAAATACAGCTGAACGCCTTTCTATAAACCGCAATGAAAATCGAAAAATAATTCGACATTTGATTAATATGGTATATTTTTCATAAAAAATTCCCGGGTAATAATATATAATTAAATTCAGACAATCAAAATAATTTTAGAGAATTAGCTAAATCTGCAGAAAATTTAGATAAAATGTTAATAAATTTATAGAACCCAATTTTATTTTTATAGGTTCTTCGAAACTACAATACAAAATGATTGAATAAAAATGTAATAACATCAAAAAAAAAGTAACTGACTAGAGTAGAACGTTTTACTTTTTTTTATTATATTGTACTCTTTTAGTATCATTAAAGAACTAAACGAAGAAAAAAAGATTATTATTTGACCATCATTTGGTGCCTATTTAAAAAAGATTGGTTAGATTAACTTACCAATGATCCCACACCAAACGTTACTTCCAAATCTGATCTGTAGACGTCTCTCTGCCACTTTGTGAGGATTTTGCACAGCCCAATGATGACGGTTGTGCCTATTAAAGACTCCACAATTCGTGAACATGCTCTAATCGGACCACAAGACATGATTTACAAAATCAGGATTTTCATTACATCTCCTAGTATACCACTCACAGAACTGTAGTCGTCTTGGTAAATCAGTTTCCTTAAGTCCTTGTACTATTATAGGTTTGTATGGATAGTACTTATTCTTTTTTAAAACTCTCTGTACTGTTGATTTTGGCACATTAGTTTCCTGTTCTACAGTTCTTACCGATGCACTAGGGTTTTCGTTGATAGCTTATAAAATGTTTCTGTCGCGATTTTCATTGTTATTATTGTATCCGCTTCTAGGTTGTTCGAAGACACCATGGTTAATTAAATTAACTACGACTTTCCTGATTTGGGTTTTATGAGGAGGCTGCCGCCTTTCGGGGTACTTCTCCAAATACCTTGCTTAGGTAACGTCGGCGTTTCTGTATGATGTATCTGTATGTATGATTGAAAGTACAGAGCTAACATGTCAACCTTTTCTTCATTTGAATACGGAATGCCGGCCATTTTCTATAGGTTTTGACAAATTATGTGACAGATTTATGACTTTATTGGGATAAAAACGTACCTACTACTTACTTAACCCAGCTTTGATACTTTCAATTATTTAATTTAAGGTCAAAGTCAAAATCCAATTTTTTTACAGATAAATCATGGCCTCCTTAGAAAAAACTGAAACCTAACTTTACGGAGTGTAATATTTCGATGAAACTAAAATCTTTAGTGCACTTGTGAGATATCACTAGACTGGAAATTTTCGGCTCTTTCCAAAAATCGAAAAATCTAATATGGCGGCCATAAGAAAAATGAAAGTTGAGGCGGGTTGCGGGTTAACAAAGAACAATGAAGACTTGTATATGCCATTTTATTTGTCTTAAAAATGTGTCCGAATAATTTACCGTTCTGGATATACTGGCCAAAAACGAAATCCGCCATTTTCGGTTTTTCCCCGATATTTCCAAAAACAATAGATCGATCGTAAATCTGAAGCCGGATATTGAATGCAATAAGTTTGCTCTAAAACTTTCCCCATTTAACCTTTGCTTTAGGTATAATAGGAGCCGAGATCCCTGTATAGAGAAGCGAATCTGGGACACACTGTATACACTTTTTGTATCTTCGGATATCGTTTTCAATGTATTTCTATGTCGAGATTTCTTACCTTGGAAATAAAATTTCTAGCCCAAAACAGTCCATCTTTTCAAAAATATGTAATCCCAATTTTATTTTATTTGCTCCTCAATTTAAGATGCTTTTTGGTCTTTATTTACATGTATTGGTCAGTAACTAAAGATTCAAAAGAGACCTTTTTGTCTTCTGCCAGCCCGTTTTATTTCCTTACTATGATTTTTTGTTGTACGTAAAAATGCGTTGTCCTCATTGACCAAATCATCTTTGCAGAGAATCTTGGTTTTGGCTGGCTGACTCTTTTTGTTT
The DNA here is from genome assembly GCA_030620095.1 of Kuschelorhynchus macadamiae. Classification (NCBI taxonomy): domain Eukaryota; kingdom Metazoa; phylum Arthropoda; class Insecta; order Coleoptera; family Curculionidae; genus Kuschelorhynchus; species Kuschelorhynchus macadamiae. The sequence continues at coordinate 900,916 of JAUTXW010004711.1, forward strand.
GTGGGCTCGTATACTAGTACATATACCCATACTCTAATTGTTCGTGGATGTTCGGGACTGTTCGGGTAACGTGACACTGCCCGAACATCCGATTGTTACAATTGATACACTTTTTTATTCGGACAAGTACATATAGGAGGAATGGAAAGGTGAGGGGAAAGGGGACGAGATCACCCTTCAAGGATGGGGGAAGGAATATACGTTTGGCGAATGTCAGCCAGACGGGCCCTACAGTTTATCGAGAAGTCCGAACTACGGCCATCCTCTCCACCTGAGAGTGTATGTGATGGCGGGGAGTCTGAATGTAAAACTACTACGGGATCATCTCGTCCCCCCATCCTGGTTACCGGCGTGAATGGCAGCGTGGAATTTATTTTACACTCTTCCCTGTTGGGTTTTTAAACCACTAATATTAGCTGCAGACTTGAAAAGCACCCACCTAGGATTCGAACCCAGGACCTGCGATACCAACACCAGTATAAACCTAAAGCTTTGCGCTCTCGGTCACCGACCGGCTCCCCAATCTTAGTTTTATAGTATTGATTTTCTAGCATTGGCTTTTCTGGATGTTACTTGTGCTCTTCCCTCATAGATGTCGCTATCTGCTACTACTAGAAATGTGGTAGGTACTGCCTAACGTTAACGTGAACCGTTACAAATTGCTTCGCGTTGAAAATTGACCTATTTTGAAACGTCGTTACTGAGTAACGACGTCAAACGAGGTCCAATTAAGTTTTGGCTGTCGGCGTATGAAAGAGTGTTATATTTTTAGTCTAATTTGAGTTAGAAGTTGTATTAACTTTCTTTTGGCCTGTTATACAGGGTGTTTAAGTGACTGATGCAAATTGGTCAAATTTATCTAAAACCGCTAGTATATTTAACAGACGATTTTTATTTCTTGGTACCTTTTTTATTCGTTAGGAACATACCTCGCAATTTTTTGGCAATTTTGAAGTTTTATGAGTTCCCTAAAATGGTAACCTACTTTTAACACAGGGGTGAATTTAAACACTTTGCTTTTACAACTGATTTTTGTGAGGTGAAAATCTTAAGGCAGACCAATAAAAAAGTAGCTTCCAAATTATGTTTTTCTGAAGTCCGTATTTAAATTAAATAGATTGATGATGGTCACCTGAATCCGAAACGTCGGATTGAAAAACTAATCTCACCAATTTGTAGAGGAGAAAAAGTGAAAATTATTTTCATCTGTCATTTCAGCTAAGCCTACAATTATAGAAAATCCATAAAAGTAATTTTTTATATTATTTTAGTTTTTCTAAAATTGTAGGCTGAGCTAAAATGACAGACGAAGATAATTTTCACTTCATCATTGTCACTTTGTCTCCGCTACAAATTGGTGATGTTAGGTTTTCAATCCGACGTTTCGAATTCATATCTTTTTTCTTGAGAAAATCCTCCTGCTGCAAAATAAAATTCCTTCTCCTCTAGAAATAGACGATGTAGTGCATAGAGGACCTCAGCCACTTCCAGTTAACTTTCCGCCTGATATTCATGGTCGTCGCTTTTCTAAATATATATTAAATAAAAAGTTACAAAACAGTGAAACAGTTTCCAGAGATTGGTTAGTTTGGAGTGTGGCGAAAAAAGTTCTTTTTTGCTTTCATGTCTTTTATTTGGTCATAATAAAACCAAGAAACCAGTGTCGACAGAATACCTCTTCATGAAAGCAGCAACATTCACAAGGCAAATTAAGTCGAATGGCGTCAATTAGAAAGTAATATGGCTACTAATCGAACCATTGGAAGCTTGTTGGTTAAACAAATGCAGAATTAGAAATAAACCTGGAAAGAGATGCTTCGACGGTTTCTAGATGTAACTCTATTCCAGGCAGAACGTGGACTTGCTTTTAGTGGAGATAGTCATGAAATCGGCAATCCAAGAAACGACAATTTTTGGGGATTTTAGAATTACTGAGTCACTACGATCCTCTTCTTGATGTTCATTTAGAAAAAGTAAAACGATCGCAAGATAAAAATCATAGATTACAAGTTCACTATTTATCTGCGCACATACAGAAAGAAAAAGCAGCAGCTAAATGTTTGTTTATAATTGTCGATGCCACCTGAGATTGTTCTCATGCTGAATAAACATCTGTTATTCTACAATATGTCGGATTAGCAAACGGAACCAATGATTATAAAATGTGTGAAACATTTTTGAAATTTGCAAACTGTAGTCAGAAAACTGGAGATGCTATAGCCCAGCTAGTTCTTGATTTCTTTGATTCCATTCTTGTTGCAGATTTCCGGGGTCAGGGATACGATAACGGGAGTAATATGTCCGGTGCTTATAAGGGAGCTCAGGCTCGAATTTTAGACATTAACCCTCTCGCCATTTTTTCACCATGTACGTGCCGTTCTCTGAATATATGCGGGATATATGCAGCTGAATGTTGTCCTAAAGTAATAACATTTTTGGTGCCACTTTACAATATTTTCTCTGCCAGTCCTCAAAGATGGGAAATTCTTAAAAAAACAAATTGGATTGTCTCTCCATTCCCTATCCACAACTCGTTAGTCTGCCAGAATAGAAAGCTTTAAACCATTTTCTGAAAGACTTTTATTTATTTATTTATTTATTCACAATTTAGGACTCCACAGAACATTGTTCCACAAAGCATCCACTTTATACATTTATGTATTATTGGGTAATAACATTAGATAATTTTAGATAACTTAAATATTAAAGTTAGAACATTTTGCAAACAGTAACAACGACAACAACAATGATAATAACAATATCAGTAATATCAATATTATAAATTCCAAAATAATATATATTAGCATAAGAAAAAAAAATTGTATTTTTTTTTAATTAAGTTTCAAAAATTTTAGAAAAGTACAGTCTTTTTAAATTAATTTTGAATGTAGAGATCTTATCACAAAACAAATCGATATCATCAGACAATTCATTACATGTAATTTGAAATCTAATTAATGGGGCGTTGCGTCCTAAATTTGTTCTGCGAAACGGTACATTAAAAAGCGAGTGGTTTCTGAGCTCCCTAGTAGGGATATTAAAGTTCAAAAATGATAAAAGATGGGTAGAATCTACTTGGTGGTGGATAAGCTTATAAATCATGCAGATATCAGAAATACTACGGCATATTTCAAGGGGGATTCCATATCACTGAAGCAAATGAAAGCTTGCTATGGACAAACGCAAAATACAACGAAAGAATCGTCCTAGGATTTCTGAAAACTCTACAACTTCTAGTAATAAATCCCAGCATCTTACTGGCTTCTGCAATAACTTTGTCGAAATGTAAACGAAAGGACCACTTATTGTCCAGAATTACACCAAGATCTTTGACATGATCGACATTTTTTAGGGATTTATTGCCAATTTTATAATCGTATTTAAATAAATTAATGTTTTTGGAAAAGGAAATTGAGAGGCATTTGTCCAAATTTAGGAACAAACTGTTCCTATTACAATAAACAAGCAGTCTGTTCAAATCCTCCTGTAGTTTGAGACAGTCTGTCGGGTCCCCTATTTCACGATATATCTTGAGATCGTCTGCATATAAAGTATATTTGCTATTTAAAAAACATCTACTAATATCCTTAATATATACTGTGAAGAACAGGGGGCTCAGATGACTATCCTGAGGAACACCTGAAGTATTTTCAAACGTCTCTGAATGGTACCCGTTGACTACAACAATCTGTTTTCGCTCACAAATGTAAGACGATACCCAATTCAAGATTCCCCTACTTACTCCGACCTCAGCAAGTTTTTCAAGTAACCGTCTATGACTGATTTTATCAAAAGCCTTGCTGAAGTCTGTATAAACGGCGTCACTCTGCGTTCTACTGTCCATAGCCGTACAAATGTCATGGGAATAGCATAATAAATTTGATTCGAGAGACCTTTTTGGGAAAAAGTCATGCTGTTGTTCTATAATTGTATTTTTTACTGTTACTAGAATATCTTACTTACTTACTTACTTACTTAACGGCTTTTATTTAAATATTTTTTTACAATGGTATTTTTGCAAATGTATTGTAAATTTACTTATTGGAGCCTAAAGCTACTCTTACACTTAAGAGTAATTAGCAGCTTGACTTTATATCTTCCACTTTTAAACTATTTTTTGAGAATTTTTGCAAATGTATTTATTTTACTTATTGGACGGTAATTAGATGTCTTCTATCTCCACTTTTAAATATGGGTGTCACATGGGATGTCTTCCATTTTTCAACAACAAACTGTAAATAAAGTGCAAAGGCACACACAGATTTAATGCACAATTCTTTATAAATTCAGGAGGTATCCCATCAGGTCCTACACATTTTTTTATGTCTAAGTTTTTTATAATATTTAAAATTAAGGTTTTGGTGACTGTAATAGGAGGCTCGCTACATGGTGTATGTACAGAGTTTGTATTAGCTACGCCAGTGGAACTATCCACGTACACGCTTTTGAAAAATGTTGCAAATAAATTACTTATGTCCCTTCCGTTAGCAGCAACAAAATTTTCATGGTACAGAACCCGAGGTACACCCAGTTTGGTTTTCTTTTTATTTGATACGTAGTTCCAGAATTTTTTAGTATTTTTAGAGATTTCCGATTCCATATTATTGACATATTCTTGAAAATCATTTTTAATTAGTTGTTTGGAAAGGCGTCTTAAACGAGAGAAATTATAATATGATATTTGATCTTTGTATTTTTTATATTTTTGTGATGCTTATTTTTTTCTGTTATTATTTTTATTGTCTCTACCTTAAAGTATATTGGGTGCTTGCCCTTTATTTTAAATGATGGAACAAATTGTTCTATAAGTTGGTTAATTTCTAAGTAAAAATAATCTATTACATTGTCTAAGGATTTTTCAAAAAACAATGTTTCCCATTGCACCTCGCCCAAGCCAATATTTATGGACTCGTAATCTGCCCTATTAAAATTAAAAATCTTTCTATTTTGTTGTGTAAGAGGTTTTACTTCAACAGTAGAAATTGAGAATTCCAAAGCTGGATGGTGTAAGTCTTCATCCACAAGGCAATTGCTGGAACGACTGACCTCAGATGTTAAGTTTTTGTTGCTTCATACTAGATCTAATGTTTTGTTACTACCATTAGGTATACCATTAAACTGCATTAATTCCAAGTAAGAAAAGGCGTCAACCATAGGAGAGGAGTCCTCATCTATTTGTGTAGGTTGAAAGAAATTTTAATTTTTTAAGCTAATCCATTGTATATTGGATAAATTAAAGTCCCCTACTATAGTGACCGCCCTCTCCGAAACAATATTTTCGATGGCGTAGAGCTTATTAATAAAAGATGCAAAAGCATAAGTGTCACCTGGAGGGATGTACACGCAGCACATATACATTTTTTCACCGCTGATATTATTCAGAGAGACCCAGACATCCTCAGCTTCGGATTCTAGTTCACAGCACCTTTTTGCCTGCCACACTTCTTTAACTGCGAGAAGTACCCCGCCGCCATCCACTTTAGAGGATGACGTTGTTTCCCGATCACGCCGAATGCAATAAAGGCCGTAGAAAATTTAAATTTGACCCCAGAAATTCGGTCTGCTCTTGACGGATTGTATAGAAAGAAGCGTTCTTTTACAGGGGTTGAATAGGACAATTGACATAGAAGAAAAAAACCTTGCAAGTTTATTAAATGGTATAATTTGCTTAGAGACAGTTGGGATACGATTTTGTTGAAATGCAGATTAGTTGCTGAAAATATTGGAATATCAACGGAGTTTAGAACTGGTGTTGAGCGGCCTGAAAGGAAAAGGAATCAGCCACAGAAGAGTCTTTTGCAAACTCGACCTCGGACGACATTTTTAAATGCAAGGTTTTTAATTCATTTCTGGACAATATTTTTATTGGAATAACCACCCGATTTAAGGCCGTACAGGAGATCAACAGTTTTGTATTCTTCGAAACTCTACCGATTCTTCGGAAAGAGTAATTGAAGAAAACTCACGCACTCTTCGAGCTAAATACGAAAATGATATAGGCCCTCAACTTCAGGAGGAGTTGATGCATTTAAACGCAATATACAACACCAATTTTGGCAACGTACAGCTTGGGCATCTAGAACTAGTAATTAGAATACGTTCTTTAAAACTGGAAGCTTTGTTCCCTATTGTCGTTAATATTCTGCATCATCCCTGTGACTGTTGCCCAAGCAGAACGCTCGTATAATTGTTTAGCGAGAATAAAAAATGTTTTAAACTGGACGATGATGAATCAGGATCGGCTATCCGACTTAGCGCTTTTAGCAATAGAGGCTTAAGTAGCCAAGAAGTGCAATTTTTTGACCAAGGTATAGAAATATTTGCAATGCATTGCACTAAAATAAATGTTTTTTGGTTTAAACAAAAGCCAATTATTTTTGTTTTATTTTCTTTTGTTTGTACTAGTTATATACACTTATATAAGAGTAATTTGTTTTCGTTTTTTAATATGTTTTCTGTTTTTTTTTTCCTATATGAATAAAATAAACTGAACTTTTTTATTTTGGAGTTCTATATAACCAATCTACGTAGGTACTAATTAATATTCAGTTTTCCATTTTGAAAGGTTACCAGGGCCCGAAAGCTTGAATAGTTCCGGCTCTCGGCCGCCCTTTCCATTTTTAATGGAACACCCGGTGCAATCCAACATTTTCTTTTTCACCGTTAGTCCCTTATATAGAGGATTACGATTAGATCTGTAGTGTTTCTAGATAAAAGTTTTTTCTAGATAAAAGTAAGGAAATCCAATTCAAACAATTAAAAGTGCCTATTTCCGTCTTTTCAAATCTATTTCGATACCTACGTTAAAATCAGGTTGTGTCACGTCTTTAAAGGCACCCTGAAGTGTTCAGATAAGACGTTATTAATGATACAACCCATTGACTATACATTATGATAATCAATAGTATCATTTATCTTATGTAGCACAGACCAAAGGTAGCGTTTGGGTAATGAAGATAAATACGTTTTTCCAGTGTTTTGGCTCGGGTCGAAATACTAAAGTTTATTTTTTTACATTAAAACTGAAATAACATACTTTAATATAGAATAATGAATTTATCATGAACAAATAATGAATAGAAGAACGTCACTTTAATAGTTGGGCAAACTGTCCACTATTTACTTTTATGCTTACAGTAAGAATTAAAGTAGAGATTACAATTCATTCATAAATCACGATCGACCAATGTTTACGATAAAACAAAAAGTGGGGATGACCCATGTCCAAGCCGTGGCCATTTATTGACGAATGCCAGTGGCGGCGCGAGTTTTCACTTCCCGCATAAGGAAATATTATTAATCGTGAAAAAATCATCCTTCCGAGTTTTTACAGATCCTCACGTTTTTCCATTACTGTCAGTCAGTCAATCTGTTCCGATATAGTTAAAAAATCCACTTACTGGCTTAACTGTAATTTTATTTAATTTTCAAAATGACAATGTCAACAGGTCGGACGGATGATTTTAACATTTGTGGAAGTTATTTAAGAATGCACAACAAAAATCAAAATGGTATAGCGAACAAGTTTTGTCATTTGTACAGATTCGGCTGAAATGTCAGTATCTAGAAGTATTTAAGGATGAAAGTTATAAAATTTTAGTGAATATTTGAGCAATAAACATGGCGGCGGAATTTTAACATCTGTACAGATTTGAGAAAACATATCATACATTTTTAGTAAATATTTAAAAAAATGATAGTAGGAATGCCTAGATTGCGATCGAATTTTAACATTTATACAGATTTGATTAAAAATCGATATTAAGTGTGCAATTTATTTTTAGCAATAAATATTCAAAATGGGGATGACATCAATCAATCAATCCGATAAGTACTTTTTTCAGATATTTTTAAACATTTACTTACCACCGTTTGTTCCCCCATTTTGATTTTGTCTCAACAATTTTACAATTTTATCCCTATATAATATTTGATTTTTGAACAAAATTTGAACATAATCCGATGCAGTAGTTTTCTGCATTGATTTTTATAATATTTTATTACGCCGCCATTTTGGATTTGTAGTAAAACTTATCAGTTTATGGTCATGTCACACCTAATTTTTCTGCAAAATTTGGATAAAAAGCAGTTTTTTAGTAATATTTTTTTAACATTTCAGTAGACGAAAAGAGGAAAGTAAAAAAAAATAAAGCGAGCGCTATAAGATAAGAATAGAGCCAATTGTCATATTGTTTTTCCATGTTAATAGCTAAAATTTAAAAAATAAAAGATTTTTTTTCAATATCCTAAATCTTAAATTCTACACATTTTTACTTTTAATTACCCAAAGAACCACCATTTAAATTCCCTTGCCTAACAACATAAACTTATATAAAAAATTGGCACAACTCAAGTGAAAATTAAAAAAAGTCGCGAAATCATCCGTAACCTTATTATTGCCCCAGATTTCATCCAAAATCTAGTGATTTTCGAAATCGCAGTACGTTTTTTTAAACGTGGGACGCCCTTTGACTATTTTAATATATTATAAATATATTCTATAATTATTTTAATTCTGTGATGGGAAAAACTATCGTAATCGAAAAAAATCACCTCACCTCAATTGTATCATTTTGTTTTTCTCACATGACCCCCGACGAAATAGCTAAAATTTAAAAAATAAAAGATTATTTTTTTTATTTTCATTATCCTAAATCTTAAACTCTAACCAGTCTAGAACATGTTTACGAACACATTTTTACTTTTAGTTACCCAAAGAACCACCATTTAAATTCCTTTACCTGACAACATAAACTTATATAAAAAATTGGCCCAACTTAGGTGAAAATTAAAAAAAGTCGTGAAATCATCCAAAACTTTATTATTTCCCCAGATTACATCCAAAATCTAGTTATTTTCGAAATCGCAGTACGTTTTTTTAAACGTGAGACGCCCTTTGACTATTTTAATATAGTATAGATATATTCTATAATTCTTTTAATTCTGTGATGGGAAAAACTATTGTAATCGTCAAAAAAATCACCTCACCTCAGAGTCTTTCTTGTATCATTTTGCTTCTGAGGATTCTCACATGACCCCCGACGAAATAAACGTTCTATTATACTGAACAGGATTGGTCAATATGTCATGTGACCCAAAATAAGTGAATAAAGTATCTTCCTCTAGACATGTCTCCTGGAAAAGGAAATCTTGCTGTATACTTAGTGTTTAAAAGAAAATTCCAAACTTAAACGGCCATTTTTTTACAAACTCACATTGCCCCACCATAGTTAGGTCAACTAAAGCTCCTAGTTTCGCAATGTCAAGGATAAAGTAAATAAAACTTATTTATTAAATATTTAAAAAATCAGTGTTCTTCTAATGTCACCCTCACCTTTAGGATGCTGCTTTTTGAAGTAACTCAACATATAATTAGAAGATTTGTAGCATATCAACAAATACACAATAATACATTAAAATACATGCAGTAGTGATGCTAAGAAAAACTTAGTATCTAATAAAATATTTTATAGCAAATTAATTTCTTTAATGTTAAAATTTATTGTAGTTCCACGACCCGCTATTGGTAACAATGTTTTTACTGCTAATCCCTTGTCAATGAAAGTGGGATGGAAACATTACTAAAACTCTGGTTCTGATTTCTGTGCTTTAAGATTTTTTTGTATTTTACTATTGCAATAAAAGTAGTTTGTTTGGAAAACTATTCTTATTCACCGTAATATAAATTGGTATAAACATTGGATTTTCTGGCTAGGCTTGGCATCGTCGTACGATCGACCTTATACTGTGAGGTAATCTTGGCAGTGGCTAAATATGTAAATAATGAACTCTATTTTTATTCTTACTCTAAGCTTCTATGCATTTTCTTAATCCCTTTACCAAATAGCACCTTATTTGGAGTAAAGTACTCTGTTTTTTCCTGATAACATTGATGGCATCTTGAATTTTTTGCAAACAGTTGCTCTCGAATCAGGATTTTTTTGCATACACTAAAGCTTTAATATAACCGCTAAAGAATAGATCCAAAGGATTAAGATCCGGGCCACGCGGAGGCCATGGAAATTTACTGCCTCGACCAAACCATCTGTGAGGCAACCATTTGTCTAAAAAACTGCGAACCGCAACTGGATAATGCGGTGGTGGAGCACCATCGCGCATATACCACGTTTTGCCGTAAATTTAAAGAACATCATCGAGCATTTTGCAGAAGCTGCAAGTACTGGTTATCGTTTAGACCAGGGGAGCTCAAACTTGAACTACTCGCGATCTACCTCAATATTTTTAGACTACTTACGATCGACTCTGAGAGGCTGTAAGTATGTGTGATACCTACCTACCTAGGTAGGGTCTACCGTAGCATATATAGATATTAGCTTTCCGCACAATATATATTATTTTAGTCAAGGTTTGGGTTAGGTTTAGTTAGGTTCTTCTCTACAATATCAATGAAAAAACTCATAGTTATTCAAAATTGCGAGTTTATTGGTTGTTACAAAACAAAAGAGTTACATATGGTGTTAAACTTAACTAAGGAGTGACTTTGGATGTTAAAGCGTGGCACTGGATGTCCTCAGCAAACTTTTCATAAGATGGTACGTAACCACTGACTGCTAATCGCAAGCATGATGACATATGATCGTCAGTTAGTCGATTGCGATATTTTGACTTAATTATCTTCATTTCAGAACATGCAGACTCGCACAAGTAAGTTGACCCAAACATTGCTGTCAGTTGATGGGCGATTTGCCTTAGATTCGGATATTTATCTTCAGATATAAAACACCAGAAATTTGTATCAGATGATGTAGCTTTGAGATGTATATCTGATATAATCTGCACCAACTCATTTTCAACAGAACATGAGTTTATATTAAACTGACTTGCTATTTCAGTAGCTAATTCCTCAGTGTTTTTACATGAAAAAGGATAACTCATAAATGATGCTACATTTGCCAATTTACTACAATCATAAAAACGCATTTCCAATTGTCCCAAAATATTTGATAATTCAGCCTCATACGTATCATAATTCAACTGAAGAATCCTTGCTTTCAAAGACGGAAAATGTTTCAGCTCCTTTCTTTTCAGTTGATCTATCATAAATTGCAATTTACTTTTGAATGAGTTTACTGCGCTAATCATCTCAATAACAGTTTTTCCTTTACCTTGAAGCTCCAAGTTAATGGTGTTTAAGTGCATTTTGATGTCAGTCAAAAATGCCAAATCAGTCAATCATTTTTCGTTTTTGAACATCTGAGTGTAATCACCTCTTTCGTCTAGAAAAGCTGTTATTTCGGGCAATAACTAACCTTTCTAGGAATTTTCCGCGACTCAACCACCTGACGTCCGTGTGAAGAACTAAATCAGTGTGTTCAGCTGGCACCCTATCTTCCAGCTGCAACTTAAAGAGCCGCCGTAGCAAGCTACGTGCACGGATGGAATTCACAATTTTTGTTGCAATGCCCATAATTTCCTCCGTGTTTAAAACTTTTGAACACAAAACTTGTTGATGTATAATGTAATGGATTGAAAAAAATGAAGGGAAATCTTCATTAGCTCGACACAATGCCACAAAACCGCTTTTGTTTCCAGTCATTGCTGGTGCTCCATCGGTTGTAATGCACACTAATTTATATATTGGTAGCTTGTAGTTTTTTACAAAATTGAAGAAAACGTTATATATATCTTCGCCACGGGTCTTCCCCTTCACGGGAATGATTGTCAAAAATTCTTCCTTAGCCAACATGTCATTGAATACCATCCGAATAAAAATACACAGCTGGGCAGTGTCTGTCATATCGGTGGATTCGTCGAACTGTAAAAAAAAGTATGTACATTCCATGATATCATTTTTTAGTTTATCTGCTATATCCTGACTCATGACTTCAATACGCCTTGTGGCAGTCGGACGAGGTAACTGAAGTTCTCTAATAGCAGACATGATTTCTGTTTTATTTTTAAAATCTCCAAATAAAGTCTCACCCGCTTCAATAAATGCTTCCTTCACAACCGATCCATCTTCGAATGGTTTCTTGTGTCCTTGTGTCTTGTTGCGCCAATATATGAGATATTTTAAATGACGCGATCGTAGCAGTTTTTGATTGTTTGGCTGGTCTTGTGAACATAGTTTGTTCTTTTTTCAAACAAGATATCAAATCACGTACTTTTCGTTTTCTTAATTCACTCTGTGGCGGAAAATCCTTTTCATAGTTTTTATGAACCGTTTTATGACGCCTCTCTAAATTACCACGCTTAGCTATTGCAACTGACGCACGACAAATAAGACAAATGCACTTATCCTTCACCATACAAAACATAAATTCTTCCTCCTAATGGTTATTAAAATGATACGTTTTAGATTTCTTCGCTGCACTCATTTTGTACTATTTAATAATAAACTTTGTATCGACGTAGTATTGCCTTCAAGTTGCAATTCAGAATGACTCCAATTCCTGCAGGCGCAACATTTATATCGGCGTGAACGAAACTCTCGAATGTTCCCGACAACGTTTTGCTTGGCTACGACATTCTCGAGTAACTAAAATCATATGAGTTAAGTCGTTTAAAGGAATAGTATGAAATTATTATCCATCTTTCTTTATAAATCGATCAAATAAACACTAATTAACTTCGATACAGTGAGCCGTAAACAAAACAAAAGAATAATTACCCATAGTAGACCCACGTCTGGCATACTATTAATTACGACAGGTTCAACTTGAACTGTAGTGAAATAAAGGGAGGTCACGCTTGCCAAACTTACCCTGAATCTCTATTAATTAGAAGCAAACTAAACCCCTACACTATTTTAATATTTTGCTTACAAAAATATTAACATAATTTATATTTCTTCATTTCAGGATAATTAATGCTACGATGAGATTTTTCAACACGAACTGTTCTGGGCGAGTCTTGAACAGGTTTTCGAAAGACATGGGAGCGATTGATGAAAAACTACCTTACGTATTAATTGATACAATACAGGTTTGTAAGCTTTGCATACCAGTTTAAGATAAGACCTTCAAAATATCATTTATAGATTAGAGTGAATCTGAATTTTATATTCTGCTGTTGTACATAAATCACATGATATCTGGACTGTGACTGGGTTGATGTGGGTCACAGACATAATAACAGGGAGACGCAATTTCATCGCAACTATACATTGTCAATTAACTATACATAATTTTTATCAACAAATTATTATTCAAATAACCTGTTTTAAAATTCAATAAAATCCCATTTCTTAAAAACTGATAACATCGCCGCATATTTATAGTCAAAAGCAGTGTTATGGTGCGGGTCATACGATTTATCAACGACAAACTTTTTAAGTTTGTTTTTCTTTTATTACGTGTAATCATATCCTCCGCATAAAATCCGGAAGATGAATTAGATAGACCTATGATATTTTATATGAAAAACGGGGATAAACATATAAATACCAGCAGTGCAAAAATCTTTTAGAGATGTCACTTCAAAGTCAGATTGACAAGTCAGTGACAAAATGAGTAACAGAAAACAATTTTTGGGGTTTTTTGCATCCACAAGCGAAAAAAATGGTATTAAATCTAATAAAATATTACGAAAATGAAAATTCACCGGCCAATATCCAGGAGACAGTAGCAAAAGCTCTGGGAATCGGTATAAGGACTGTGCAAAAATTGTGCATGAAAAAAAGACAAGACAGAGGACTTAAATGACAATGTAAAAATGGATGTTCGTAATGCAATTTACGATTTATACACATCAAAAACGAATATAACCCTTCAAGTTTTAAAAGAAGCCTTAAAAAATCGAGGCATATTGGAAATTGGACTAAAATCGTTGTCAAAATTAATAAAAATGTTGGGTTTTCGATATAAAAAGGACTGTAATCGAAGATTTTTATGCGAGTTGCCACATATAGCAACTCAGCATATTCAGTTTTTAAAGAAATACACGGAAAATGTTAATTCAAAATTTAGAAAAGTGGTATTTTTAGACGAGACCTGGATATTTTCTAATGGAAGTGGTTCGAAATCTTGGCAGGACGAGTCTGTAAAAAGTGTCAAGAGAAAAAGGGATGTAGGACGGGAAAACGGTTCATCATTTTGAATGCAGGTTCTTCAACAGGATTTCTCCCAGGTGCAAGTTTACTGTTTTCTTCAATATCCAAAAGTATGGACTATCATGATAATATGAACTGTGAACTGTTAGAAAAGTGGTTAAAAGGATAACTGATTCTAAATTTAGATGCTCCATCTTTAATCATTGTGGACAATGCATCTTATCCTTCAAGAATCTTACATAAACAACCTACTTCATCCTGGAAGAAAAGTTATATTTATGACCGGCTAATAAAACAAAAACAAAATCCTTTACCCAACATGCTGGAACTAGAACTTCTTTTAATGGCAAAATCTATTAAAAAACCAACAATATATGCCGTAGATGAAATATTACGGGAAAATGGACATGAGGTTTTACGACTGCCGCCATACCATTGCCAGTTTAACGCAATAGAATTAATATGGGCTGGGACAAAATCATATTACGAAAAACACGTGAACGATGGTCTAACATCAGATGAAGTGCAAATTGTTTGGCAAGATTCATTAAATTATATTACGCCGGAGTACTGGAAGAAATCTGTGGAACATACGGAGAAATGAATATGGGATTGGTAGAATCGAGAACGAGTTCCAGATGTCGAAATAGCACCAATGATCATTGCGCTAGTTGAGGACGACTCAGAAGATGATGACTTTTTAAGTGATGATAATATTTTTAGTCTATAATATTAAAAAGTTTCTGAAGCATTATATTAGTTTTTGACGTGTATAAATCATAAATTGCATTATGAATATCCATTTTTGCATTGTAACTTAAGTCTTTTGCCTTTAGATTTTTTCGTGTACTTTTCTTAGTCTTCTTCGGAGTTAAATTATATTTTTTTTCATGCATAAGTTTCTGTACATTCCTTATACAGATTCTAAGAGCTTTTGCCACTGGCTGCTGAATATTAGCCAACGAATTTTATTTAAAAATTTTTTTATTAGATTTGACACCACTTTTTTGCTTACTTTTTTAGTGCATTTCTAATTTTGTAGGCAATAAATAAATAATTATAGAATACTGTGTGAAAAATGCTAACTTTCCGATAATCCTAACGAAAAAATATGATACTTTTATTTGGAACACAGATCGGGAGAACCACGATTTAAAGTTTGAGGATATACAGCTAATGCGGGCATTTATGTTTGTTATCTTAAGAAATTCAAAAATATGAGCTTCTAGGCTTTTTTGTATATTTTTTGAACAGGGACCGGAAAACTATTTTAATTTAATAATATACAGGGGAAATTGAATTTTTTTCTTTTTTTTTAAAGAACAATTTGTATAATATATATCTATCAAATGTACAGGGTGTCTCAAACTAGACGACCCTGATTTATTATGGGAAAACGAGAAGTGCAGATAAAAATATGATAAATATAGAGTATTAAATGAATGATGATAAGGTATATTTTAATATGTTTTTTTGTGTATTCAAAATGTCGGTTGTGACATCACACATACTTTTTCAACTGAAGCATACCTATGTTTCCGCACATTTGAAAAGCTCTTATTTGGTTGAGTTGCTTTTATTAAAAACCTTCTCTTTTTATTCGAAAGTTGTAAGACAAAATTTTTGAATTTTTTTTATATATGGTAGTATATAAAAATTTTGATTTACCAAAAATTCGAATAGTCCATGGAAATCAATGGAAATGAAGTTTCATTGTGATAGTTAATAACGTATGTCAGAAATGTTTATTGTTCTTTGCTTTGATACTTACTGTTTGCAACAGTCGGGTAATTGTTATCATAAAATTACAGAGAGTAAACAAAAATAAAACAACTGAAAATGTAAATAATCTGCAAATCTATTGAACACGACAGTATAAAATAGCAAACAAATGTGTGTTACGCATACAGCCAACTTTTTTTTTAGGTATCCGTCATATAGTCTTATAGCTATTTTTAAGATGTTTGGCCAAACGCTTATCTAGAATCTTAAACCTTTTTGCTTTTTATCTTATATAACTAAAAATTTAAATTTTTATTGTGTCCCCAAAAACAACCCTGTTCTCTCATACTAATTTAAAATAGCCCCCTCTTTTTACAAGAAATTATTTAAGTTTTATGAAAGGACATATAAATTATTTGAGTTTAACTAAATTTAAATAAGAAAAGAAAATCAGCTGTTGTACTGTAAGCGATTTGATTCATTTCAGAGGGTCAAAAAAAAGATACTTAATGCTTGTTTTGCTTCGGTTAATAACCACCAAAACTGAGGCTCAGCCCCCAAATTTTCATAACAGGAACCGATTGGATATTTTGTTCTGATAATAGTGCCATATTGATTTTTATTCTCGGCGACCTTGTCCTTGCTGGGTTTAGGTTAATAACCTTCAACTTTAACAAAAACACGTTTAGTGTACTTTAGTAAATTGTTATCATGTTAATGTGTCATGGATTAGAACGTGTACTTTTTTTTGCTCTTTAATTTAAGATGCTTTTTGATTTGTATTTACATGTGTTGGTCAGTGACTCAATATTCAAAAGAGACCTCCTAGTCTTATGCCAGCCCGTTTTATTTCTTTACTATGATATTTTGTTGTTGTGCGTAAAAATACGTTGCTCTCATTGGCCAAATCATCTTTGCGGACAATCTTGGTTTTAAAAGTTTTGATTTTCTAGCCTTGGCTTTGCTAGATGGCACTGCTCTTGCTTCATAGATATCGCTATCAGCTACTAGTAAAGATCTGGCAGGTACTGCATAAAGTATCGTTAACGTGAACCGTTGGATATTGTTTTAATCTATGGCGAGTGTCAAAAGATCCTTCAAAACCTGTTTTGTTACATCAAATGGTTATGGCAAATGGTTATTACGATTACAAACCAATTTAGAATATCTAAGGCCGAGGTATATGGAACTAAGAATAACTTTTTTTGCGTATATAGGTACTGATAAATCTGACAGTTGCTGACCATCAGTTTATAATCATATCATATATAACGAAAGCCGATTTGTAAGCAAGGTAAACAAAGGCGCAAAAAATGAACATTATCAGAGTACAGAAAATCTACATTTCTTTAAGGAAATTCAATTTCAGGAGCATTTTGTTATAAATGTTTGGTGTGGTATAATCGGCCAAAATTAAATTAGGCATTTCTTTTATGACGTTCTGCTAGATGAAAGAAGGTATCTGCTATTGTTTTGGAAAGATCTACCAAATCAAGAATTTTAAAATCTGATGATGCGTGTGCTTGAGTTAAATGTAAATTTAATACAATTTTAAATATGGCCAAACTAAGGCCTCTGGTACATTTATTGCACTAAAAAATGTTCCTATACATTTTTCGTTTCTTAAAACATATATTTTTCAGATAGCCCTTAACGTGTTAGCTGTGAACATCGTAATTGCCTCAGTGGACCCATGGATTCTGATACCCACATTTGTTATCGCTTCAATGTTCTACTTCTATAGAAACGTGTTCCTCAGAACTAGTAGAAATATAAAAAGGATGGAAGCCACAAGTAAGAAATCGTCAATAATAAATTTATATACCAAAAAGGACAATTTGCCAAATTTTAGCTCAATCGGATGGGGGCATCTTTCATTCACATGAACACGCGGAAATACATCATTTTCATTTTCAACACTTTAGAATACCTAAAAACCGTTACACGAAAACAAAAAACAGCTTTCATTGCTTTCAAGAAGCCCTCCTTAGTAACAAGATGTAAAAATTTTCCTGAGGTAATGTATCATTTCCATTTTCCACACTTTAGAATACCAGAACCCAGTTACATGGAAACTTTGTTTAATTTTGCATTCTACATATTTTACTGACCATAAAAATTCCTGCGGAAATACGTAATTTCCATTTTACGAGGACATTGTGTAAACTTTAGCAGAAATGTCATATCTACCAAATATTACTTTATCTTCTACGAAGCCTCCTGAATGGCGTAAATTAAAAAAAATTCTCAGCTGAAACTCTCAATTTTTTACCTACTTATCTATTTATTTATTTTTAACCTTTACCTTCACTGAAATGTGGTAGATTCACAACACATTTGTTTTACTTCGTTAAAGCGTTCTGAATGTAGAGTATAAAAATTAATGTGATATTATAACTTAAATGACGGGTAATGGCTTTAAAGATGGTTTTATCGACAAACCTGGGCTAACTTAACACCCAGTAGAACAATATAGGTTTCCTTTAAAAAAATTCTTGTTTTAATATATACTCGGAATTTTGTTTACAAGCCACCGCGCGCTTTCTTTGCACTAAACCTTTTTATTTTTTTTTATTAGTTATCAGTTTATTTCTATAAAGCCTTCCGAAAATAATAAGGAATTTCCACAAAAACATTTTTGCATTTTTATGTTCAGAAAAGTGTTAGGAATGGCAAACATCAACAATCTCCATGTAACTGGGGTCAGGTATTCCAATGTATAGAAATTTCCTCGGAAAATGGAAATAACAAATTTCCGCAGAAACATTTTTGTATTTTTGTGTTAAGAAAAATGTTCAAAATTGCAAATCCAAGCAATTTTTTTAAATAACTGCCTTCTAGTATTCTCAAATGTAAAAAAATTTCCTGGGAATATGGAATATAAAAAATGTCCGCAGAAATATTTTGACCAAGCCTAATCGAGCCTAACCTAACCTAGTTCGCATTTTTATTATAGTTTATTTCTATAAAGCCTTCTGAAGAACTTATAAAAATCATATTTTATAACTTAATAACAGTTTATGGCTTTATTGATGGCGTTATTGACGAACCTGAGTTAACCTAACACCTAACGAGATAGATTCAAAACATAACCTAGTCCGCATTTTTATTATACTTAAAAGATAAATAAAATTACTCGTTTCTCATCCATATATATCTGAATGGGTGTTTCTTAATTGAGTGTCAATGTTTAAGGAGGTGATTTTTGGGTCCATTTTAAGAAGAAAACTTCATATAAACATATGTCTTAAACGGTGTAAATTTTGAGATACAGGATGTTAAACTTTCAATAATTTCATAATTTTTCGACAATATCTCGAATACCACTCTAGATATTGTAATGAAATTTGCATTATAGAGGTACTATGCATCTAGTGGAATTTTTTGATGTAGAACATTTTTTTAATTTCCACCAGTGGCGTCCGTACGGAATCCGACCTGCATATTTTCCCAGACATTGATAGTACGCCACTGATTTTTTTAAAACAAAAATTATGTTGAAACTCCCATTCATTTTTGAGCAAGTTTGATCCCTTGGTAATTTTGTGTTGGACGTACGGTTTTCGTTTTAAAAAATAAAAACCGTTTCTCTGCATGGTCCAAACAATCCTGGTCATAAGACGGATATCACCATGCATGCAGAGGAATATTATTGTATTAAACTCGAGAAATCAAATCCTTTCGAAAATAAATACTAAAAGTTTTCAAAAATAAACAAATGAATCAATAAAAATGCTTTATTTTAGAAAAATCAGTGGCGTGAAAGTAATTACTATGTCCATTCTTATTAAAATCAGAAATCGCTTTATCTTAGTGAGAGATATTTGTAGATAATAGTATGTAGTCTTCGGCCACCAATCTAGGACTACCATGTCAATGTTTTTGAGAAGTCTGTTCCTTATCAATACTTTTTATAAATTTTATTAAAATAATATGACATTCTTCAACAATAACAAGTTATTTACAAAACTATACTAATGCAACTAGGTACATAATTAATAATTTCAACAAAAATAATTAGGTTTTAACAAATTGACAGCACACTTTGTGAAATAAAATAGAAGAAAAAAAATAGATAAGTTGTTGAAAATGCCCACCACCTTGGAGAATACACGCTTCAGCCCTTTTCCTCATGTTGTCGCGAACTCTTTGAAGGATACCCTCAGTGTTCCTGATAATATCGCAAGAATCTCTTATACGATCCTTCAGCTCCTCTAAAGTGTTTACTGGGGTGCGGTAAACTAAAGATTTAAGATGTCCCCATAGAAAAAAAAATCCAAACTATTTAGGTCTGGGGACCTAGTGGGCCATGGTTGGGGTCCGCCATGAACCACATTCTGTTTCTAATCAGAATTGGTATATCTTCTAACAATATCGGCAAATCGTTCTCAAGAATCCGGCGATAATTATGGCCATTTAGTCTTTCTGGGAGGAAAAAAGGTCCAATTAGGTGATTTTCGATAATGCCAGCCCAAACATTTACAGAGAATTGCTCTTGATGATGATGTTCTACAATGGCATGGGGGTTCTCGTCGGCCCAGCTATGATTATTGTATAAGTTTCTGATTGTGAACATTATTTCGCGATCAAATAAGGGATTACGCGCAATTTTTTCCAAAAACCATTCACAAAAATTAACTCGGAAAGGAAGATCTCGGGCAAGTAAGGCTTGCACCCGTTGAATGTGATATGGGTATAAAAAAATCATGTAGAATTCTCCAAACTAGGATGTGCGAAATATTTAGGTTAATTCCAATTTTCCTAGTACTCAGTTCAGGATCTTCATCTATGGAATTTAATACTGACTCTTCAATTTCTGGAGTTCTTACAATCCGAAAAAAAAACATTTCATTGCATGCCATGGCGATTGGTGTTGTCATATTAGCGATATTGTTAAAACTCTGCAGGGAAACGGTTTTTATTTTTTAAAACGAAAACCGTGCGTTCAACTCAAAATTACCAAGAGATCAAACTTGCTCAAAAATGAATGGGAATTTCAAAAATAATTTCTATTTAAAAAAAATCACTGGCGTGTCATCAATGTATGGGAAAATATGCAGGTCGGATTCCGTACGGACGCCACTGGTGGAAATAAAAAAAAAATGTTCTACATCAAAAAATTCCACTAGATGCATAGTACCTCTATACCAAATTTCATTACAATATCTAGAGTGGGATTCGAGATATTATCGAAAAATTATGAAATTATTGAAAGTTTAATACCCTGTATCTCAAAATTTACACCGTTTAGGACATACGTTTATATGAAGTTTTCTTCTTAAAATGGACTCAAAAATCACCTCCTTAAATATTGACACTCAATTAAGAAACACCCTGTATGTATCTGATTTCCTAGAAAAATCAAAATAATAAGGAATTTTCACAAAAACATTTTTGCATTTTTATGTTCAGAAAAGCGTTGCAATCAAAGCAAAATCTCCATGTAACTGGGTCAGGTATTCCAAAGTAAAGAAATTTTCTGGGAAAATGGAAATAACAAATTTCCGCAGAAACATGTCTGCATTTTCATGTTAAGAAAAATGTTCAAAATGCAAATCCAAGCAATTTTTTTTAAGTAACTGCTTTCAAGTATTCTAAAATGTAAAAAAAATTTCTCGAAATATGGAAATAAAATATTTCCGCAGAAATATTTTGGCATTTTTATGTTCATAAAATTATTTGGAATGGCAAACAGAGCAAAATGTTCAGGTAACTGATTTCAGGTATTCTAAAATATAGAAATTTCCTCGGAAAAGAGAGATATCAAATTTCCACAAAGAAAAATTTTTGCATTTCTATGTTAGGAAAAATGTTTGAAATGCAAATCGAAGCAATTTTTTTTGTAACTGATTTCAAATATTCTAAAGTGTAAAGAATTTCCTCGAAGTCAAGAAATATTTTGGTATTTTTATGTTCATAAAAATGTTTGAAGTCACAAGCAAAGCAAAGATTTCATGTAAATGATTTTAGGTATACTAAAATGTGAAAAATGAAAATTACATACAAAATTACAATACATCTTATTTTCCGCTATTAAGAGAAGCTACTAGAACTCATAAAACTAGTTGGTTTTCTTATAAATGATTTCGGGTGCTAGAAAGTTCATCCATCGGATGCCAGCTTTAATTAATACCATGTAACATTTTTTTACTCAGTGGTAACATATTGACGCATTGTCTCCGACGTTACATCGACATACGAAGAAAGCAAGTTAAGTAAATAAAAAAAATAAAAGCTTGTAGAAAGACAAGTTTTGACACTCTGTATTTTTGAAAATAAAGCTACTTAGAACACCTGTTTAATTGAATTGATATAAGTAAATCAACATGGGAAAGTAAATAAATCTACAAAGACATTATTTCGGAGAACGGATATTAGGTTCTCTATAATGCTTACGTGCTTTATAATATAAAGATTTCCAAAACGTCTGCAACTGTTAAAGATTTCCTAATTTTTAGCTAGAAGTCCAGTATTTTCTCACATAAATGCATCTTTACAAGGGCTCACGACCATCAGAGCATTTGGAGCGCAGGAAATATTAAGATACGAATTTGACAACTATCAAGACATTCACAGCTCCGCCTTCTACATGTTCCTCTGTTGCAATCAGACTTTTGGATTCTGGCTAGATTTTCATTGTATCATATATGCTGCCCTAGTTACACTAAGTTTCTTCTTTATAGGAAATGGTAAGTAAAGAAATACTTTGAGAAATACTTTAGAACAATTAATTTTTGACGTTTAAAAGACCAGACATTAATTCCATTAAAGATCGTTTTAGGTAAAATTTTGATTTTTTTATGTGATAGGTAATATACTACAGTCAGTCTATTCTAAAAATAGAGGTGAGATCAAAAAAATTGGTGTATTGTTGAATTTTTAATATATAGTTTCTTTCCACATTCATACCATTAACATTAATTAATATTTAAAATGGACAATAAGTATTTATATCAAAACAGCTCACAAAAATTGATGCAGATAAAAAACCATATCTAGAAAAAATATTCACTCAGAATCTCACTGTGGAATTGTCTTACTTTATTCCTGATTAATGTTTGCCAGTCTTCACTTAATGGAAGATTAAAACCACAAATTATTGTTAAACGAACTGAGCTGACTGTTACCCAACAAATCAATGATGCCATTTGTTTAATTAAATTGGTTTGCCAGATGCACTTGTATCGAGCAATGACTGAAAGTACGGTTACTTGGTTCAATTTTGTAATAATTGTTAACTTTTTCGGACAAAAATTAACAGAATCGAGTACGGCAATAAGACTACACAGATAGGCGTTAAAAAAAGGTTTTTTGCGTGAGTTAAGAGCTTCACCTCCGCTCTCCTTTTTTATTACCGCGCGTATTGTCACCCATTCATTCTTTTTTAATTTGAAATTTGTAGTATAGAAAAAGCGTAGAAAATTTTTATAATATATTTTATTAAAAACTATAAAACACATATTAATAATACAATATTTGCAATCTTTCAAATACATTCCTGACGAAGCAACCATGTTTGCTAAATGTGTAGTCAATACATTGTTTTCATTATTTAAACTGGCCGTCTGATGGTCTTGTTTCATTTCTTTTCGGGTCTTGTCCAAAGTTTCTCCAGTTTCACCCAGCATTTTGGATACTATTTTTTTTTTATTTTCTGCAGAATTTCCAATATACCTTTCCCCAACCGTGTTGGGTCGCCAGCCACCATGACGCTTTACTGTTAGAATATCAGCTCCTGAATCTGCCAATAGGGACGTAGATAACACAGGCCAACACACATTTTGGTGCCTGCGATTTTTAACTGTTCCTGGGTAATTTTTGGATGCAGAATGCAAAAAAGTTCTCAGATTTTGTCTATCAGATCTAGTTTTTTTTTAATTGTGTGTATATTTTACGTTATAACTGTTATAATATATAATATTACTATTGCCAGTTAAAAAAACAAAGACACATGGATTTAAGTATTTATTGCAAAAACTTAATTTACATAATTACATTAGTCACTAATCACATAAAAATGTTCTTTTATACGACTTTCTAGAATGAAGTTTATTACGGCAGTCGCGCTGAAGGCTCCAGCAGTAGTCCGCCATCATGTGGCTATCCCATCGTCCTTGATCACGATCGTCCATAGTTTTAATATCCTGATGGAATTTTTCCCCCTGTTCTTCACTACAATCACATAAGTTTGCTGGAAAACGATCTAGTGAACTTTTATACTTATGTTACAGCCGAGAATATTAAAATTTGAAAGCATAGTTTCCACTAATTCTACGTAATTCTCTCCTTTATGATTGCCAAGAAAATTTTGTACTACCTGAACAAATGAACACCAAGCGTTAGATTCAGTCTCGTTCATTGATGTGGTGAATTGTGGATCTTTAACAAGTTGGCTTATTTGAGGACCATCAAATATACCAGCTTTTAGTTTTTCCGTGCTAATGCCAGGAAATTTACGTGACAATTACCCAAAACAATTTCCATCTCGATTTAAAGCCTTCACAAATTGCTTCATTAGGTCTAGCTTGATATGCAAGGGCGGAAGTAAGATTTTTTCTCTAGAAACCAAAGGTTCGTTGATCACGTTTTGTTTTCTTTGAATCATGACATCTCTTGAAAGCCAATTTTTGTTAACCCAGTGCTCAATTTTAGCTCTGCTGTCCCAAAGGCAGAAAAAACAAGGATATTTTGTATGACCACTCTGCTGTCGAAGGAGGTAGTTAACCATTTTTAAATCAATACAAATTGCCCACTGATGTTCTTCGTATTTAATTTTTCTCAGAACTAATGCAATTGTTTCATATTCTTCCTTCATGGTAGTAGAATGACCAATAGGAATTGAGCCATATTTTTTACCGTTATGTAAAAGAACACATTTTAAACTACGTTTTGAACTGTCAATAAAAAGGCGCCAATCATCTGGAGTGTATTCAGGCAAACCCATTTTTTCTAAGAACCTTTTTATATTGTCACAGAATACCAAGTCATGTTTTGCCCGTGATTTTTCGGGCAGAAAACTGGAAATTACGCAGGTATAGCCACTTTTTCGATGTCGAATGGAAGATCTGAATCGCTCATGTTGAAAATGTATGAAACTCGTTCCGAACTTTGTGACAAATTACAAATTGTTTGACATTATTTTCTAATGTTTTCTAAGAAAAACTTAGGAATTTGGTTACTATGGTATAGTAAGTACAGGTAATTTGTTTTTAATTATTTGATAGATAACCTTTTCACAAAAATGTAAATTATATAATATCTCGGATAAAATTTTAAACGATCGTAGATAAAATTTTGTACAATGCACGTGTAATACATCGTTATTAACATAATAACGCTTTTATCCCACTTGTATCGTAAAAATCTATTAAAACACTTAGGACCAGTATTTTCATCCCCAAATAACTTTATTCTTCAGATATTTACCGTGGAAACGATTGTTGCAACTATAACCATGGAAAATATCCACCGAATAAAATTATACGGAGATAAAAATACCAGCCCTAAGCCAAATTTGTCAGCAAGTTGGTGAGAGAATTGTACAGCGTGTCCGGATTTGGTTGCAAAAGCAGGGTATCCGCTTATTTTTAAGGATAGAATCTTGCGGTTTTCACGAACCTGAGCTAATTTTTTGTGACACTCATGAAGCCGTAAACAAAATTTTCATAGCCTTCTTCGTTTATGAGATACAGGGCGAAATAGAAAATTTTGCATTTTGGGACCCCCCTCGTCTCTCGGTTATCCTTTAACTTAACGCAAAGGGAAAAATTGCTGCTTATGAAGTTTTTTACGCTGGATCCAGTGACGTAGTCATATTTGAGTTGTTATTTTTTAGATATGACCCAAAGTTGTGTTTTTTTAAATGGGACACCCTGTATATTTGTCCAGAAATTGATTTGTCCTTTCAAAAGCTTCTCAAAAGTATATAATAGTATGGGTCTATTTTAATAAACAACAACAAAAATCCTAATTTTTATAATTATCATCCCAAATTTTGCAGTAGGCCATGCAAAACGATGCCGTTTTCTTTTGTTTTCTTGGAAGCAAATGACATTTCCCAATTTTGTACGCGTATATAAAATATAGCGCTAGTTTGTGTTTGTGTTTGTGTTTGTGTTATTATGGAAGAAAACCAAACTTTCGAACATTATGAAAAGTACGATATGTTAGCTTGTTTTATATTAAGTAATGAAAATGTTGAAGCGGCTTCTGAGGTGTATTTTAACAGGTAAATAGTTAATTTTTAGGTATGTTGAAATACTACTGCTTAATTTTTATTTAGATATCCAGAAAGGAGGCAATCTAATACATCCACTTTTTGTCGGATAAAAAAGAATTTACTTAATCACGGATCATTTATCAAACCTCGTACGAAAACATATAATAAAGAAAATCGGGAGGCTGAGGAATTTACGGTTTTGGCTAATGCAGAAGCTTACCCTACAAACTCTTGTAGGGCCAGTGAAAAGAGCATAGGGATTCCAAAAACTAGAGTTCAAGAAATTCTAAAAAAGCCCAAATATCACCCATACAAATTTAGGCTCGTGCAGCACTTACAGCCAGGGGATGCAGAGCGTCGGGTAGTCTTCTGCAATTGGTTTCGAGAAAGATGCGATATGGTTAGAGATTTTGAAAGAAAGGTTATATGGTCGGACGAAGCACATTTCAGTAATTCTAGTATACTCAATAGGCAAAATAGTAGATTCTGGTCCCAGGAAAATCAACACCAAATATTTTCCAGAAGACATGTGTCCTGCTTCATATTAGGAACACATATAAAATTTTATATATTTGAGGGAAATCTAACAGCCAATCGCTATATAGAAATTTTAGAGGCAGCTATACCTGAATTACTTGACGATGTTCCTCTAGCGCAAATTAACGAAATTTATTTTCAACAGACGGTGCTCCTGCACACAATTCTGGAATGACGAGATTATTTCTATAAGATGGCCCCCTAGGTCCCCAGATTTGTTGATTTTAGATTTCTTTCTATGGGGATATCTGGAAAATAGAATTTAGACCACTATGATAAGGTCCAAGATTTAGGAAATGCAATAAGAGAAAATTTCCGCTATTTACAAAATCATCCCGTTATTTTGCTTAATTCCCTAAAACGAATAGGAAAATTGTGCGAAGCATGCAAAGAACAAAATGGAAATCAGTTTGAACAGTTCTTTTGATTTCCTTGGTTACTGTAGTTCTTATACGACAGTTGATTTTTGCTGAAAGGCTTCTTACATAATAATTTATTACTGTTTTGTTCTTGTGTTACATAAATCTAGGTAGGTGGTACTTTTTTGGTGCGAAATTATCAATACATATTTTGATAAATAGATTTAATTACATATTTATTTTGATTTATTGTTAGGATGTAGATATTGTTAACGACTTTAAATAAAAGGCAGCATTGTTTTGCATGGCCTACTGCAAAATTTGGGATGATAATTATAAAAATTAGGATTTTTGTTGTTGTTTATTAAAATAGACCCATACTATTATATATTTTTGAGAAGCTTTTAAAAGGACAAATCAATTTCTGGACAAATATATAGTTGTTTGTTTTTGTTTAAAAGAACCCAACTTTGGGTCATATCTAAAAAATAACAACTCAAATGAAAAATATGACTACGCCACTGGATCTAGAGTAAAAAACTGCATAAGCAGCAATTTTTCCCTTTGCGTTAAGTTAAAGGATAACCGAGATACGAGGGTGGTCCCAAAATGCAAACTTTTCTATTTCGCCCTGTATCTCATAAACGAAGAAGGCTATGAAAATTTTGTTTACGGCTTCATGAGTTTTGTAAAAACGCTTAAGCTCGTGTATTTTAACTGATTATTTTACACATTTTAAAATTCCTTTAAAATTTATACAGGGTGTTTCGGGCTTCTGGGTAATCACGATTCTGCTCAAACTGTTTGACGTAAAATGCTAAATTTTGGCAAACAGATTGATTGTAGGATGTGGAGGTTCGATAAGAAGGGATTTTTCAAAAATCGAATTTCAAGGGGATGAAACAGCCTTTTAAATATTACAATATTTTTATATAAAAAACGGTTAGTTTTTCAAAAAAACGCTTGAATAGGTATAATTTATTTTATGATTTTACATATTTTTGAAAAATATATACAGGGTGTTCCAGAAAATCTCAAATCTTCCAAGCCCTTGTTGATAAAAATGGAAAGAAGTATTTTAATAAGGTCATTTAAGTACCTCTTTATATCCTTTTTGTTATCGCCATACGCGAGCGAAGTCGCGGGCACTTGCTGGTACATATTTAGAGTTAATTTTACTTAATAAAATACAAATTGCTTGAGGACCGCATATAGGCCTGACGATATAGCACACTTGTTCCATCAAACAAAACTTAACCCGTACTTAAATGAAATATATGCAATTCCGTAGCTGGTGAGATTAGCTAAACGAAAGAAAAAGTTAAGCTAGACGAAACTAAACACTAATTCAGTTGGTTAGAACTGAACACAATATAAACGATTTTGAGGTATGAAGTCAATCTGTGAGTCTGGGGAAGACGCAAGTGGACAGTAAAGTGAGTCACTTTCTTTCGATTACTGATTTTCCACTCGTTAAATCTTGCTCAAAATTTAACTACCTAGCCAATGAGTTTGACAAAGAGAGACAAACATGAGAATAAAATACGTATTTCTACTAGAATGGTGGTGGTACATCCCGAAATTGGAAATGCAACTAGAGCGAGAAAGATAAAAATAATGTTTTTCATGCAGCTGATTTATTTAATTAAAGTATTAGTCTGCCTCTTTAAATCAATCTTCAAATTAGAACATTTTTAAGATAAATAGTTTGTAAGAGTTTTTACTTCTTACAAGTAAAAACACCGATTTATGAATTGATAGGAAATGACAGGGTTAAATAAATATTTTTTTTATATATGCGGTCTCTGAATGCCATAGCTTTATCGGATTCTTAATCACTGAATTTGCGAAGAAAGCGGTATTAAAAATTTTGTATTCAAAAGAAACGTTTAGCTTTGATGATTTAAAGTAATATCTGGAGAAATACGACAAGGTTGCTGCTTGTTTTGGTGTAACATAAAAAGGATAATTTTAGTATTCAAATTTCAAAAGTTAAAGCCGAAAAGACATAGCGGCGTACCTCTTTGGAGCCCTGTACCTAGGACAAACTAGGTTTATTTTGAACTTCTCCTTTTGACGCTTTTGAGATCATGCCATATTCTTACCAGAAACCCTGTGTTTGGATATAGTATATCGTTTTTACAGAAACGTATGGAGGAAATGTTGGTTTGGCGATCACACAAGCAATGAGCCTGACGGGGATGTTCCAATGGGGCATGCGACAATGGAGCGAGCTGGAGAACAACATGACCTCCGTTGAAAGAGTAGTCGAATATACCGAGGTCGATCAAGAAGCCAAAGGTGATGAAAAAGAACCACGAAGGACTTGGCCCGAACATGGGCAGTTGGAATTTAAGTCTGTCTACTTAAGGTGAGTAGAAAGAAAATGTATTTAAAATGTTTTTATTATCTGTTAATTTCAGAGTCAGGTTTCTCAGTCTTAGGGTAATAATTAATGTAAGTTTTTAATCACCCTGTATTTATTAATTATAAAAATATCAGCACAGCCCACTAAAGTAGGTCCTCTTCGACAAGGAAATCAACCGCAAATAAACAGTAGAGTCTCTCATAAGAAGATATTGGTAGTTATGTCTAAACCTGCCAACGTCATTTTTAACATAAAATTCAAAATATCTTAAAAACGGTTGTTGAACTTGAATATAGAATATCAAGCATAAAATATATCTAAAATTTTCTGAGGAATCCAAAAATGCTATTTGTTGCAAAATTAGAAAGTTGACATCTATTTCCGGTATAACCGGAAGTGCCGCCATCTCGAAATTATTTAACCGAATTGCCCCCATCGACTTTAGTTAACTGTCAAATTTTCAAAAATGTTTAAAGCCTATTTATGTAGACACCCTGTAAACTAGATGATTTATTCTAGCAAGCGCAATATACTGCTGATACCAATGATGACAATTGTAACGATTTATGACGTATTCATTAGATTAGATTATATTAAAATTTATTTTAATTAAAACGTTTTATAGTGACTAATGTACCCTCATAATCTGATCCAAGGGACCAAAATTACAAAATATTAATACACCAGACTACATCTGTTAACTTAATGTTATCTCTCCAAATTTGAAGGGCCTGATAAATTGACCGTCATTTATTTCGGTCCCTTTTCAGGTTATTTTAAACCCCAAATATATTCAGATTAAGTTAATTTACGTATATAACCTCAATTTGATAGCGTGATTTACTAAAATTAGACCACATGCTATTAACGTGAAGTTTGCCTTAGGTGTCCAAGTGGTTTTTGCTTATTTATCTAACAAAATAAGGAAAAGTCATTGATTGTATTTCTTAGAGCAGCTAAAAAAGGCTGAAAGTTTAAAAATCATGTACGATAGAGTGCCGTGAAATTTTAAGAAAGGGAAGCAATTTTTAGAAACTTACCTATTTGTAATGTAATTCGATCCTTCGATCATTTTTTGCAAATTCGTCAATGACGTCATCATAAAAACGTCGATGCTCCGACATATTTGGGAGAAGTTTATTTTCAATGCACAACAGCGATGTATGCGAAAGTCTCTCCTGCCCCGTTGAATTTCTCACGAAATTTTTTAATTCACACAATTTCGACACTTGGGCGTAGGAATCTTCCAGCTCCTTGTCTTTTAAAAACTGCATTAGTTCCTTAGCGTTATTTTTTGCGCTACTGTCATCAGTTTCGTAAATCACTTTTAGCACAGATCGCAGTAACACTCGGTCGAAGAACTGGCTATAATGAAGAAGGAGAGATTTAAACGCATCTTCTGGAAAAGTTTTTCCTTTAAATGCATCAAAATTGCAGAGCTCGAGGAATTTAAAATCATTTAAACCGTTTAATCTATAGTTTATTTGTTACTTAATTTGATCGATTATTTCATAAAAGAGGCGTCTGTATGATGTTTGAACATCTCCCACATTTTCTGTTCGAAGACTTGGCTTGTGGCTCTACATTTAACATTATCGTTTTCTCCCAAAATAGGTCAAAGTCATCTCTTTTTGGGCTTAACATGGACTTAAAATCATCCACTTTTTTTAGGCCAAAAGCAATATCATTTGTTTTAGTTTGTAATATATTGAAAACATTGTCCGAGAATGGAAATATTTCTGAAAATATGTTCAACAAATAATTAAAATTAAAATCTCGTATCAAACAGTCCAAAAACCCCGTCGAACTGTTTATTGCTTCTGAGTCCCACGTTTCATTATTTTCTATTATATTCTCAAATAGTTCAATCAGTGATTCACGATTTTCAGATACTGTTAACACAAATCTTCCATTGTAGTTCCACCTAGGGCAATCGTTTGTGGACAATGGAGTCCAAAGCTTGTGTACGTTTTGTTGACTTGGAAAAAAAAGCAGCCATGTCACTTAAAGTAACGAAAAATACTTTACACTCTTTAATGTGATTGATGGACTGGGATAAAACTAAACTTAATTTATGAGCAAAACAATGGACAAACACAGCACTTGGGAAAGTTCCTCGAACTTTAGCTTGCAGATCCCCTAATTGTTCTGCTATCACTGCAGCTCCATCATAGCTTTGAGCAATAATTTTTTCTCTCCTTTAATTTCTTTAGTAACGTTTAAACCTACCTTAAAACCTAAAAATCGCTCTTGAATACTTCCGTCTGTTTTAACGTAGCGTATTACTATAGATAATTGGCTAAAATAAGTGATATCAGTTGTTACGTCCAGAACAATAGCAATGCACGCCTCGCCAATCTGCTACTTAATTTTTTTAAAAATAATGGTTGCAACAGCGGAAATTAAATCTAATGATTTTTTAAGCAATCATTAGCTATTAAGCCATTAAACTAAGTAAAGCTTGAAAATTTCCTCTATTTGAAGAAACCCTTGTTTCGTCATGACCTTTAAATCCCAATTCGTGCTGTCCGAGAAAACAAACAACATCGATAAGTCTTCTTAATATCTGCCTATTTGTGTGACTAATTCCCGACTGTTTATTAAGGTCGTGTTCAATTCTGGTTTTGCCGAAGACTTTTTCTTTTATGACGGCCTTTTATTCCAGAGGCCTTTTTCATTTTCAAAGAGTAAACATGGCCAACAAAATAATTTACTTATATTTTCACACCCTGTTAGCCATTTAAATTGTTCGTATTGTTTTTCCGGACAAAAATGTCTAATACAGTTTTTCATTTTTGTGGTTAAATTTTTCATAGGCGGTTTTGCCCTTCTTTTGGATATTATTTGAAGCTTATCAGCGAAATTTAATGTTGAAAATCCCTTTATTATTAAGGGGGAACTGCACGCAATAATATGGATCACTTGAAAGCCTTCCGCCACTGCAATATATGTTAAAACTATAAGAGATATGTATTAGCTTTAATGTGATTTTAATAGGGAAATATGTATAGTTGAGCGATAAATGCGAATTTTTATGAAAAAATCAAATCTAGAGTTATAAAATAAAAGTAGATTTGTCCATTTTCGACCATTTTTTGACCATTTTTGACGCACATGCTTTCGTATATAATTTTTTTCCACAAAATGGCTCTTTACCGCCTTACATCGATCCTTTTTCTACGTAACTGCAAAATTTGAAATGGTAAATCTTACTCAGGTCTTTGTATTTCCGCGGCGCGTGAACCCTTTTGAACCCATTTTTAACCGAAATGTAATTTAAATTACCTATACATAACACATTTTTTGAGGTCGGACGTGCAGGAAGTTTTTTTTTAATGCGTAGGTACCTTTTCATCTTACTTTCAACTCGACTAGACCTTGTCGCTGGTTTTTCACTTTTTGCGTGCAGTTCTCCCTTAAGACACACACCACACATTCACACACACTCTTCTTATTAAATTCTCCAACATTTTCAACGTTATTATTTGCATATCCACGTCCGTATTATTGTCTTCCATATCGCACCATGCACGACGCGACGTACGTATCACACAACACACGGATAGCCGTTCAAACAAAGAACCTACTCCAACGATAGCTTCCGCCCCCACTTAGAGCACGCAACTGAAATGCATAAATTGCAAACAGCCGGTGGAAAGTTCAATAAACTCTGGGTCGATTTACGGGAAATCAAGCATACAGGACTTGGCTGCAGAGAAGCTAGCGGCCCGCATAGGTTCTATTCCATTTTCTATTGTATCTCGGTCGGAGTCAAGGCCGCATTTATTATGGGCTTGATAATTAAGATGATATTTTAGCTTTTTTAATATAAACTAAATTAATGGTTTCCTATTTCAAAAAGTACATTTTAGAAGATGTTTTGTAATTTTTTTTGGGGAAGCACTGCTTCCATGGACTGCACGCCCTTGTTCTCAAAATATCACTAATCTGAGATTTTCCTACACAGAGTTTTTCGGCTAATACTCTAACACTAAGTTTGTTTTTTTCCGCCTACTGGATTATTTCAACTTTTTCTTGAAGACTCAAAAACTTTCTTTTGTTTGAAGACATATTGATCGCAACAGAGTAATATCAAAACTAAGATATTCTATTGATGAAGACTACATTTTATAAAAATAAGATGATCTATTTATTATGCAATTCACCGCAATTTTCTTACAAGCCAGACAGCATAAGCCATCCTATTGTTAAACTAGTGCTGTTAACAATAGGTAGGCGCCGCGCAGCTTATTAGCATAGATCTAAATATTGCCCATAATGTGCAATAAAAATACCGGCATTAAATCTGGGTTTTTCAAAAATTATCTGAACATCTGTCCGTTCTGAGGAGGTAAATTTTACTGTTTTTATAAAAACTGTTTCAAATTTTTCTGTTCGTGTCCGTTGTTGAGAGTGTCAATAGGGTTTAATACACAAGAATATATATACTGACGGTCGGTGACTTTAAAATTGTCCGTTCAACAGAGGTGTCCATTGTTCGGAGGTGTCCGTTAAGGGAGGTTTCACTGTATAAAATACCATGTTTAGACTGCAACAAATGCTACGTCGGCACTACTAAACAATATTTAAAAAAATCTCTTATATCAGCATTCAAATGATTGTAGAGGAAGAAATCGAGGAAAATTGATTTTCAAAATGTTTCTGTATTTCATTGGGGAAAAAATTGTTTAAAAAAAACCTTAGTGAAATAATGTTTGATTCATTAAATAATTCGGTTAACCATAGAACAGACACCCAAGGCTTAAATATCCGATATGCCAATTTAATTAATTCTTTTAAAACAAAAAGGTAAAAAAAACATCCAACTAAGACGTTCGTAGTAGCAATATTTATTTGTTTATTTTTATAGAACCTAAATAGGAGAAGGGATAAGATCACTTCAATTCTTTGCCACATTAGTATCCGTCAACACTCGATTGTGTATTAGTATACGTATGTGTTTTACTATGTCTTTGTTTTGCAGATATATTTTAATCGTTTTATGTATTTTGCCATTATGATGCACTACTGGTGTAAATTTTCAACATTCCTGACAGAGTCTTCTTTTTTGTTGGCATTGGTAATAGTAAATGTATAGAGGGAAAAAGAACAGAGCAGAGAAGGAGTGAAATCTATTCCACTGATTTTTCCTTTTTTTGTTTTTACCGATTTTGTAATTGTTTTATTTTATTTTAACATTTAAGTTGTACTGTGATAGCGCATCATATTTATTTTCATGATTTTTTTTTGTTTAACGTAAACTATCCTAATTTATTTATTTTTTAATACGTCCTAAGAACGTACTCACTGTTGATATTGTATATGTTTTAATTTCTTTTCCAGCCTTGATCAGGACTTAATAAAGCTCGAAACATCGGCTTTTCCTAAATAAAAAGAGATTTTATTTGCGTCCTGACCCCCCAAAAATAACTTACCACGTTATATGTGCCATTACAAATCTCTTACAGTTTTTTTGTCACGAGTTCTTCTACTAATATTATTACTTGTCAATAAAATTATACCAATCTAAAGAGTACTTACTTAACAACCAAACCCGTTTGATGGAAGGTAATTAACAGTACATTTGCTTTTAACTTTCATCCATTTTTATAGAAAATCTCACGTTAAAATATCTGGAAAATGTGGATAATGCAATAAAGTTGTCTACTGGGAAAGACTCAAATTAAATTTCACTGAGAAAACTTACACTAGGTAAAAGAATGAATTCCATTACCTTAATGTCGTTTTTATTGCTGCAATTTATACACAAAGTTTCAAGTAAGTGGTTTCCCAGGCAATAGATTACACAGTTCTGCTCCATTCTCCAGCAGAGGTATATTTCAAACTAAACTCTGCTGGTATAACAATTAAAATAAGCTTTTTCGATTTACATTATCTTTATTGTTGATTTACTCACCACGTTTCGACTAGAGTATTTTCTTTGGTCGTTATTAGACGCAAAAAAAAGACAGTCTTAAGGCTACATGCTTATGTACAGGGTGTCCGGATTTGGTTGCAAAAGCAGGGTATCTCGTTTATTTTTAAAGATAGAACCTTGCGGTTTTCATGAACCTGAGCTAATTTTTTGTGAAACTCATGAGGCCGTAAACAAAATTTTCATAGCCTTCCTCGTCTATGAGATACAGGGCGAAATAGAAAATTTTGCATTTTGGGACCCCCTCGTATCTCGGTTATCCGAGCAAAGGGAAAAATTGCTGCTTATGCAGTTTTTTGCGGTGGATCCAGTGGCGTAGTCATATTTTTCATTTGAGTTGTTATTTTTTAGATATGACCCAAAGTTGTGTTTTTTTAAATGGGACACCCTGTATATTTGTCCAGAAATTGATTTGTCCTTTTAAAAGCTTCTCAAAAATATATAATAGTATAGGTCTATTTTAATAAACAACAACAAAAATCCTAATTTTTATAATTATCATCCCAAATTTTGCAGTAGGCCATGCAAAACAATGCTGCCTTTTATCTAAAGTAGTTAACAATATCTACATCCTAACAATAAATCAAAATAAATATGTAATTAAATCTATTTATCAAAATATGTATTGATAATTTCGCACCAAAAAAGTACCACCTACCTAGATTTATGTAACACAAGAACAAAACAGTAATAAATTATTATGTAACAAGCCTTTCAGCAAAAATCAACTGTCGTATAAGAACTACAGCAACCAAGGAAATTAAAAGAACTGTTCAAATTGATTTCCATTTTGTTCTATGCATGCTTCGCACAATTTTCGTATTCGTTTTATGGAATTAAGCAAAATAACGGGATGATTTTGTAAATAGCGAAAATTTTCTCTTATTGCATTTCCTAAATCTTGGACATTATCATAGTGAACTTTGTAAATTCTATTTTCCAGATGTCCCCATAGAAAGAAATCTAAAATCGACAAATCTGGGGACCTAGGGGGCCATCTTATAGGTCCATTTGTACCGATCCATTGATCGGTAAAATTATTGTCCAGAAATAATCTCGTCATTCCAGAATTGTGTGCAGGAGCACCGTCCTGTTGAAAATAAATTTCGTTAATTTGCGCTAGAGGAACATCGTCAAGTAATTATATATAATAAATATATAAAATTTTATATGTGTTCCTAATATGAAACAGGACACATTTAGACCAAATCTGCCCTGCTGTCATCTGGGAAATATTTGGTGTTGATTTTCCTGGGACCAGAATCTACTATTGTGCCTATTGAGTATACCAGAATTACTGAAATGTGCTTCGTCTGACCGTATAACCTTCCTTTCAAAATCTTTAACCATATCGCATCTTTCTCGAAACCAAATGCCGAAGACTACCCTATGCTCTGCATCCCCTGGCTGTAAGTGCTGCACGAGCCTAAATTTGTATGGGTGGTATTTGTGCTTTTTTAGAATTTTTTGAACTCTAGTTTTTGGAATCCCTATGCTCTTTTCACTGGCCCTACAAGAGTTTGTAGGGTAAGCTTCTGCATTAGCCAAAACCGTAATTTCCTCAGCCTCCCGATTTTCTTTATTATATGTTTTCGTATGAGGTTTGACAAATGATCCGTGATCAAGTAAATTCTTTTTTATCCGATAAAAAGTGGATATATTAGATTGCCTCCTTTCTGGATATCTAAATAAAATTAAGTAATAGTATTTCAACATACCTTAAAATTAACTATTTACTTGTTAAAATACATCTCAGAAGCCGCTTCAACATTTTCATTACTTAATATAAAACAAGCTAACATATCGTACTTTTCATAATGTTCAAAAGTTTGGTTTTCTTCCATAATAATACAAATATATTTTTGCACAATAAATAAATACAAAAAACTAGCGCTATATTTTATATACGCGTACAAAATTGGGAAATGTCATTTGCTTCCAAGAAAACAAAAGAAAACGGCATCGTTTTGCATGGCCTACTGTAAAATTTGGGATGATAATTTTAAAAATTAGGATTTTTGTTGTTATTTAATAAAATAGACCCATACTATTATATATTTTTGAGAAGCTTTTAAAAGTACAAATCAATTTCTGGACAAATATACAGGGTGTCCCATTTAAAAAAACAACTTTGGGTTATATCTAATAATACATATATAAAATAACAACTCAAATGAGAAATATGACTACGCCACTGGATCCAGCGTAAAAAACTGCATAAGCAGCAATTTTTCCCTTTGCGTTAAGTTAAAGGATAACCCGAAAATGCAAAATTTTCTATTTCGCCCTGTATCTCATAAACGAAGAAGGCTGTGAAAATTTTGTTTACGGCTTCATGAGTTTCACAAAAAAATAGCTCAGGTTCGTGAAAACCGTAAGGTTCTATCTTTAAAAATAAGCGAGATACCCTGCTTTTACCACCAAATCCGGACACCCTGTACTACGCGTATGCCATAATGTGTGAAGTCTCACAAAATATGAAATTAAAGTATTAGTAAATATCTATTTAACATTATTTAGTCGAAATCACATAAAACTGGCAATTCTGAAAGAACCGGACATAGTTGCTTGCCTGCAGCAAATGTTTCGTGGTCCGGGTATCTGTAAGGAGATGCCAGATCTAGATGGTATTTCTGCCAGCACACCTGGAAGCCTAAAACTTGAAGATATACGTGGTCTTACTGACTCCATCCAACCTCTGCCCGAAGAGTTGCCGATGTTCGAAACATGAATGGGATTTTTCCAAATAAGTTTTTCCAACTGTCTGTGCAGTACAGAGATCTTGTCTATAGGTCAGAAAAGTCTTTTTTCCTGAACACTGAACAACCACGTGGCCGTAAAGATTTCAATGTTCATTTAGTCTTAATTAATTATGGTAAAAACGCGCCTTTTATCGGTTTTTGTCCCTGGTACCTTTACCTGAACTGATTTTCTATTTTCTACATGAACGACTAGCATATTTCAAGTTCTTGTCTTCAATATATACCAAATATTAATGCAATTTTGTTCATTAAAAAAGTAGGTGCCTCATGAATAAATTTTAAAACATCTTCTCTAGACAGAACTTTAAAGTTTTTTTGGCTGGTATCCTTTTTACCCCTGCCTCAAATATTCACTAAACTTATGGTAATTAGCGATGTTACTATTTTTATTTACCATTAAAGTCTCCGTTACCATAAAACATTTGGCCCATACAGAACTCACAGAACATGTTTTAGCGAGATTTCCGAAGTATCCAAGCAGCAAAGTTTCATTAATATGTTCTACTGTAATCTGCTTTACTACAGAATAAGTTTTAAAAAATTCATTTTTAACATAGAAGGAAAGCTTTCAAGGCTGTGGTCAATTAAGAAATCATGGTTCTTGGGATTAGACCGTGTCAAAATGGAATCACTTTCCAACGCTTCGCCTTCGATTGCACGAGACATCTTCAGGGATCTTCGTTCTATGTTAGCTAACCTCTATGGGGAGGAAATCAAGAAGGATGCCAAAACTTTTGGCGATCTCAGGAACAACAAGAAGAAGCTTGCTTTTCTCTTTAGATGCCGAGTTGAAGACGTAGTACCAAAATCTCTACACATGAAACACCATATAACATCAAAAAGTGCAAGGAACATCTACAAACGAGCCAGTATGGCATTGGTAAGAGAAAGGATACAAGCTACTCGACGTGATTTGGATATAAACGCTCGTAAGCTATTAAATATTCATTTAAAATTAGCTTTTATACTTGAATATCAAACATTTAGAACTCTCGATACCATTATCAATGCCCAAGCAGAAAGGATACATCAAGCAATTACAATTAAGCAACAGAAAAAGTTCGAAGGACTGCTAGACAGCCGAAGACCACTAAAACCACAGGACACCGTTGTAAATTTATCGTCCAAAATCCTTACTGAATCAAAACAATCCGTCCTATCTAAAGGTCAAAACTTCTCTATTACACCAAAAGAGATACCCGTAGAAGATATAGTGTCATCCGTTGAAGCGAGAATTAGAAGACTTCCAGCAGAAGAAGTTGACGCAATAAGGTATGAAACAGCGAAGATCATCAAAAATTCTAACCTGCCTAAGTCGAATCTATCAGCTGCGGAAAGAACGGCAATAAAAACATTAAACAACAATACAGACATTTTGGTCCTTCCAGTGGACAAGGGAAATGCCACTGTCGTCATGGCAAAACAGATTACGTGAAGAAAATACAACTACTTTTGGACGACGACATCTACAGAGTGATCCAAGCAGATCCGACCAGCAAAATTGAAAGACGGATAACCAACCTTATAAATGCATTCAACCAGAAGAAGATGTTAAGGCCAAGCAGCTCAAGGATCCCTCGGTTCTACGGACTACCTAAAATACATAAGGTTAATGTACCACTTCGACCTATCGTCAGTGTAACAGGATCTCCTACTTACAAAATTGGTAAATATCTTTCAAATATTTTTAATAATCTTACAGGAAAAACACATTCATATGTTAGAAACACTACGCATTTTGTAGAAAAACTTAAATCAATCCAATTAGATCCCAAAGATATCTTAGTCAGTTTCGATGTAGAATCGCTGTATACGAATGTGCCTATAAATGATTAAAGTTCCATAATATCAGACTTATTTCACCATAATAGCATTGACAACTCACTTTTAGATCTAATTAAAGCATGCTTTACATCAACGTATTTTGTCTTTCAAGGAACTTTCTATGAGCAAACCTCAGGAGCAGACATGGGATCTCCACTGTCACCGGTGGTCAGGGTTGGGAACGTATAATACGTTTTGTATAATATGTATTATACGTAGCGTAAAATACCGTATAATACATCGCAGTATAAAACTAAGGTATTATACAGTATAAAAGGTAAGTTTCACAGTATGCAGTTAGTTGCACATCGCCTTTGACGATTTAAGAGTATTAGGTTCGTTTTTGGTTGAATAAAACATAAAATGTATATTGTATATTTTTATATATTATGTATTATGTATTATGTATATATATATATATATATATATATATATATATATATATATATAACATAACATACTTAACGTAACATAACGTGACTCGTGCTAATATTTAATTTTCTGCACTCAATCTATTACGCAATTTATTATGCACATAAGACCAATTGCTAAATACGCGTTCTAACTGCGCAGACGAAGCCGGAATTGATAACAGTTTTTTAGCAAGAGAACTTAAATTATTACATTTTTTTGATGCTAAATCCCAGTACAAAAATGGTTTGTTACATAAGCCCGCCTTTCCATTAAGTACTTCAAAAATTCCGGTATTGCTACTAAACTTAACTAAATCCTCCAGGCCTGTCGCATCTAGATTCTCAAGGAGATAATCGTTCACCAAATCTACTTGTTGTTCATTAAGTTTTTTGCCTCTGTAAGATGGGTGCAAATAATTCGCAACTAGAAGCGGAACTTTTAATGCGTATTTCCTCCTTTTATTTAAATATTCTCCTGCTTCTTGGAACTTTGAGGGAAATTCAAGGTTCAGCCACGCTTCTGCAGCGCATGCAGTGCTTGCTGTCGACGATTGACATTTGTTGATCAATATGCATACTAGGTCCAACAATGAAACAGCTTCGGTAACGTTTTTGATAAACTGTTGATCAAAAATTAGAGCAGTTAAATGGGCTGGAATCGCTTTTTCAGGGTTCTCTGAAATGACACGTTTGATATAAGGAAGATTCTTCAAAAAGCATGAAAATTAATCCCTATTTGAGCACCATCTGGTCTCGCAAGGTAGACTGATTTTTGAGCCTCCAAATTTTAAAATTTGTGCTTCCATATCAGGGCCATTGACTTGTTTTAAGATGGATGTTACTCGAGTAGCTAATTCACTAGGTAAAATATCCTTTGCCAGTCTCTGACCTGTGTGAGAATTACAAGTTAAGTGAATTATACTGGTTAATCTACCCATTTTTATCATATTAGCAGCATTATCACTAACTACTGCAAATATTTTTGTTTTGTACATTTGCTCTGCTTGAGTTTTTGCAAATTCAATTATCTCTGCTATGCACTGAGGTCCCAATTATCTAGAAAAACTGCTTTGCCTGTTGCAGAATGCAGCAAAACTGTGACATTCGTCGTATTAGCATTTTCATTTTTCCAGCCATCAATGAGCATAACTGAATGAGACTCGAATTTTACATCTTCCGTAAATTTATTAAAAAGATCGTCTAATATTTTTCCACACAAGGCTTTTCTGGAAGGAATACGATAGCTTGGTCTCATATGCTGCATGAAGTTGCGGAAATGTGTTGATTCGATTACGCTAAATGGGATGTTGCAACCAAAAAATAGCTTTCCCAATAGCTCGTTTCCCTTATTAATGTTTTGAACTGACATTTTATCAATGAAAGCTGTCACTGAAGATGAACTTGACGGTCTAGAAGAAGAATATGAAGATATTGATTCTCGATTGGAAACTTCAAAATTGCTATTACCAGGCTTGTTAGTAGAATCCAAATTTGCATTTTCACCTGATTCTAATAGTAATTCTTCATCTTCAAAGGAATTACTGCAAATGCTGGTGGTACTGCCAGTGTCTGTGTCAGTTACTATACGACTTATTTTAGTAGCATGTTTTTCTACATTTTGTTTCCACTTTAGACTTTTTGCAGCTATATTTTTTGTTTTTTTCTGGATTATTTTGAATGGGGCGAAACTTGCAAATATTTCTGTGCATAGAAAGACGACTTGAACTTGTGTTGTGAATTTTCTTTTCACACACAGTACACAGAGCTACAATTTTATTTTCTTCCTTTAGTTTCTTGAAGCCTTGAGCCCATACTGGATGGTTTGGACGACCACCTGAACCTCTTGAACTCATCTATAAAAAAAAACTCTGTTTTGGTATTCGGTACAAGTAGGTAGGTACCGTAAGATCCGCTTATAGTGTTCTCATTTTGATTTGATTTATGTTTTCCTTAACCATGAAAAAAAATTCTTATTTTAAATCGAACAGCTATACAGGGTGTTCAAAAAGTAAGGTAAAAGATTTTAAGGGGTGATTCCTTAGTTAATTCTAAAACAAAAAGTTCATATGAACACATGTCCTAAACAGCCTAGTTTTTAAGATACAGCGTAGCGTGTTGAATATTTAAAAAAATCAGTTTTTTCCAAATATTTACAAAATGCATTCAGATATTCTTTTGAAAATTGGCACAGGTTTGACGAAATGAGGTATTTTTAAGTCATGATAGATTTATTTCACTTTCATCAGGGGCGTGCGCAGGGGATACGCCTTTAATATTTATAAAAAAATATGGTACGCTACCGATTTCTTAAAAATCTAACAAGTTTTTATGATTGATCTATTAGAAATTTACAAAAACTGCCTTTTATATTTTTTCGCTGCAATGCACCGTTTGCGAGAAAATAATAAAAAGTACTTCAATGCGTGCATCTTATGACCATTTTCGTCAATATTTTTCTTTATAATTATTAAACGCGTATCCCCCGCGCAAGCCACTGATAAAAGTAAAATAAATCTGGCAGGTCATAAAAGTACCTTCTTTGAAGTCAGTAACTTGTGGAAATTTTCAAAAGAATAGTTACAAACATTTTATAAATATTTGGAAAAAACTGATTTTTTTAAATATTCAACACCCTGTATCTTAAAAACTAGGCCGTTTCGGACATGTGTATATTTGAACTTTTTTCTTAGAATTAACTAAGGAATCACCCCTGCATTTTTTACCTTACTTTGAGAACACCCTGTATAATATTTATTCAATATTTAGATTCTATATTAAATTCTAAGCATAAATATGTATAATATTTTATACTAATTTTTAACGGTTTTCAGGAAAATGGCGCTTGTAAATTGATATTAACTATTTGAACCCAAGTAACTCCTAAATAACAGAACTAACTATTTAATAATTATCTATTTGACCAAATCAATTTCTACTTTGACTGCAAATGTCAAATTTTGACTCCTGTAAACCCATAAATGTGGTCAAATAGATAATTAAAAATTAAGAAAGTGAAATTATGAAATTCATTTCGTTGTAAGTTTCGATGCCGACGTTTAGCAGTTACAGAGGATAAAGAGCCAAAAATGTCAATTTTCAAGCGCCATTTTGAAAACCATACAGTTTAACATGGATTCGAAATATTGAATAATAAATATAAGTATGAGGAGTTCAATTTAAAATAAGTAATTTTTTTATGGTTAGGAAAAACGGAACACTCTGTATATAAAAACAGGTACGACAAACGAAAAAATTTGTTACCATCTTCTTTGTTTATCTCTCTAAGCAACTTTCCATTATAATATCAAAATGTGGACAAGATAAGTAGATCACACGATACATATACTCAGTTAATCAAGTATTAAATTAAAACTTTCAAATTACAATAAAAAATATTCAAAAAAAATATTGTAATCAACTAAAACACTTGGCTTTACTTAACATGCGGTTGAGGAGCTCATTTTCAAAGTGCAAACAACACTTTCTTTTTAATTCATGAACGTAAAAGCAAGCAGTCTTAAATAATGATAAATGTAGCACTTAAAGACATTGGGAATCAGCTCCCAAACAGAATCCTTTGGATTTGGCTTGACCACATTATCGAGAATCAGGGCCCGTAATTTTCGATAGCTGCCGTTTGTCCATCTTAAATTATACTGGCGACGGACAGCTTTTTTATATTAATGGCAATTTTTAGATGGTACCAAGGCAATTCGTAAATTGATTTTGATAAAATATGGATGATTGTAATTGTAAATAGATTTCAAAATAAAATGTAAATTTACTTTACCA
Organism: Kuschelorhynchus macadamiae; assembly: GCA_030620095.1. NCBI lineage: Eukaryota > Metazoa > Arthropoda > Insecta > Coleoptera > Curculionidae > Kuschelorhynchus > Kuschelorhynchus macadamiae. Next base: position 944,858 of record JAUTXW010004711.1, read on the forward strand.
AAGTAAATAGTTAAATAGTTAGTAAAAATGAATAATAATAATAATAATAATTGTTTTTTAAAGTTCATAAGCATGAAATACAATTTTTTATAAGTTTGATGTTTGGTTAAATTAATTTATGATCAATATTCCAAAATTGCCATGTTGCACTTTGCGAATGAATGGCAAATAATATAATAATACTTACTGTTTACTTTACTCCTAATCTGTAGTTGACAATATCAGTAACACTGTACAGTTCACAAATTCACGATAACAATAACAAGAACTCATCAAACTCCTGCTTATTGTTGAAGCAACTGGTTTGAAGTGTTTGAACTAAAATTTTGAGGTTATATTGTGATCTGCTATTAAACGTATAATACCGTATAATACGGTATAATACTGTTTAATACTGTTTAATACAACTACTCTTTTCACGAGGTATAATATGTTTTATACGCCAGTATAATACCGTATAATACACGTAACGTATAAAACCAATTATACGGTAGAATTCCCAACCCTGCCGGTGGTAGCCAATATCTTCATAGAAGCTTTTGAGGAGGAAGCCTTAGAGTCGTCTCCACTAAAACCAAAATCATGGTTCAGATATGTAGACGACACTTTTGTAATATGGCCACACGGTCCAGAAAACCTCCCTGGATTTCTTGATCATCTAAATCAACTACACGCTAACATAAAATTTACAATGGAAATTAAATCAGAAGGCACGATTCCCTTTCTAGATGTTCTTGTACAAAGGAAAGGGGATGGTTCCTTAGGACACTCTGTATATAGCAAACCAACGCATACGAACAGGTACTTAAATGCAAATTCCCATCATCATCCAGCACAAAAGCAATCAGTCATTAATTCATTGGTTTACAGAGCTCTCGCGATTTGTGACCAAAATTCTTTACAATCGGAAACAGAGAAACTGACTCAAGCTTTAAGAGGGAATGGATATTGCACTGATGATATTAGACGATCAATTAGAAAATATAATAATCCTACTCCACGAAATGATACTAATAAGGAGTTATCGATAGGAAATGTAGTTCTTCCATTTATACACGGAACCACAGACAAGATTGCAAGGTTACTTCACCGGTCCAACACACGTACAATCTTCAACACACACAAGAAAACTGGACAATTTTTGAGATCGCCAAAGGACATTATTCCTTTTCAAACGGAAGGAGGATATGCAATTCCTTTTCGACTGGGCTTAAGGAACATGAACGATGTATCAGAAAGAAACAAATTGTACAATCTGCTGTATCTGAACACCAACATTCTACTAGGCATGTCATAAATGTAAAAGAAACCAAAGTTGTTGTATCGGTTTCGGGACTTTATAAACGCAAAATTAGAGAATCTATTGAAATTTATAAGCATCCTAACAATTTTAATAGAGATACGGGCTAGACTGAAGCCCATCATACGTGGAAACCGATCGTTACACCGAGTCACGCTTCGGTAAACACGGGTCGACTATAAATAGCCGGCCTGGGTCTCTCCGAGCTGATTCAGTGTTCCAATCTCGTGAAGTGAAGATCCCTGAAGATGCCTCGTGCAATCGAAGTTGAAACGTCGGAAAGTGATTCCATTTTGACACGGTCTAATCCCAAGAACCATGATTTCCTAGATTAATTTTACCATTTTATAAACAAATTTTTTGTGTATACTTTTATATATTTCGTCTAAAAGTTTCTATTTCAAATTTTATTTATTATACCCTTGGCGAAGGTAAAAACCTATCTACCGAAAGTCGTTGAAAAACATTTAGCAATAAAAAGTTGCCCAAGAAGCTGGTAAATGTTGTTTCTATGTTTAAAAAATCTCTGGACTCTGCTAATTTAATACCTGTGTTTTTTTTTCAGATATGCCACCAATGAACCGTACGTACTCAACAACCTAACGTTTAAAATTAAACCGAAAGAAAAAGTCGGAATCGTCGGCAGAACAGGAGCGGGCAAGTCTTCCATTATGTCCGCCCTGTTCCGACTGGCCGACGTAGAAGGAAAAATACTCATCGATGGTATTTGTACGAAGGATATACCATTGAAAACCATGCGATCAAAAATATCCATAATCCCTCAGGATCCTGTTATATTTTCAGGTAAGGTGACATGGCTTTAAATTATTTTTGTAACTTTATATTTTGCCAAATATTGATCGTCGCGCGTCATCTCGCGGTCGAGATTTGAGACCAGATATATTTAATTACTAAATTAATAAATATTACTAAACTGCTAATAATGAAATAACTAAGCGTAATACTAATTGCAGGTAAAGAAAGTAAAGTGCTTAAATTGTGTCCATTTTTTTTTAGTTAAATATTGCGGAAAGTAATAATCGAAAGTCGTCAAGTCTGGGGACCGAGCTGGCCATTCAATACTGCCTCTTCTCACTATATACCTTCTAAAAAACACTTTGTCGGTTACTCTCGAGTGTAGGTGGGAACACAACATCATGCTACAACCCGATATCGTTATTTGGTACGGTGTTATTCTATTAGTATCTAAAAAAACATTTTGGGCCTAAACTGATAGAAGTATTTTACAGTAGTAAGGAATTAAGGATTAAGAAATAATTGCCCCAAAGCTGGAACAATTTCAGTTCTTAATAATTGCAAATATATGGCACCATTCAGATTTCCCTTAAGGACTCAGTTATCCTCTGACCTGTTATCCCTGCCCAAACGTTAAGTTTATGGAAATTAGGTGATATATTCTTGTACCCAGTTAGGTTTTTCCTTCGTCCAATATCGACAAATCTGGCTTGGCGTTACAAAGTCCCATCATCATCTCACAGAATTCTAGATGACTGTCGCAATAATCATCAGAAAGTTCTTGCACTAGTGTTATTTGGTGTTACTTAATTTTTTAGACTTAAGTAATCAATTCACTGACCTGTGGGATACGTTCTGGTTTACACTAATTTGTCTTATGGAAAGATGGTTATTCTCCTCCAAACTAACAAACATATCCAAAGGCTTATCGCTATTTTAGAACTGCCAGACTTCGCAGCACTATTAACATGTCTATTGCTTGAGAAATTTTGATCTCAGTAAACGTCCTCCTTCGGTCCCTATAACCTAGTATCGTTGGAATGTCTGTTCTTCGAGTTTCGATAAATCAATCTATCATGTCAAATTTGACGTTGACAAAACTGATCCTTATTGACTCTAACAATCCCGATCGGATTCTTAAAACCCGCAAAATGTTTATTCAGCACTTTTTGCATGAGGAAACTGAAAAGTTTAAGTAAAAAGAATTCGCGAGACAGTTGAGAAGTTGAGTCGAAGCGAAGTGAGAACTTGCTCACATTTTCCCGATAGTTTTCTAATCACAAAAACAGGTCCCTTTTGGGGGAAAAAAATCTTCAATATTATATGGACATAGATCCAGCAACAGTGTTTTAATTCTTCTTTTAAATAGATTCACTGGCAAGGTTTTGAAGGCTAGGGAAAGATGGTTGAAGAACTTGACAGACAGTGTAATATAGCTTTTGTGCGTGAGTGCTAAACGATGTTGAGGGATAAGTAAATCGCTGCCGTGTCTTGTAGGATATTCATGTCGCGAACTAATAGTTGCAGCAGTATTCAGCTGTGATTTCATATAGACTAGACACTGCTGAATATAGAGTGCCGGTAGTGTTAGGATATGAAATTGTTTAAACAAAGGCTTACAGCTGTCTGTTGGCTTTTTTTACCCAGTATTCTTAATGCCGCCTTCTGCATAACAAACGCGGTCATCCAGTCTGTGGAGTGCCCCCAGAAAAAAAGGCCATAAGAAATTTTGGGTTCAAACAGTCCAATGTACTCTGCCCTAGAAACATAAGGCGGCACAACTTCAATCACCCTACGAAGCAAATAGAGTGTGTAAGACAATTGAGAAGTCAATCCAGTAAGATGCTGCTTCTAATTCAGCCTGGAATCCAAGGTAATGCCAAGAAATCTTACAGACTCCTGAGCTCCCTGTAATTCTCGTAGAGCAAATGTAAGGATATTAGTTTTTTCTATATTCAAGCAGAGTTTATTAGCTGTGAAGAACTGTTCCACCTTTGATATAGCTAATTTGGTTTGTTGTTCTGGGCATTGCAGATCTTTGTTATTGTCATAGATAGTGGTATCATCAGAATACTGAAGAGAACGAGACAGACTTATTTGTCGAGGAAGCTCATTAACGTAAAGTATAAACAGAAGTGGCCCCAATATTGACCCCTGGGTCACTCCAGCTATCACATCCAAGGTCGATGATCTCTTACCTCCATGCTCCAGAACCTGCCTGCGATATGTCAGATAAGATGGAATCAACTCTGCCACCTTGCCTCTAATTCCATAAAAAGGGAGTTTCTCCAATAATACTGAATGTGGCACACAGTCAAAGGCCTTCGAGAGGTCACAGAATATGGCTGTGACAGCCTCCCTCCTCTCGAATGCCCCTACTATATACTACACCAGCTCAGGTATTGCATGAGAAGTAGATAGATTTTTCCTAAAACCAAACTGAGATCTTGACAGCAGACTATCAGAACCTCTAGAAACTTTGGAATTCTGTTATTGATTGCTGATTCAATAGGTTTTGAGAGAACTGGAATGATAGAGACTGGTCGGTAATTACATGGGGAATCTGGATCGCCCTTTTTAAATATAGGAGTTATCCTACTAAATTTAAGTTCATCTGGGAAACTTTCAGCCCAACCAACCCGTATACATAAATTAGCAATAATGCTGTTTGTTTCTCGTGTGTCAATTGCTATAAGGAACATATTTTTAGGAATGACTTGAACTTCTGCTAAACTTTGCAAAATATTTTTAGAAATATTGACAAAATAATCATTAAATTCCTCTGGGGTGAGGTGAGTATCATAAAGCGATCTTTTCTTAGATGAAGGTTCTTTGATGATCTTCCAGATAGCTTTTGGTTTGTTGACCGATATTTCAATTTTATTAGAGTAAAATTTTTTCTTTTCGGTTATAATTTTATTTTTATAGTACTTCTTTTCTAGTTTTATTTTATTTGATAGATTAACATCCTCATTACAATTATTATAGCTAATTAAAAAATTAAGATTATCTCTACAGTCTTTCAGCTCTGAATTAAACCATTTTTTTGATTTATTATTTTTGTGAACTGTTTTCGTTTTTTTTTTTTGAAAAACATGTATCTATGATATTTATCAGCTTGTTTAGAAAGTAGTGAAACATATCATTTACGTTACTAAATTCATCTAGTTCTTCCCAGCCTGTACTATTTAACATTGATACACATCTACTTACATTATGGTCACAGAAAGGTCTAAACTGAATAATTTCAGTTGTGGTACATCTAGAGGGCTTTTCTAGGGTATAAAACTGGTTGATTATTGCCCTATGATGAGACATGTGACAATCCAGTAAGGAAGCAGCACAACTTTCTAGACAGTTGGTCAAACAATTATCCAAACAACTACTACTAGATTTGGAGATCCTAGTAGCTTCACCAATCAGGAAATGTAAGCCGTATGATGTAACTATGTCAGAAAGTTCTCGAGTAGAGCTCCTATTCTCTAATATATGCCTTTTTCTGCCTATATAAAAATTCAAGGACAAATTTAAGGTTTTTAAAGAATTCCTGCAGGGGACTGTTGGGGGATCTATATATACAAACAATAATCACATTCACACTCTTTACATCAATAGCCACAATCTCAAAATCTTTTTCTTTAGAAAGACTATCAATATTGTTTAGTTTTTTATAATTAATATCTATATCACTCTTTACATAAATAATAACACCACCACCAACAGAGTCTTTACGACAAAAATAGTTAGCCACTGATTGTGTGTATTTCAAGGTTACAACTATGAATAGATTGTTCGTTGAGCCAATGTTCACATAAGCATAAGAAGTCAAAGCTGTTGCCTTCTAACTGCAATTCCAGCTCGTCTAATTTATTTTGAAGACTTCGTATGTTCAGAAAAAATGTTTTTAATGCACTACCCTGTTTACATACAGGGCCCATGTTGTTTTTTGTATTTAAAAATTTTGACTATACTAATTTTGTTTTTTGAAATCATATCACTTCACTCCCGCTCCTTTTGGCCAAAAAAGGTTACTATACATTTCATCCTTTTTTTCAAATGGTGCAACAACTTGCAAGCATTTGTTTTTTGAGGGATCAGTTGGTAGTTCTTTAACACTGATTTCTTTTCCTTCAAAGCCCGATTTCCGTAGAATATATTCTTTTATTTTTGTTGCTGTAGCTTGCCTTTGAACCCTGTAAAGATACAGCCACAACCTGCTTTCAACACCTTTAAAATGTGCCTCTTCATCTTCGTTTTGTACATTAGCTGTACCAATATTTTTCTTATACCTTTTATTTCTACGTACTTCATGAAATGGTTGATCTCCGAGATGGTCACTTTTATTTGGGAGGTTATCTTTTTTTACAATGGTTCTTTCGGGCAACATGCTTGGCGATTCTGAGGCATCAGCCTCATTTAGATTTATCAGGGATGTCATGATTTCCAGCAATTTGTTTTCAATCTTTTTTGTTTCACTAATATCACTTGTTGCTTTAGATACTTGCTCTTTGCTACTATTTTGTAGGTTTTTGGATTGCGGGGGGACGTAAGAACTCTTATTTTCGCTAGTTTTTACAAACCTAACTTGAGATCTTTGCTCTGCATGATTATCTGGTAAATTTATATGTTGTTGGCAATCACGTTTCCGAGATTGTTTTACCTTTTTCAAAATTGCATTTTCCTTCAAGAAAAGCAATTTTCTCCTCTTGAAGACGAATTATAACGAGTTTATCGTTTATAATCGTTTCCTTTTCGATAATTATTTGATTCAGTAGACCAATTTGGGTCTCCAAGGAGTTGTCCTTTGAGGTGGTTGTTGATGCTGGATTTTTTATTTTTTTTTGCTCTTTTTCTTTAAATTTCATTATTTGTCTGTTCTTCTGTAGTATCTGGAGTAAATATAATTGTAAAAATAAGTTAAGAAATGATGGTGCAGTGTTTACAGTTTAAGTTATCTCAAGAAATCAGTATGTACAAAGTATTTCTACATTGCTTCCTGTCCACCTTTACACTAGAGATTAGTTTAAAATAAATTGTTATCTTTTATTGAAGATAATTGTTTTATTGAACTAATTGGTTCAGCGCCTCCGTGGTCCTTCGATTGTTATGTTAACAAGAAAACTAATCTACAAACAGGCACCAATATTCATTGGTGCACCCCTTGTGTCGGGGTGAAGCCAAACAGCCCCTCATCCCGTTCAGTCACAGTATCTATTATCTATAAAACAGGCTAACATATCGTACTTTTCATAATGTTCGAAAAAGTTTGGTTTTCTTCCATAATAATAAAAAATTTTTTTTCACAATAAATAAATACAAAAAACTAGCGCTATATTTTATATACGCGTACAAAATTGGGAAATGTCATTTGCTTCCAAGAAAACAAAAGAATGCAATGCAAAACATCGTTTTGCATGGTCTACTGCAAAATTTGGGAAGATAATTATAAAAATTAGGATTTTTGTTGTTGTTTATTAAAATAGGCCCATACTATTATATATTTTTGAGAAGCTTTTAAAAGGACAAATCAATTTCTGGACAAATATACAGGGTGTCCCGTTTAAAAAAACACAACTTTGGGTCATATTCAAAAAATAACAACTCAAATGGAAAATATGACTACGCCACTGGATCCAGCGAAAAAAACTGCATATCCAGCAATTTTCCCTTTGCGTTAAGTTAAAGGATAACCGAGATATCAGGGGGGTCCCAAAATGCAACATTTTCTATTTCGCCCTGTATCTCATAAACGAAGAAGGCTATGAAAATTTTTGTTTACGGCTTCATGAGTTTCACAAAAAATTAGCTCAGGTCCGTTAAAACCGCAAGGTTCTATCTTTAAAAATAAGCTAGATACCCTGCTTTTGCAACCAAATCCGGACACCCTGTACATTGCCTATAAGACTTAAAGCCGTTTTACATGTTGCAATTCTTCTTTGCAATATGAAATAGCCTTGAACAAAGGCATGCGCAGTTTGACAAAAGATACAAGTCTTGCCACTGCGCGTGCTTTTGTTCAAGACTATTGCAACTTGCAAGAAACAATTGCAACATGTAAAACGGCCTTTAGGGCTGGTATTTTCAACTCCGTATAATTTTATCGGCGGATATTTTCGATGGTTACAATTCTCTCAACAATAGTTTCCACGGTAAATATTCGAAGAATAAAGTTATTTACTGGTCCTTATGGTGGTTTAAAGTTTTTTTAGTAACTGGAGGAATTAAAAACTAATATAATTGACAATCAATTACAATAACAAAATATTCCATATATGCAAAAAAATAGATGTTTAACACAGCAAGTAACAACCTGTACTTTAACGTACATTTAATTATTGTAATATTAATTGCTCCTGTTGTTGAATGAAACATCTATGTTTAACTAATAAAAAAATGTTAATTCGAAGCAATATTATTATTTCTCCTAATAAAAAATCATAAAGCAATTGAAACTAAGATTTGTTTTCCACAAAGTTTTTCTCTCGACATAAGAAATATTATTGAAATAAAAATTGTAAATAAGTAAAATGTACGATTTTTATTGTGATGTACGACGAGTACAATGATTGATTTGAATAGAGCATTGCTTTCCTGGAGAAATAATTTTTAAATATGAATTGCCGGAAGCCATCATATATTTGGCAAATAATCTGTTTCAGAGCATTTATAATGAGGGATATAAATAGAGGCGCAAAACAATATTAATGGAATAATTTATAGGGGCAAAACATAATTATGAAAAAGAAATTATAGAGCTACTGCTTTATTTGTGATCAAAAATAAACTATTCCCAAAAATAACAAAAACTTCCTTGTTAATAATAATATTATTCTGTCAGCAGTATATGCCTACAATATATACGCTGCATCGACATGGTGTTCAGTGGCGTAACTACAAATTGTGCCCCCCCCCCCAGTTTTCAACAAAGGATCCCCTATATTCATGACAGAAAATAAGTGATGACTGAAAAAAAGTCTTTCATAGTTTTGAATACTGCTTGTATAAACAAATTCAACAAGAAGAAAAGTCGTCCATAATTTATCTTTTCTTGGGCTCTATTGCATATACACTGGGAAACCCACGTTTTTGGAGACCAAAATAGCAAAATTTTACTTATTTCATTATACTAATTAACAATTTGTCTTGCAAAAGTGTGAGTTGGCTCTGGTTTTATAGGTCCGTGCTTATTATAACAATGCACCTGCTTGCTCTTAATGTATGGGAAAGTTCAACAATTAAACGAGAAATACCTAGATTTTTTATTAGATGTAGTTTATAAGGGATTTAAATACATAAAACATAAATCCTAAATTGTTAGTTAGTTGTATTTCAACCACCATTTGATCGAGAGCTGTTCGTATTGAGAAATTAGAGAGTTTTGAGCAACATGTCGCGAGTTTGTGTAAATACGCCGGTCATTTTTGTTATACATGTGGTGAAGTTACTTTTGTGAGACAAAAACATATTCTTATCCCTTATATAAAAAAGGCTTACCACTTGTATTTTGGCTGCAAAGTTGTAGAGCAGGATAAAAATTGGGCTCCACCTAAATGCTGTCATTAATGTGCGTCCAACATTTGCGGCTGGCTGAGTGGAAAAAACGTAAGATGCCCCTCGCTGTTTCTGTGATCTGGCAAAAACCAAAAGATCACGACCACTTTTGCTTGACATCTTCCATTAAAAAGAGGCTTTTCGGAGAAAAAAAAGTCTGCGATACAGTACAGTACAGTAAATTTACAATTCGTCATACGCTCGCTGTCTCATACTGATGAACTGCCTGTATGTAATATACCTCAGGAATATACACTTGATTCGGATAATGAGCAAATGATAGTGTAGAGGAAAATGTCGCCGGACGAATTAAGTGACCGTTTAAGGGATTTATAATTGTCCAAGAAAAAAGCATAACTATTAGCCTCTCGATTACTACAATCGAATTTACTTCAAGATGAAGTAAAAGTTTTTGTGTAACGAAACCGTCAAAAAAACCAAACCATTTTTTAACGTGGAAAATAATTTGGTAGTCTGTAGGGACATTTAGGGATTAATGGCAGCTTTAAATCTGTACTATGTACTCTAAAGTATGTCCTAAAGCTGCGTTACTCCATAATGGGAACAAGTTGTCCAAGTCCAAGTTGTTACTTGTTAATGGCAAATTTGTGGGGATTTAAAAGTTGTGACGATTTTGCTCGGAAAGCAGCTAGGTTATACCAAATACAGCAGCTTCATCTGCCAATGGGACAGTCGAGGACGATCGGATCACTACAGAAAGCCACCACGAGAATCTTTTAAGCCAGGAAAATAATGTAACCAGCGCGCCGTTAGTTTCCCCTGGAAAGATTTTACTACCGCCACTTCATATAAAATTGGGACTTTGTAAAGGCTATGGACAAAGAAGGCCGTCCTTCTAGTTATTTAAAAGAGAAGTTCTCTAGAATCAGTGACGCTAAAATTAAAATGGAAATATTTGTGGGTTCCCAGATTAGGAAACTATTCGGAAATGCACAGTTCGTTTCCATGCTTGAAGGCAAGGAAAAAGACACTTGGAATGCTTTTAAAATGGTTGCAGCAAATTTTTTGGGAAACAAGGAAGCAGAAAATTATAGAAACCTGATTGCCCAACGTCTTTTGTGTTATCAAAACCTAGGGTATAATATGAAATTTTATTTCTTGGATTCTCATCTGGACTACTTTCCGGAAAATTGTGGTGCGCTGTAAATGGCGAGCACAGTGAGAGGTTCCACCAGGATATTTCAAACATGGAAAAAGTTATCAGGGAAAATGGAACTGTATGATGTTAGCCGACTACTGCTGGACTGCTTTCAAAAGGCAGATTAAGAATTGCAGAATGAGGGTCTAAACTTTAGATTCAATGATAAAAATGTGTACTATTTAATTGCTTTTGTTGAACCAACAGTATGTTGTTTTCTGTATTTTGTATACCCATTTTATATGCCTGTAAATTAACAATATGTAACAAATAATTCAGATTTTGTTTTAAGAGCCTAAACTAAATTCTTTAATATGTCTTCTTTAGGTACTTGGTTATAGTTGAATAAAAAAAATAGGTTTTGTGCAAAAAACAAAAAAAAAGTTGAAATTTGCTCCCCAGTGTTATCGCCAATCCCCTAGCACATACCTCCTGCATTGTGAAGGCTTGCAGGAGTCTAGCTACGTCCCTGATGGATCCCTTTTCGATAGGAGCTTAATTAAAAGTGCTAAAAAACATACATAAAACCACAACAGAGTCACCAATAGGACAAAATAGCCACCTATGGCGAAACTCAAAAGTAGTAAATCAAAAGTAGGAGAATATTAATGCGGCTGGAACTAGTATATAATAGAAAATGAATTTTTTGGGATGACCGCTTAAGGTCTTCATCAGTCCAGTCAACTAGTTGAAAGACGAGTATACAGGTGCCTAAATGCTGCTTCGTGGTAAATAGAGAATGAAAACACATCATATATATATATATATATATATATATATATATATATATATATATATATATATATATATATATATATATATATATATATATATATGTATATATATTCTAAAAGTTGTAGATATTTCAAAACCTTATGTTCTGAGATGTGTCCGGTAAAAAAGAGTTTATAAGTGTCAAAAATGGGCGAGAAATTCTTAAAAATACCATAAGCAATTTGCAACTAGGTCTCATACTCACAGCCAATATTAACCCTGTAACTTTGTTTGAAATATTTTTAATTATTAGCATTAAAGCCTTAAAATGTCTAAATATACCATTAAATAGTTACATCTTATGTACAAAAAGTTTTTAAATTTATAAGTCGAGAAATAAACTTTGAAATTTTACAGCCATTATGTAATTTTTTTTTGTAGTTTTGATGGAAATGATATATGCATATCAAATATAAAGGTATCAGTTTTCAATTTAATTTATTCTATATTAAAATTAAGATTGATAAATTGTTCAATAAAAAGTTAAAAAGTTCTTGATACTTGGTGAATATAAAACAAGACGCGACAATATTGTTGTGGTGTCGTGAAATTAGAGTATTACGTTTATTTGATTTATAAAAAGGCTAAAATTACTCTCCCTTCCAGGTACTCTTCGATCAAATCTTGATCCTTTCAGCCAGTACGAGGATCAAGAAATCTGGAACGCCCTGGAAGAGGTCGAGCTAAAGGAAGTCGTCTCGGATCTCAAGGGCGGTCTCGACAGTAAAATGTCAGAAGGAGGTTCGAACTTCAGCTTAGGGCAGAGGCAGCTGATATGCCTAGCGAGGGCCATAGTGCGTAACAACAAAATCCTCGTGTTGGACGAAGCGACAGCCAACGTCGATCCCAAAACGGATGCTCTTATCCAGTTCACGATTAGGAGGAAGTTTGCTGATTGTACAGTTCTAACAATAGCTCATAGGTAAGTTGCTTAAAAATGTAAATATTCCTACAGTTACGAATTGTAACTTCTCGCTAAAATGATAATGGACAGTGACGTACATAAAAGTTTCGCAAGATTTGAAAAAGGTTCAATCTGTTACCACAAAAAATAAATTAACTAACAAATAGCAATTAAAATGATTAATTTACCGAGGGTATTTTTTTTTCAAATGCAAATAAGACCAGTTACATTAAGTACAGGGTGTGTGATTATATTTTAAAAGGAGACTACAAGCTTAACAGGTTTTAAAAAATATTACATATAAAACATGTATGGTGTTCTCTGAACCGGCATGATTTGTTAAAAAAAATAAACAAACGACAGTTGGAAAAAAAAATTCGACTTTGACTGGTATTTTTATAATCAGCAAGAAGATGGCCATGTATGGAAATGATATCATACAGAATATTCATTTAAAATGTCAAAGTCGATGCTCATTTTTTGTTTCTCAGTTGCCATTTGTTTATTTTTTTAGCAAATTTTAGCAGTTCGGTTATAAACAATATTTCTTGATATATCAGTGTAGCTTGTAAGTAAGGTATTAGTGGGCATTAGATCTGGACTGTTCGCGGGCCAGGTGATTCTTCCATATCTCCCCATCCAGACTTGATAAATATTCGTCGAGTTTAAAATGGTAGTTCATCGATATTGTGCTTAATTTTGATTTTCCAAAAGTTCCAGATATCTTGAGCCATTTAATTTACGACGGATAAAAACCGGACCTAACACCTTATGCCCCGAAATGCTGCACCAAACTGGTATTAAGGATTGTCCCTGAAAAGCAATTGGCTTGAGAATTTGTGGATTTTTATCGGACCCAGTATGGCAGTTTTTCCGATTATAGATACCGCCAGTTACCACTGCGTCTCACTGGTTCATAAAATTTTATTGAAATAATCTGGATCTTGGTTAAGACTTGCTTTTATAATTAGAACAAATTCCTCTCTTCTTCTTTTTTGTTCGTCGTTTAATTGTTGAATTTGCCTAATTTTAAAATCATGGTATCCGTTTTATTTTATAACTCTCTTGTTTCGTGGTCCATATCTTATATCTTTGACACAGGCTTTGGTAGATGTTCTTGTAAATAAGTAACATATTACGATCCTTTTCTTTATATGTTTATTTGGTCCTTTGTTAGACATGCTGTTTCTTGCAATATATATTTTTTCTTAACTTTCCTTCTTAATATTTCAAACTGTTTTTTTACTTATACAAAAGTAATATTTTTAATGCCAACCTGCAATTTTCATTTAACCTAGCGGAAATACCCGATATCAATAAAGCTTTGAACAGTATTAGCACTAACCCGACTGGAGTAGATGAATTATCACCGCTTATGCTGAAACATTTTAGTCCGCATATTGATAAATACTTAGCTCGTATCATTAATTGTTACTTAGAGTCAAATTATTTTCCTGATAAGTGAAAAATATCAATTGGTAAACCCTTACCAAAAGTTAGCACTCCAAAAAACATAAATGATCTCCGTTTAATAAGCATTCTTCCGAATAATATTTGAGAAAATCCTTTTTGACCAAATGTTTAGTTATTTTAGTATTAATAACATAATTCCTCCTACATAATGCGGATTCAGAAAGAACTTTGGTACTTCAGTAGCTTTGGTAAATGTACTGGAAGATGTTATGCGGGCATGTGGTAAGAAAATGATTAGTATTTAAGTACTTTTAGACTTTTCAAAGGCATTTGATACAATTAATCATGAACTTCTAGTTTCTAAATCGAAATATTGCGAGTTTAGTAAAGAGTTTTACTCACTCATAATATCATACCTGACCAACAGATGTCAATCTATATTTTCTAGTGAAAGATACTCTAACCCATTCGAAGTACTGTCAGGAGTACCGCAAGGGTCTATTCTGGGCCCCTTACTTTTTATGATTTATACGTCCGATATTCTTTTATCACTCACACACTGAAAAGTTGCACAGTGCACCTGAACCCTTCAAAGTCATGCTTGTTGATGTTCGGTAATAAAATGAAGACTGATTTTCTTAAAACTATTCTCAATATATCAGTTAATGGTGAAGTTCTTCGTTTTCTCGAATGTGCAAAAAAATTCAAGCGTTTTGTTCGACCCTGAACTTAGGTTTAAAGAACATTTAAAAATAAATTTTTGAAAAATCCTTCATGTCTTTGAAAATATTATATAATAACAGGCATGTTTTAAATCGAAATCGAGAAAAAAACTAGTGTTATCGAATTTTAATTATTGTGATTTTGTTTACGGGTTTAGTTAGGATCAGGAGAGGCGGTCTCCAGTACAAAAACTCTTGTCTTCGGTTTTTCTGTGATCTAAGAAAATTTGACCATATTTCCCACCTATATAGGAATATCAATTGGATGAAAATGGAGGCGCTTGGGCATCTGCACTTTCTTAATTAATCTTAATTAAGAAAGTGAACCTGCTGCCCCTTTCTTAATTCGTGAACGACTGATATTTCGTCGGGATGTTCATGACAGAAAAAATATTAGGAATAGGCACGCAATTTTTAACTATGCTTCAGCATCAGAGTGCTGTATTTTAACGTGGTTTTTCATATAACTCCGTTAAATGTTATTTATTTCCACCAAAATTTCTTCATGTAAATGTGACTACCTTTAAATTATAACCATATATTTACCTTGGCGGATGTTGATATGGTCTCTCTAAATATAATGTATATTTTAGTTTTAATTGGCCGTTGAAATTTAATGTTATTTAAAATTGCTTAACATGTCAATGTAGGGTTCAGTTGCGTAGCTTTTGGAAATAAAAGTCATTTATTATTATTAATATTATTATTATTATTATTATTATGACTTGTTGTCTCACAGTATTCCTGTGGTTGTATTTTATAGTGACGGGATTATATACAGTACAAAAAATAAAAATGAAAAAAAAAATAACTATTGTGTATTAACAAATGATCTAACGATGCTACATGTTTTCAAAATGACCGATTTTTTGATGTTCCTGTGAATATCTGTATTAATTCCTAAATGAGTCAAATGCGGTGTAAAGGTTGTTGGAGCGAGATCTGTTACTGATATGACGAGAGGAACAATGATGACTTTTTCCTGTTTCCACAGCCTTTTTACTTCCATTGCCAAGTCGGTGTATTTGGCGATCTTCTCACTGTATTTTGCTTGGACGTTCTCGTCGTTGGGGACAGCCATGTCAATTAAATAAGTGATTTTCTCTTTTCTGGATTGAAAGGTGATATCGGGTATGTTTGCGGGGATTGTTTTATCTGTGTGGATGTCAATGTCCCAGTAGAGCTTGTAGTCTTCGTTTTCAAGTATGGATGTTGGTGTATAATGGTAGTAAGGGTCTGTGTTCTCCGTTAGTTTGTATGTTGTGGCTAATGCTTGATGAACGACCTTCGCTGCTGACTTGTGTCTTGCGGTGTATTCAGTTCCGGCCATTATTCTACATTCACTAGTTACGTGATCGATCGTTTCTCTCTGCTGGTGACATCTCCTACATCTCTCGTCTTCAATGGTGGTGTCCTTGATGATGTGCTTTCGGTAGTTTCTGGTTGCTATGACTTTGTCCTGGATAGCAAGCAGGAAGCCTTCTGTTTCGGGGAACAGCTGCCCTTCTTGCAACCATGTATACGAAAGCTTTTTATGTATGTAGTCTTGCTTTATGTGGTATCTGTGTCTTCCGTGATGTGTTTTTTCAGGCCAGGCGTTCACCTTTTCTAGTCGTGATTGGATGGAGTTCGTAAATTTGTTTTTTAATTAACGACTGTATATCTATAATTCCCCTCCATCCCTCTTTTCTCTCGATGGTGAGTCTTTCCTTGCATGCGTTGGGATGTAACTTCCTGTGTTTAGTGAATTCAGAGCGTATGGGAATGTGAATGTTTTCTATGTCTATGTGTGACGATTTAATGATACCAAGCGAATACGTAAGAATAGGTATTGCGAAGGTGCTAACAGCTTTCGTTAAATTTCTGGAATTCAGTTTTATTTTTAGTAGCTTTGTAAGTCTGGTTTTAAATTCCGTCTTGAGCTCTGATTTGATATGAGTGTGGTTAATTTTGGTGCTTTGATGGAAGCCTAGGTATCTGTATGTTTCTTCTTTGAGCATGTTATCTATAGTTTCATTGTTAATTGTTTCCCTCGTAGGGTGGACTTTCCACTGTCCCTTGTTGATATGAAGTAGCTTGCATTTACTTATACCAAATTCCATGTTGATGTCCAGGGTAAACGTTTCTGTGATTTTAAGGAGTTCCTTTAGCTGTGCCTTTGTGCTTGCATATAATTTTATGTCATCCATGTACAAAAGATGGTTTATTTTGTGTAGGTTATTTTTTTGGTGTTTAATTTGGAATCCGAAATGTGTGTTATTCAGTGTGTTTGAAAGTGGATTGAGACAGAGGCAGAACCACAAAGCGCTAAGTGAATCTCCCTGGAATATACCTCGTCTGATGTAGATCTCTTCTGTTTCGATGTGTTCTTTTTATGTTCTCAGGTTGATCTTAGTTTTCCACGTACTCATGATTTACGTAAGAAATTACCTGATGTTTTTATTGACTTTGTATAATTCTAGCACTCTGGTTAGCCAACTGTGGGGTATCGAATCAAAGGCTTTTTTATAATCTATGTAACCAGTATAAAGGTTTCTATAATTTTTCCTGGTTTGTTCCATGATGACGCTGTTTATAATTAGCTGCTCCTTGCATCCTCGGCTGTTTTTCCTGCAACCTTTTTGCTCTTCCGTTAGAATGTTTTTGTTTGCTAGATGTTGTTCTATTCTCCTAGTAATTGTGGCTGTGATGATCTTATATAGAGTTGGAAGGCACGTAATAGGTCGGTAATTTGACGGGTCCTTATTGTCTGAATTTTTGGGTTTAAGTTATGTTATTCCTTGGGTGAGAAAACTGGGGACTGTGCTAGGTTTTAAAATAATTTCATTAATTTGGCGAGTGAGAGCTTCATGTGTGGAGGTAAACTGTTTGTACCAGAAGTTCTGAATGTTATCTATTCCAGGACATCTCCAGTTATGCGTGTATTTGATTGTTTCTGTAATTTCTTGTCTTGTCATTGCAAAGTCCCCTTGTTCCTCCAAGCACTTGTGTCTGTCTTCTTCCGCTTTAATCCATGAAGCGTTATTATTGTGTAGTTTCGGTTCTGACCAAATACTTTTCCAGTATTCTGTAATCTCTTGTTTGGTCCGTGGTTCTATTACTCGTGCCTCCTCATTGCTCATGATTTTTAGTAGAACTGTTTTTCGCTTCTTCGAAACAGGTTGTTAGCGCCCTTTCCTTCATTTGATTCTTTACCTCTTCGGAGTCTTGCGGCGTACACGGATAATTTTTGCTTCAGAGTGTCAAGGATTTCTGTAAGCGTGTGATCAGGAGATGCAGATTTGATTTTCTCTGCACTTTGTGTGATACGTTTTAACTTGTTGCCGTTCATGGATGGGGTAAGATGTCCCAATTCTTTTCTAATTTTGTTAATTTTGCTTTCGATCCTTATCTGCTATTTGAATTTTGGTTTTATGTTGTTGGTGTTTCTGTGTCTTGGCGGGAGTTTCTGATTGTTCTGTGTTATCGTGGTTATAGCTGCTGCGTAGATCATTGTATGAATGTCCTCAATTGTGCTCGCATTCGTTATGTACTGGGAAATTATGTGTTCGTTGATGGTCTTTAGGATTTTATGTGTGTCTTGTTTGAAGATTACACGAGGAATAGGATACCTTGTTGTAGGATCGGACTTCATTTCTACCTTGATAGCTTGTGTGAGAGACTATCCGATGTGTAGCTGTTTATATGGTGCTTTGGACGAATGATTCACTTGTCCTGTGTGCTGTATGGTGCTTGTCATCTGTCGTGGGTTGTTGCTGGATGCTTCGCCTCTACTGAGCATTGAGTGAGGTTGCAGATCCTCTTGCACAAAGTTGGGCTGGTTTGTTTG
Source organism: Kuschelorhynchus macadamiae (assembly GCA_030620095.1). Taxonomy (NCBI): domain Eukaryota; kingdom Metazoa; phylum Arthropoda; class Insecta; order Coleoptera; family Curculionidae; genus Kuschelorhynchus; species Kuschelorhynchus macadamiae. Next base: position 963,266 of record JAUTXW010004711.1, read on the forward strand.
TGGGATCGCTTCGGCATCTGCCCCACTGTTCTCAATGTTTGGTTGATGAATGCTTAGTTCAGCAGCTACCATAGCTTTGATGTTTTGCAGTGCCAGTGGCGTGAGCTTACTGGTCTTAGTGATGACTCTTTTTTGATCTATTACTCTCTGTTCTGTAATAAGTGACTTGTATTCTGGATATTGTGCTATGAAAAGTGTATGCAGTTTATATCGGTAGCCTGATGAAATTATCTCAAGTTTGGTAGCGGTGTAGTAGGAATGCATCACCGTTCGATTCAGTTCATCTGTTCATTTTAACCTCTGCCTTGGTAGTTGCAGGTAGTCGTTGCGATATATCCGCTGTTGTAATGGGCTCAAGTTGTTGTGTTTGGTTAGCACCTGTGTTAGATTTATTGGTGTATACATTAGGGCAGCGAATGATTGGTTCGCTCGATTCTGTAATGCGGCTCTGCCCCGCCTTGGTGGGTGCCAGCTTAGCCGGCAAAACACTTTCGGTGGGTCTATTTTTCTTTGCCTGGTCGTGATCGTTTCGGTCGAGCTGCCCTTTCCCGCAGCATCCTCGACCGTTACGCTGCTCGCCCGATGCTTTGTTGTTTGGATTGATGTTTTGTTTGTTTGATTATTATTATTATTATTATTATTATTATTATTATATTACCAGTTATCTGGATACACTACTACGTAGTTGTGATACATACTATAATTTAATCTAAGTTTAATAGTATTTGAACCAGATTGGTTCTTTATCAGAGTACTAGATAACTAAAACTAAAAATAATAAACAACTTTCTGTTTATTAATAAAAATGTGTACATCTATTTAAAAAATTTGCTCTTTTTATTCGTACATCTTTGCTGTTTCCTAGACACGTTTTTCGTGTAGTTTTCAAGCCCATATATCATATATGATCCCTCAGGAACTTATAGCTGTAGTATTTAACAAGATTAGAAAAAGGTGGAAAAAGTTTCGTTATAAAAGAAAACAAATACTCTCTTCTTCCACTAAATTATATAATTCAATATGTCTAGCCGCTTCCTTATCTATGATAATCTCTTCGCCAGTAGTTGACGCAAAAAAAAATGGATGAATTTCAATTTAGATAACAATCTCTCTGATTGAGCCGAGTTAACTGGAAGGGCCAGAAACAATTGAATCACAGAGCACACTTTAGGCAAACTGCTACAAAAAATTAATTTTGTTATAAAAAGTAATATTGTTAGCTGTTTTACTCTATCCACAATTTTTATTTCTTTTTTAAGTACAGATTTAATTTAATTTATTGCCTAAATCTGCAGAGAGATTGTCAGAGTACGTTTTAACAGAGATTTCATACGTCATGTTAATTTCTTCGATATTAAAAAAAAATGTCAAGCATTTTGTAAATTTCATTAAACCGTCGAAAAAACTCCGACCTAACTATATTTTCGTAGAAATACTTATTTTGATGTTTCTAATCAACTACCAAAAAAAAAATTTGAACACTCGGCTTCTTTCTGTTTTAGGAGGTGAAAGAGGCTGAATTATGTTTTCTGCACAATTAAAGATGTTACATTTTTTCTCGTAGAATCAAACAATATTTTTTCTTTATCTAAAAAATACTCTTCTCTCCACCGCACCAAACTGGTAGAAATATAGAGCGGAAGCTTTCACGGCTTTGGTCAATTAAGAAATCATGGTTCTAGGGATTAGACCGTGCGAAATTGGAATTACTATCCGACGTTTCGCCTTCGATTGCACGAGGCATCTTCAGGGATCTTTACTCCACGAGATCTCAACACTGAATGAGCTCGAAGAGATTCAGGCGGGCTTTTATACCCGACTTATGCTCGCTGAACTGTGAGTTAATAACCTTTCGAAGTCGAACCTCTCCGCAATCGAAAGAACAGCAATGAAGACCTTAAACGAAGACGCAAATATTCTGGTACTTCCAGCAGATAAAGGCAACGCCACTGTCGTCATGGACAGAACAGAATATGTGAAAAAGGTTACTCAACTTTTGGACAACACCTATAAGGTTAGGCAGGCAAACCCCACAAGTAGAATAGAAAGACGCATTATCAATTTGATTAACACATCCAGTCTACCACCAGCGGAGAAAAAATCACTAAAACCAAGCAGTTCCAAGACTCCCAGGTTCTACGGTCTTCCGAAGATACACAAGGACAATGTATCACTTCGACCGATCGTCAGGGCAATAGACTCGCCCACTAGAAACTAGCTAAATAACTTTAAAATTTTCTTAATCCATTTACTGGAAAAACAGATTCTTTTATTAAAAACTCTACACATTTCGTGGAAAAACTCAAGACAATCCAGTTGGATCCCGAAGATGTTTTGGTCAGTTTCGATGTAGAATCACTTTACACAAATGTTCCTGTCAACGACTCAATTTCCATTATATTAGACATACTGGATAACAATAATCTTGATAAGAACTTAATGGACCTAGTGGAAGCTTGTCTTACATCTACTTATTTCATTTTTCAAGGAATTTTTTATGAGCAAACTTCAGGGGCAGCTATGGGATCTCCTCTATCACATGTGGTAGCGAATATCTTTATGGAAGCCTTTGAGGATATTGCTCTAACATCCGCTCCTCTTAAACCGAAGCACTGGTTTAGATATGTAGATGATACTTTTGTTGTTTGGCCTCATGGACAGGATAATCTCCTCATATTTCTGGACCACCTTAATCAGCAACATCATAATACCAAATTCACGATGGAAATTGAATCTAATCGAATAATTCCCTTTCTAGATGTATGTGTTCAAAGGAAGGAAAATGGTACATTAGGACATTCTGTGTACAGAAAACCGACGCATACAAATAGATACTTAAACGCAAATTCTCATCACTATTCTGCACAAAAGAAATCGGTTATTAACTCACTAGTATTCAGAGCTATTTCGATTTCTGATCAAGATTCTTTAACATCGGAAACATCGAAACTGACCGAAGCTCTCAGAAGGAATGGCTATTGCACTGAAGATATTACGCGTTCAATTAAAAGACATAGTAAACCAACTCCGCCATAGGAGAATGATAACGAGCCACCATTAGTTAGTGTTGTTCTTCCCTACATACATGGCACTACAGACAAAATAGGACGATTACTTCGGCGGTCCAACATACGTACAATCTTCAACACACATAAGAAAATTGGACAATGCTTGCGATCCCCGAAAGATCTTGTACCTTTCCAAACAGTAGGAGTATATAAAATCCCTTGCTCCTGTAGAAAAGTGTATGTGGGAGAAACAGGACGCTCAATATCAACTAGACTTAAGAAACATGAACGCTGTATTAAAAAGAAACAAATTGTTCAATCTGCTGTAGCTGAACACCAGCATAACACTGGCCATTTCATAAATTTAAAGGAAACCAGGGTTCTAGCATCGGTTCCAGTATTTTATAAGCGAAAAATTAGAGAATCTATTGAAATTTTTTAACATTAAAAAAATTTCAATACAGATACGGGTTACGGTCTACATCACACGTGGAAACCGATCTTAACACAGGGTCACGGTTGGGCGAGCACAAGTCGGGTATAAAAGCCCGCCTGAATCTCTTCGAGCACATTCAGTGTTCAGATCTCGTGGAGTAAATGTCCCTGAAGATGCCTCGTGCAATCGAAGGCGAAACGTCGGATATTAATTCCAATTTGACACGGTCTAATCCCAAGAACCATGATTTACCTGGTAGAAATATGTTCAATAAAGCCGGCAACTTTAACAGCGTAGCAGGTTTGGACCTTATAGATGATTTTTGTAAAAATACCTATAATTTTGGTTACTTTGCAAAAGTTTCTTGGTCATTCTCCACTAATGCAGTGCCGTGGAGTAAAAAAAAAACGTATTTTTTTAGACAAAAATGCAGATATTGCCAAACGATTGATTCTACAAGAATAGTTTTAAGAACTTTTTTTTACAGAATTTTGCTTATAACGACTTTTCTTGTTCAGAAAGAAGTTTAGAAAAAAGCATTACCTTGAATAATTTTAACTTTCACGTATCTTTATTGTGCCAACATTCATGTTTATTATGTTATTATTATATTTTATAACAGCCCTTATTTTCCATGGTTGATTTGTAGGTGCAAAAAGGATTTAAATCCAAAAATATATTTAATTTAATTACTGATAAATGGTTCTTTTTGCTAGAAAAATAATTAGTATTTAAGTCCTTTACAGCAAGGTACAGTATTTAGTATTTAGGATTAAAATACATTGCTGAAACTTCGAAGTGCACCAAGGAAATTTTTATTGGAAATTAAAAATGAAATATTTTCAATACGGATGGCGATTTTGAAATATGATTTTGGACCTTTGTTTCACCAGTTCCTAGAGTATGCAGCCTGATAAGGACAGCCTCAGGACTCCATCGCACCCGTCTTATACAGGGTGTTATATAAGAACCTGTCATTTTTTGAAAAGTTTATTCGACCCGAACTTTTACTATGAAAGATTTCTTTTTCTCTTTGTGCAATTAAAATAATTTGGAGCTAGGTACAAAAAAAAAGTTCCAGCGGTTTTGAAATTTTTTCCTCCTTTTCGACATACAGGGTTTTTGTAGAAAAATTGATTTTTTTGTAATGGTCTGCTGAACAAAGCCCACTTATGTCAAGCAGATTCATCGTGGACTATCATATTACGAACAGGGTTTGCACCCACTTCTATGAATATTGTATACAGGGTGCACCAAAAACTCTACCGATTCTAAATTTTAACATGTTTCATTTCTGTTCCAAAAGGTAGGTAGTATTCCAGACCTTTGCTACCCACTGTATTATTGGGACATTCTCAGTTAATTCGAAATGATGGGTTAATAGTTTAAGTAAGTCTGTATAAACAAACATAACATGTGATACTGTATTTTATTGGGAAAAAGAGAATAATATCCATGATAAAAAGCAATTTTTCTTTTCTTATTAAAAAAAATTAAATTAAAGGCTGTATCTGAAAGAACTAGAGCAAATTTCAAATGTAAAAAACTGTTTCGGCAAAAATGTCCATTATTATTAAAACTGGCATTAGAAGCAACGTTGAATTCAAGATTGATAAAAAAAAACCAAACCCACTTATTATTTAACGTCCATTTCTAAGTTTAAGGCATACAATATACATGTTGGAAAATTTAAGGGTGCAATATTGTTGATAAATTGATAGATATACCTTTGATTGCCACAAATGGGCTTTGTTCAGCAGATTATTTTACAAAAATCAAAACTCCGTACGTCGGAAACGTAGAAAAATTTTCAAAATACCTAGAAATTATTTTTTCGTACCTAAATCTATACTATTTTGGACGCACAAAGAGAAAAAATCTTCCATAGTAAGAATTCTGGTCGAACACACTTTTAAAAAAATGGCAGGGTCTTATATAACCCCTTGTACTTGACTGCATACCATGGATATTGATCAAGCAAAAGCCGAAAACCGTAGCTCAAAATCTACATCCGTTCATTTTGAATTTCCAGTAAAAATTTCCTTGATGCATTTCAAAGTTCGAGCAGTTTATATTTGAAAATCATTTTAGTCCAGCTGCTTACTGCTTCTGAACATTAATTTCCCAAATATATGTTTTAAACAAAAAAATAAAATCCATGTTATTTGAGACTCTAATCCTACCTAGGGATGGGCGATACCTATCGCCTGTCAATAGTTGAAAATGAGTCGATAAATTTTGGTTATCGATAGTTGATCTGTTGATAATTCGTTTGTATCTATCGAGATTTGCGACAAAGACTTTTTTGGGAGGGAGTTCTAGGGAAAGTAACGTCCTACAAATAAATCGAAGAGCAAAAAAAAGAAAGGCTCTCACTTTCATAAATATGTAAATCATTTAATTAGTGTTATTGATATTATCGGATAACCATCAATACATCGATATCTTTTATATACTTATTGTTATTCAATTTCTTTATGACATATTGATAAAATACCCATCCCTAGTCCTATGGCATCGTAGTAACTGTGATACAATATATTATGATCCCTATTTAAAACCCTTTGATGTAAGAAGAGTACAACATCTATATAGAGGGTGTCCTACTAAAAATTGACACAATACAATATCTTAATTATTTTTAACACATCCGTTTTATTTTTAGTGTGATTATGTGGGCTTAACAAGCTCATATTTTCACCGAGTTTAAGCTAATAAACCCATAGGCGTACTTTTCTATGTGGTAAAAATATTTTTCTTAATGGTAAATACTCTCCATGCATGTGTAATTTCGGTGGAAAAGCCTAAACCTCTGGTAATATCAGAATACCTTATTGACTGCCCACTTACATTAAATGACCAGGTCAGTGAGGCTGTATTGTCCCTTAAATCCCTGAGTATTGAATACAGTTCTTTAAGGGACATTGTCTAGAATAATATGTAGATGAACATATAGACACAAATGTGCATTCTTATAGGAATTGTGCGTATGTACTGTTATATTATGTTATGTTGGAAAAGCTTAAGAGGAGATTTCCAAAGCTTAATCCAACATCAAGGCATACTAAGAAACCAAATAACGAAAGATCAAATGACAACACAGACATAGTGAGATGGTTAAGATAAATCCTTAAGCTCAAGTGTGGTTAGAATTCTTGTATTTTGATCTGGTTAAATAAAGCTAAAAATAGCGAATGACAAAAAGCCAGAAGGTGGCAAGAATGCTAGACATCAACTTGTCCAGGAAAACTGTGACTCAGTTGCAGAAAACTATTAACTTCATTCAATCAAAGAGGAACAATAAGAAGAAACGACTTCTTCATGTTAAACAATTTTTACTTAAGGTTACTGACAAATACAAAGTTAAAAATATTTACAAATAAAAAAAGCCTTGCTGTCTTGTTACTTAAAATATATTTAATTTAAATACAAAATTTTAATCTATTAGCAAAAAGCATATTATGCTGGAGAAGCTTAAGCTGAGACTTCCAAAGCTTAATCCAAGCTCAAGGCATACTAAGACACCAAATACCGAGGATCAGTATTAGCGATAGACACAAGACATAGTGAGATGGGTAAGATAAAGACGGATTTTTTTAGCAAAAATAGCGAATTACAAAAAGCCAGAAACGCGCCTGGCAGACCACCCACACGATGGTAGAAATGCTGAACATCAACTTTCCAGGAAAATTGTGGCTCAGTTGCAGCAAACTAATGATCTATTTTAAATCGAAGAACAAGAAGAGGAAACGAATTCTTGATGATAAATAGCCAACATTTTTAACTTGAGGTTACTGATAAATAAATAGAACAATGGTTATAAAAAAAGCTTCAAAACGCCTTTGCTGTCTTTACCATAAGCGTTACCTAAAATTTATTTAGTTTAAATAGAAAATTGTATTCTGTTATCAAAAAGAATATTATGCTGGAGAAGTTTGAGCGGAGATTTCCAAAGCTTATCCAAAACATCCACACAAGACATCGTGAGATCAGTTGCAGCAAACTAATAACTTAGTAGTAGTAGTAGTAGTAGTTAGGGGAGGTCTAGAGACCTGACTGGTAGGCCTATAAGGCCCTTTCAGTCTACCCCAGCTCCTCCCTCAACCACCACCCGCCACCAGGTGTACATCCTTGAATCTGCCTGTCCCCACTATATAAGTCTGTATATCCTTCCATGCAAGATCCTTAACTTCGTCCCTATGCAAGTGTCGAAAACATCTCGTCCCAGTCTCGCTTGCTTTTCACATCTGCATCTGCAGCGGAGTTTCCTCCTCTTCCTGACACTCCGTGCAGATGGAATCTTCCTCAATGCCTAACATAAAGAGGTGTCTCCTCAATCGACAGTGCCCCGTTACTATTCCTACGATGGAATTTAGAGCTTTCCTGTCTCGGGCTAGTAACCACTCTGTTCGGCCCTTATCGGGCTTCACAATGAAGTTTTTAGCTTGCCTCCCGACCCCGGACTGGCCCCATTCACGTTGAAGTTCATGTTGTGCCCATTCGTCGAGTGTTGTCCTTATCTGCTGCCTAGTGATGCCTAAAGCTGGTTCTGGTCCTACATACGGGCTGGTGGCGCTGAGTCTAGCAAACTCATCTGCCCTCTCGTTGCCTTCAATCCCACAGTGTCCTGGCACCCAAACCAACTTCACTCTTTTACGTCGCGCCAACTGCTCTAGCCTGTCACCGCATTCCTGAAGCAAAACTGATCCCGCCGTGGGTGAGTCGAGCACCTTAAGTGCTGCTTGACTGTCTGAGCATATGACAATCTCTCCCTCTGCCCCCTCTATGACTTCCTTCATCGTTATTGCCATTAGAATGGCATATACCTCAGCCTGAAATACCGTTGAAAACTTCCCCAAAGGGAAGCTGGACCCGGTTTGTGTAGCCTCAATATAAACTCCAGCCCCAGAGGATTGCAACTGTGCCATACGTGAACCATCCGTATAGCAAACAATTGCCTCTCTGGAGAACTTCGACCTGTTTCTCTCCCAGTCCTCTCTTTCGGGGATTGAGATACTATAACCCCTATGCCATTTTAGTCTGCCTGAGGGTCGTGTTACTCTGTAGGTAGATAAAGGGATCTCTCTTTCCACAATGTGGGAGATCCTTGCATGACCCACAACCTCACCTTTGGTATGCCAAGCTCCTGCGTCTCCCATTCGTGCGCTGCCATAGCCTCTTTCTTAATGAAAGTCGACAATGATGGCAGCCCTAGCAAGACATCCAATGCTGCTGACGGCGTCGTCCTCATTGCTCCAGTTATCGCTAGGCTAGCCAGTCTCTGGACTTTTGCAAGACTGGAACGAATGGTTTTCCTCTCCACCGAGGGCCACCCTACTATTGAGCCGTATGATATCCTGGGTCTTATGACTGCTTGGTACAGCCAGTGCATGACCCTAGGACTTAGACCCCAGGTTGTGCCTACCGTTCTACGGAGCTGCCAGAAGGTCGCTATTGACTTCCTTATCTGCCTATCGACATGAGTATTCCAGCTAAGCTTTGTATCTACTGTGACCCCCAGGTATTTAACCACTTTTGCCAAGGTCAGTTGTTGACCATACAATCTTGGGGGTCGAAAATCTCCAAAATTTCTTCTCCTTGTAAAGAGAAAACTAATAGCTTAATTCAAATAGAAGAAGAAAAACCGATGAGATATTTGACATTTATTTTTGTTTGTTGTCATAAACAATAGCAATAGCCTACTGTTAAATTATTCATCTAATTTCAGAAAACTGTCATTAGGTTAGGTAGTCAACAATTTTTATTTAAGGTTATTAATGAAAAAATAACTAAAAATAGTTATGAAAAATAAATTACAAAAAGTCTTTTCTGTCTTTAACTTAAGTGTTACCAAGAATATATATATTTAATTTAAATACAAAATTCTAATTTTAGTTTAACTATTACCAAAAAGCGTAAAGGACTTTCTTAATTTCACTCATGCCACTTACTTAACAATTTGCGAACACAGTATTAGTTTAATAGATTATATCAGATTGAACGTAATTTAGAAACGCGATAAGATTTCAATTTGGATGGGGGGCAGAACAGTAAAAAGTAAAGTTTACAATCTTCCTGAATTTTAACTAGTCGAGTAGAAGTGCGAGGTATACTAAATTAAGTGCCTAATCGTGTAGCGCTTGATTTGAATACGGGGAATGATTATTCTAACATATCACGTAAACGCACTTGGGTATATGTGTCAAGGCGAGTGGGAAATGGAGTTTTTAAATTCTCGTAAGAGTAGATGATATAGTAAAGATTTGACAAAAGCTTTGGCGAGATTTTTAGCTTTTAATTCTCGTAAGAGTAGATGATATAGTAAAGATTTGACTTATGTTTTGGGAAGATTTTTAGAAAATATGCAATGACAACCGCCTGTAACAATAATTAATATATTGAACCAAATGATGGGTTAATTCATAAAACCAAATACTGTTTTTAATTAATAAACGACCATAAAAATAAATAGCTTAAATGAAGTGGAATTAAGAAGCATATAATTTAAATAGCCATTCCAAACCTAATTTACAGAAATAAGTATTGCTTCACATCCTTGTAATCGTGCGTTTTAGGAACTCTAGACCCCTAAAAACAGTTTTGTATGTCTGTCGGTCTATCCCTCTTCTTTGCCACTTTACTTTACACAGCACTTTACTACTTTAAAATTCAAAAATTAAGGATCGTATGAGGATAGAAAAATCCATTACAGCGAATCCAATATTAAAAAACTACTTATATATTGCACGTTAAAAATGTGTTATAGGCCTAAACTAGTAAATTTTCGATAAAAAGCCATTATGGTAGACCAAAATGACCGCCTAATGAACGGATCCAAGATGGCGAAATGAAAGGGCGACTTAATCCATTATTTAAAAATTCAGCCTGAAAAAAGTACTTAATAGATTGATTCCAAATTTTTTACAAGAATTAATTATGGTATAGATATGATCTGATAAAATTGTGGTACCAAAAAATATGTTTTCTCATTTCCATTTTTCTGTCTGTCAGTTGGTAGCGTAGTTAAAAACTACGTCCCCGATTGACTTGAATATTGTATCAAAAATTAAGGGTTATTTAAAAATTATCAATCCAATATGACAGGACAAACCTAGTGAATTGTTAAAAAAATTATTACTAGAAATCAGGCTTACATTCACCATTGATACCTAAGATGCAGAAATAATGCTAGTTTCAGAAATTTCTTGTCACAAATAGCCGGAAGCAAAAGTACAAAATTGGAACCTTATGTGAATTTACTTTATTTTTGATAGAGCCAATGTAATATACTTTCATTTTGTACTGTATTATCATATAATTACTGTTTTATATATAAAATTGACTTTAAGATATTCCAATTAATAGGCATTAACATTTTAATATGCTGTGACTCGAAGACTAGGTCAACAATCATATAAGACAAAAAAATGAAGGTAAAATCTAAGTGACATGTTTCTGATAAGATAACCTAATAGAACATTCAAAAATCTACCTGTTATAGTTTTCTTGCGTTAATATTCTAAAATTCCATTTGTTTATATCAGTTGGTTCAGAAGAATTTTGTTGTTTACATGTCAAATAGCATATCACATTTTGTTTCGAAATTTCACAAGCACGTAAATTTAAACAAAAATGTTCTTTAATAACTTGGTTCACTATTTTGCATTAATTAGTAATGGTAAATTTGTTCATTATTATATATTTCGAAATCTACAAAGATTTGCTTTGTTATTGTTTATCAGTTGTCAGATTTTTACACGGGGTTATGATAGGTCAGTTCAAAACCACATGCTTTCAATCGATAGAATAATGCAGTCGAAATAAGTATAGAAGTGGAAGTATTGTTCTTTCTTATTTTTTTTTCTTTCTTATTATAAGTCCTATTGATTTGACGTATCGGCGAGCTAATATTACTAATTTAGATGGTTATTCTTTGGTTGGACAAAATAGAGGGTAGCTTGGATTAGTTGAGGAGTAATAATATATTTTCATCTCTTTCCAATACCATGGATATAAAGGCTATTTTTGTTATAAACCGAACTGGAATTTGACAAGTTAATATTTAGTTTAGTGGATTTATTGTACCAACATTATTTTGTTGATACTGAGAAAAGTTATTTTTTTTTCAAATAATGTTTTGGAATGTAGAAAAGGATATGTAAATTTACCTTTTTTGGTAATATTGAGTGATGGAAACCATTTTATGTATGTGAGAAGGGCTAACAAAAAGATCTTTCTTTTTAGCACCAAGCCTCATCAACGACGGAAGTGTCGGATATTCTGAATTTTTTTTTGATTGTTAACTAAATTCTATTCCAAATGGGAGATTAGAAGTATCCGATTTGACGAAGTGAAGTTGAATATTATAGTTTAGTAAATTTTGGGTTTCAACTTTACGGCCTACATGGCGATTTTGTTTTAATTACTTCCACGTGCCACTAACATCGGTCGTCTTAACATTGGTGCTTATCAAGCAATTTTTTTTTGGTACCCTCGTAGCTACAATGAGTTAAGAATTTTGTCTTATATTCTCGTATATATTGTGTGCTGGTTTGTCTGGAATTATATTCCAAACTTTTGTTATAGAGATTTTTCTACACGGGGCAATTCTTGTTTCAGGGTTTTTGTATAAGGTTGAACTTTTGAAGTTCATTGGTATTATTTTGGAACTTTAAAGACAAACCATTAGCAAGGTTTTGGTATGGTTTCCTAACTGCTAGTTATTTATGGAATTTGGAACTTTTCTTTTCATGGAATAGACATGACGTTTTGGATACGGAGCTGTAGGACATAGTGATCATTGAGGAACCTTTGGATGTTACCTGCCTTACCACCATTTACAGTCTACACTAGGGAATAGAGTATTCAGCTAAGTAGTAATATAATATTTGGAAACTTAACATATAGCATTATTTCTGTTAATCAAACTGTTTCTGCATATTAATTTAATTACTGGTGTCACCTTGTCTAGTATATAGCATACTGTGCAGAATTTCTGTAAGGTGAAACGCAGCTGGCTTCGTAGCGCCACCTAATTACTGCTGTTTTATTGGTAATATCTAAGACATTCAAATCTATGTAATAGACGTTTTATAAATATTTATTGTGCTGCCACTCAGCGTGTGGCTAAAAAAATTATTTTTTTTAATACTTAACCCTAATCATTATCGTTTGTAACATAATTATTTGTTTTAACTAGAATTAAACTTCAATCATTTAAAGGGGGGAAAGAAACTTATTGGGATTCTGAACTGATTATTTGATCTAATTCTTGTCTATATTGTGTAATCCAAAGGTTATTAATCTGGAATATTATAGGTAAAGAATAAGCTTCTGGGTTTTGTATTTGCGTACCCCAAATCAAATAATTTAGTTGGGATTTCAGTTAGTGTAACCTTACAATAAATTTAAACTCTTGTTAGGGAAAACTTAATACCTTCACTTCTTATTGGGATGCTATTAAGCTCCCTAGTGGATAGAATTGAGTTACCAATAATTTTTTTTGTTCAGTACATTTTTTTTTCTTGGGGATAAGTCAGTAAATATTGTGAATTAACAATAAAAGTCATTTGTTTCCAACGTGTTGGTTTTCAATTGATCAAGTTAAGTCTTTGATAGTGGTTAGATCCAATGCAACTTTTTTTTCCAAGTTTTATTTAACTTAAATTAAGACTTGGTGGCGCTCAAGTTAAATATTACATCTAAAGTAAGAGATTGTGATATGGAAGTATAGGTAGAGTAACGAGAAAGAAGAATCCGAACCTACCCGACTAGAGCTAGCAATAGTCATCATTAAGAGATATTATTGGGTCGATATTAGGTGAGTGTATTGCGTCTGGTGACTAACATATCTCACTTATTTACCGCCTTCCATCTTATAGGTAAACCATAACATTTCAATTGGGCATCCTTTAAAGGTAGAAATGTTAGAATATATATTATATATTTTGGATATTCTATTACTGAATCTGTTTTTGATAAGGAGATTTTCACGAATTTAGCAACTATGTGAAATGTTTACACTAAAAAATGAGAAAGCATTTATAAAAACTTTCTAATAGTATTAAAATGTGTCATTTTGCTCGTCAAGTTTCGCACAGGTTAAAATAATTAAAAAGACCATGCAACGAAGATATACACAATAAGAACATTTAAAAAAATGTTTTATATCACACAATAGAATAGAATAGAATAGAATATTATATATTACCAGAAAATCATACATTTCGTACATAGGATCGTCAAGAAATTTACAATAAAATAATTTATAGTCAATGAATAAATACAATAAAATAATATAACCAAACTAATCAATATCAAAATAAATAGAATTTAAATAGCATATAAACAAATGAATAAATAAATAGACATAAATAAAACAAAAAACAATAAACAATAAACATTCTACCAAGCCTGACAATCATCAGGGACAATCACCAAAAGACAACAAAAATCTTAATAAAATAAATATAAATTTGCCAAATACTCCTTCGTTTTCACTCCTTGTAATTTATAAACTCCGCTGTAGAATAAAAAGCCTTGTCCAGGAGAAATTCTTTTACAACATTTTTAAATATACCATATAATTTTACCTTGATACCGTATGAATCTTTGTGACAGTTTATTTTATAAATACACGCGGTTGTATAAAGGGGATCCTCTGAAAAAAGTTTTTTTATGTTTAGGCATCTTAAGTATCTCAGTATTTCTAGAAAAATGCGAATTAGCTTCGCCTTGCCTATCATATTCAGAAGCATTATCTTGAACACACAACAGGCATCTCAGTATATATAAACACGGGACAGTTAATATTTTCTTTTCTCTGAACAGTGTTCTACAGCTCTCCAGCGGTTTAAGATTAAATATTAATCTTAATATCCTCTTTTGAGACACGAATATGCGATCACAACCCTTGTGACCCCAGCATACTTATATATTATTAGATATATAGCTGAAAACCATTGCGTAATATGCTGTTAACATACCCGCTTCGTCAAGTGAATTTTTAAGATTTAAGATAGCAAAATATGCCGAATTTAATTTGGAGCCGATATGGTCAATGTGTTTTTCAAAAGATAAGGTTGAGTCAATATATGTGCCTAAAAACTTTGTACCTTCAGAGAATTTTATTTTCGCGTCTTTTTGAAATATTAAGGAGAGAGGGTTCCGAATAAATATATTAACAAATACGGTCTTGTCTGGGTTTACGATTAACTGATTCTCCCGACACCAAGCCTCCATATTAACACATATTCGCCTTACTTTATGAGCGAGGATCTCCGAGTCGCAAGAAGAAACTACCACCGTCGTGTCATCGTCATACATAGTAACGTGATCAGCACCAAGAGCATCCGAAAGATCATTAACGTACAACAGAAATAGCAACGGACCTGACACTGAACCCTGTGGTACCCCAAGTTTTATTTCCTTAGGTATCGATAAGGTATTACCACACTTTACTTTCATATCCCTATCTGATAGGTACTATTCAATCCATAGCAACAGATTACCACGAATGCCCATATTGAAAAGTTTTGATATAAGCATAGTTTTGTTAATTGTATCGAAAGCTATAGACAAATCAAAGAATATAGCTACAATATATTCGTGCTGATCCAGTTTCGAATATACAAAATTTAAGAAACTCCTAGATGCAGACTCAGTTGATTTGCTGGACAAAAATCCATGCTGACATCTGCTAACAATGTTTTGTTTCGATAAAAAGGCAGTAATTCTGGAATGTATTATTTTTTCGAAAATTTTTGAAAAAGTAATTAAGTAATTTTCAATGTTTTCACTACAGCCTCTTTTTAATATTGGAGTTACAATTGCTGTCTTTAATATCTAATATCTAATAAGATTAATTAATATTGCCAGTGGGTTACAAATATATTGTTTAGCTGCCTCGAACAAACCAATGTTAAGGTCATCACTACCACGCGAGTTTTTGTTTATGATGGTATCAATGGTATTTAAAACTTCACCTTCTGTCACACCTAATAATACCATCTAGTTAGGGAGTAATTCAGGAATTGTACCAGGTGCATCCACTCCATGATATTTATTTTCTAGCTTTTTTGCAGCCATCGTACTAAAATAATTTGCAAACTCGTTCGCAACATAAGATGGTTCAATAATAATATTGTTTTCAATAGCTAGTTTTATGTTTTTGTTATTTATACTGCTTTTATTTAAATTGGTGTTAATGATCCTCCAAATTTCCTTAGGTTTATTTTTTTAATTTTGTATTTTTTTACCAAAAAAATCTTTTTTGGCAGATTTAATTTTTTGTTTATAAAACTTTTTAATACTTTTGTACATAACTACTATTTGTTTAGTCGGTGCAATTCTCTGAAGGAAACCAAGATTATCAAGTTGATTCTTTATATCAGCCAGTTCACAATTGTACCATTCATGGATAACCTTTCTATTTCTAGGAACTGGAAAAGACCGATAAGGACAACATACATCCAGACAAAAAACAACAGATTCAATAAAATGATTCCATGCTACATCTACATTATAATAGTTGGACGTACACAGTAAATGCGAATCTCTAATCATACCAGAGAACATATCAATATTGTTGCAAGACATAAGTCGCGCTGAAACTGTCATGTTCTCCTCCTTAGAGGCTTGAACACCAAAGTTAAATGTATATATAAATTTGTGGCCAAAGTGGTCACTAATATGGGCATCTTCAATATGACATTTATAACAATCAGGGGAAATGTTAGTAACAAAATAATCAATCTCGCTAATGCTAGTACTTCCAAGAGAGTTAGTAAAAATTCTTGTTGGACCTTTGATCGCCTAGGTAAGCCGATAAGTGCTAAAGACATCAAATAAACTTTTTTTGGTATACGTTTCTTTTAAACAGTCTAAATTTAGCTCTACACACAAAACCACATTTTTAGATCGCCCACAAGCAATAACCAGAGCACTTATTGAATTCAAAAACAGATTTATATCTCCCTGAGGCGGACGGTAACAACAGACCATGACTAATTTATCAAGTGCGATTGCGCATATTTCGCTATGATTCTCAACAGAAACATTCTCAATGGATATAATGCTACTGTCTGATTGATGACTTGGTTCTGAGTTAGCCATAATCAAATACAATCAAATTACGTATGTCACTTGATCACACTACTATAATACCGACATATACTGACTGATATAGATGTTAATTAAATTTTAACACCTAAAAGGGGATAGTCTTTACCCTTTTAGCTATCTATTCACATATTTTGTTTGAGTTCCGAAAACGTGCTATGTAAAATGACATTTCTCCAATGATATTATACAGGAGAAGTTAGTTTTTTAAGTTGGTATTATGAAAAAAATTAAAGATATTTGTGAAGTGAAAGTAAGTTTATTTAATTAAGAAGCGGCCAAATATTTCATAAAATTAATCTAGATGAGAAAAAAATTTTAGTCACTTCGTTATTCTAAAATTGATGATAAAAAGTTGGATTTTTAATTTAGAGACAAACCATAATTTGCAAAACAGGGTTGGACTCAGCCAGGGTTTAAACATGAATTAAAGAACTTTAAAAGTAAGTTGGGTCATCAAAAATAAGTGATTAGGAAATAAAGTTTTAAAAGTGGATGTTGATATTTCTAAAAGAAATCCTTCAAGATTTGGGTAAAAATATTATCAAATAAGGGGAATTGTATTAACCCTTATGTTTATTTCTGAAAAAAAAACTGAATGCAAATATTAATGAGTTGTTTTTAAAAATGTATTTTGTACAAAATGGTAAATCGATGTTTTTTTATACACTTTTTCTTTTATGTGACAACGTTTTTTGTAAATATTCCCTTAGTCATCAATAGAAGTATTTTATCAGATTGTTTTTAAACTGTGAAATATTTTTCTGTACGTAAACTCGGGCCGTTCGTAAGGTAATGCGTACCTTGTAAGAAACACAATTTCTGGATTGAACGTTCCTTTAAACGGTTTTAATGTACCGGCCCAATTCTCATTTTCTATTGCCCGCATTAGTTCTTCTGTGAAAATATCCTTGTTGGCTCGAATGTATTCGTCTCGAGTAAATCTGTTCCACAGACTAATCACTAGGGCGTTGCAATATTTTCTACCTTGAAATGTTTGCAAAAGTGAGCCCAATGCTAATTTCCAGTTGCTTTTATTTTGACTAATAAACGTATAAAATGCATCGTAAAATGAACGGTACTGTTACTACTAATTTGTATTAATCTCTTAGACTGGCCCTTTCTATATCGACCGCTCTTTATATATTCAAATGTGAGCAATAACTACAAGAGCAAGAACCAACAATACCATCCGCTCGTTAATTAAACAATAAGTCACGTTTGGTAATCAATCAGTAATCGGCTTACACTTTATACATATTTCTATCTATATACAGGGTTATTCACGCAACCCGTTCATTAAAAGTTTTTGATGATGCCATTTAGATAAAAATTTCAAATTTTGGGATTAAGGTAAGGTCAAGGGGTACTTCTTTTTTGAAATATTTTTAACTTCCTGTCACTTCCGGTTTAACCGGAAGTTGGTATCAATTTGCTTATTTTAAATGGAACACCCTGTATTTTGTGATATTTTTGGATTCTACGGAGAATTTATCATATGTATTTGCTAAATGCTTACACCTTCCCGTAGTAAGCCATGGAAAAACAATTGTTGTGCTTTTCTATTCAACATGACAGCTGATTTGAAACTTTTAAATTAAAATAAAATAACACTCAAAAGCTGATATTCTCAATTTATTTTATATTCGCGTAGAATGTTACAAAATATTGGAGAGAACGTGCCATGTTTTTAATGAAAAACATCCTCATTTATCGCCAATGAACAAGAGAAAATTGAAGAGGATTGAAACGAAATTTTTTCGTTTCGGAAAAGTTAAAGTTATAAAAAATTTAAAAAATTGTTTACATTATTTTTAAACATATCTACTAAGTTCGAGACTGTTCTAAACTTGTTTTAGTGAACTTAAAAATTATAGCAATGTAACAATCAACAATAAATAAATAAAATAATAAAATTGAATTATAACAAATGTTCTATATGCTGTCCGTTCATTTGAAGACACATTTCAATTCTTCTTTGTACAGTTGCTGTAGCCCCTTGAATTTGTCCGTTTTTTAATTCGGCAAAAGCTGTTCGTATCCTGTCCAGTAAATCTTTGTTGGTTATTTACCAATCCAGCGATCTTCAAAAATTCGAGATAATTGGAGATAAACTGCAGCGGAATTATGTGCTCGTGCCCCATCTAATTGATACCAATAATTTTGCAGCTCACCAATAGGAATTTCTTCTATAAATTCAGAAACCGTCCCTCGTAGAATTTCCAAATACTTATCACTGTTTAAATTGTCTTCATAAATACAGTACCGCACCTGATCATTTAATACTAAACCGAAAACATTGAAATAAATAATAATATATAAACCTCTCTTGAGAACGCGTTTCCCGTAAAGCGTGCGGATTTTCTGCTGCACAGAAATGTTCGTTTCTTCTATTTATTATTCCTTCTTTAGAAAATTTCGCTTCATCGGTTCAAAATATTTTTGAAAGGAATTAAGGGTCCTCTTGAATTTTCAAAAACATGAATTCGCAAAATTCTACTCGTCGGACGTCATCACCAGGTCTCAAAGCTTGCACGTTTTGGAAGGAATAAGGGTGCATATGATGTTCGCTCAAGATTCTTTGGACAGATAAAGAAGAAATTCCCAAATCGTTTTCTGCAGACGGTATTGAACTTAACGGGTTTGCCTGGAAATAAGCTAATGTGTTTATTACGTTATCCTCGACATTTGTCACTGGTTTCGGAACATTTTTTATAACTTTAACCTTGCCAAAACGCAAAAAGTTCGTTTCAATCCTCTTGAATTTTGACTTGTTCATTGGCGGCAAATCAGGGTGGCGTTCATTAAACACACGACACGTTCTCTCCAAAATTTTATAACATTCTCCATGAATATAAAATAGATTGAGAATATCAGCGTTTAAGTATTTTTCCATTTCGATTTAGAAGAATTAGTTTATCACTGTCAGCTTGCGATAAATAACGCATACTAATCATCTGTCATATTGGGTATTGGATCTCAGTTGTTTTTCCATGGCTCACCATTGGAACATGTAAACATTTAAGCAAATACATACGATATTTTTATAAAACCCAATTATTTCGAAAATGGTTACGAATAGGTATAGGGAACCTTAATACAGTTCGATAGAAAATGAAATTCTACACTTGATAGTGCATAAAGTTATAGGGTGTCCCATTTAAAAAAACGGCCTTTAGCGGCTTTGAAAATGTGAATGTTTGCCGCTGAATTTAGGACACCCTGTATAAAAATAGACAAATTCAATAAAAAAAATAGAAACCTAAGATTATTTACCGATCGTCTGCAAAATATGAAGATTATATCTTCAAAACTTACAAAAATATGAGAGAAGACTCATTTTCGGTTCAAGGTCCAATATCTTAAGAACGCTTGAACCTAGGTATAGGACATGCTACATAAAATAGCATTAAAATTCTCCGTAGAATCCAAAAATATCATAAAATACAGGATGTTCTATTTAAAATAAGCAAGTTGATACCAACTTCCGGTTAAACCGGAAGTGACAGGAAATTAAAAATATTGCATAAAAGAAGTACCCCTTGACCTTACCTTAATCCCAAAATTTGAAATTTTTATCTAAATGGCATCATCAAAAACTTTTAATGAACGGGTTGGGTGAATAAACCTGTATAAAGGATACAGAGATACATGAAGGGAACATTTTTTGCAAAAAGTAAACTACATGAAAATATACAATTATACAATATACTATTTTGATTTAAAAAGAGTTTGTATTAGGAGGAAAAAAAAGGAACTTAAGACTTAAAAAAATATTTTTCAACATTATTTTTTAAAAACAAACAAAATAAACACAAATCAAGACAGACTTTCGTATAGTCGGGTTTTAAAAACCAGTTCACTGGTACAAATACTACATGTAAATGAAACGGAAGCGCACAAATACATCGAAAATGGGACATTCCGTACATGTCAGAGTGAGTTGTTGGGACCTTGGCCTGTTTAAGTTTGTTTGGCTTGCTTTAATCAGTTGCTGCTTTAGAAATAAACTTCGAATTTTGAACACGTTCTTGATCAATATTTGAGCTGCAATAATTAATATTCTGTGACAAACCGTCTAAAGTTTGCCAAACTACATGCATTTTGGTGCACACAGTCATTAATATTTATATGATGATTTACATTTATTTAAAATAGCCTGTAAATTCTTCCATGCTATAGCTTTAATTAATTTAATTACATTAATAGTTTGGATAGGCATTTCGTGTTCCTAATGAATAAGTGTAACTTGAATTCGTGGGTTATGGGACTGCAATAAGGTCTAAAGTGAAACCACTATTTTCAATTGCAACGTTTCGTGTTACATTAACACTTTTTTTTTCACACTAACTCAAGAGCTTGAAAAAGTGTTAATGTAACACGAAACGTTGCAACTGAAAATAGTGGTTTCACTTTAGACCTTATTGCAGTCCCATAACCCACAAATTCAAGTTACACATACATTAATAGTTTTGAGATCATCTTTATAATCTCAGGGGCACTTGAAGTGGGTAGGTGAATTTGAAACATCCGTAACTTTTTAACTAGCAGAACTTTTTAAATATTTTTTTTAGTTTAATTGATTATCTTTCTAGTTTCAATAAAGCATCTTGCAGAAGCTTAAAATCTCCGTATGAGTACAGAGGAAACTGGCACTGAAAATATTCGATATTGTATTTAGAATGGCCCACTGATAGGTTACGTGTTGGAAAACATTGGTTTTTAATTTTTCTTTCTATGGCAGTTATTAAATTTTTTCAAAATATGCTTATATTTCCACGTTTAAAAGAGGTTTAAATCAATTTTTCACCATGTTTTCACCTAAAAAAGGACCTTTGTCTTTTGTATATAAAATAAAAGATTCAGTCATAGGGGTGTAGTCAAAAACTTTAATGTATCCAGATAAAACAAATCGATTTAAAATTTAACAACGAAAAAAATCTTAAATATTAAAGTTTAGCATGGGTACCAGAACAACAAAATTTTTGCTTCTAATATCTAGTAGGCTCCCCACGAGTGAATAACGGCTTTCTTAATATAATTAATCAGACTAAAAAAATACCTAAAATGGTCCGCTAATTAAAAAGTTACGTAAGTTTGAAATTCACCCATAATTGGACCTATCCACTTCAAGTCTCCCCGAATGTATTTAAAAGATTTTTTTCAATTTCACTTGCAGCTCCTACTTGATCAATTTGTATTATTATTTTTTTCTTAATAAAATCTCTCTATCTACAGAAGTGTTATCATAACTATTTTTTCTAAAAGCGTGCGGAAAAACCCAAAAGTTAAAACTAATCATTTATTTATATCAAATACAAGATCATAAATTAATTGAAAATACAAGAGTTCTAACCACACTACACCACAACTTGTTACATTCTAGACGCGCGTTTCGCTAACCAAGTTAGCATCATCAGCAGATGATATATAACTGCCGATAGATTGTAGGAGGGACAGCTTATCGGGTATTTTGTGGATATTATTTGGACTTGTTAAGATTATAATATTGACCACCGATACTGACGTGGTTTTGTGTGAAAATACTAGTTGCGTTTATTAAAATTTGATCATACGTATATATCCATCCTGGTGTTCTTAAATTATAATGTAATATTTAATTCATCCGGATATATTCTTATTGTATGCATAATACTTTTTTTGCGGATTTTAATTGATTTATATTTTCAAATGCCACTGTTTATTTATAGACATTTGATTGTTTCTTGATAGGCGATACAACTCACATGCATCACAACTGGTTAGAATATTCTCACTTTAATGTTCGGTCTCTTAACACTTCATTCGATTTGTTTTCCTCAACGATTGGCGATCTGTCTTTGGATGTCATTGGATTGTCTGAGACCTGGCTAAACCCAGGAGTCCCAGATCTTCCTTTTGTCTTAGGCCTTTTATGTAAAAAAATCTTTAAAGTTTAAACTTTCAACAGATATAGGCAATCTCACCGATGCCCTGGAACAGTGTTGGATATCACTGAATATCGCTGGCAAGAAGGTATGTGTGGGAACACTTTATAGGCCTCCTCACTCAAATTTAAATGATTGTTTACAAACACTTGAAAATAATTTGATAAGTTTGATACCTGAACACGATTATGTTATATTCGGGGGAGATTTTAACGTTGACTTTGCTACCCCAAATAACTCTAACGGACAGGGATTATTTTCAAATTTTCTTGACAAGTACGGGTTAACTCAACATATTCAGGAACCTACCCGAGTAACTAACAACTCAAACACTATTTTGGAGTTAATTATTAGTAACTGTGCTGATATTGTGACTGACCCTGTAATTTTTCGAATGGACGAAATCTCCGATCACCGTATGGTGTGCTGTAAAATTAAAATTGTTAAGCAAAAACCCAAACCTTTTTTTAAAACGTACAGAGATTTTTCACATTTCGACTACAACCATTTTCTAATTGATTTAAATAACTTTAACTGGGGACAACTTTTTGAATTAACAGACCTAGATGAAATGATCGAATTCTTAAACACTTAATATTTTAAATTTATTTAATCTTCACGCACCGATAAAAACGGCCAAAATCACTAAGGCACCCTGCCCCTTGGCTCACAGACAACCTTAAACTTATGATAAAATTAAAACATAAAGCATTAAGTAAGTACAAAAAACAGAGAACTGAGCAATCCTGGCAAGAGTTTAAGGAATTAAGAAATGTTGTCAATATGGCTGTTAAGTCAGAAAAGAAAGCATTTCTCCAACATTCATTCAGAACAGACCCTAAAAACTTTTGGCGCACACTCAAATACCTCAATGTTCACTCTAGTTCAACCCAAGATCAATCATATTTTAACATCGCCAATGCTGATGAATTTCTTGATTATTTTCACACCAACACTCCTCAAACGAATTTAAACAACACCAATTTTGTTAATAACCATTATAAATATAAAACATTTGAAACCGTGCATAACTTAGAAAATTTTGTGTTTACTAACGTTGATCTGGAGGAGGTTGAAAAAATAATTAATGGCATAAAATCTAACGCTACGGGGCCCGACGGAATTAATATTAAAATGTTACTTTACGTAACCCCACTTCTTTTACCGCATATTACTTTCATCATCAATAACTGTTTATCTGCTAACAGGTTTCCTGAATGTTGGAAGACTGCTAATGTGATTCCCATCCCTAAGACTTCCAACCCCTCCCAACCTTCACATTTCCGGCCTATTACTATTCTCTCAACTAACTATGTCAAAAATATTAGAAAAAATAGTCGAAAAGCAATTTGGTAATTTTATAAATGTAAATAATATTATTCCAATTACACAATCTGGTTTTCGTGAGCACCATGGTACTAATACTGCCCTTCTTGAAATTACTGATGACATCTTTCGAGCGACCGATAAAGGTCAAAACACCTGTTTAATACTTTTAGACTACAGCAAAGCTTTTGACACCTTAGACCATAGTCTTTTGTTTTTTAAGTTAAAATATTTTGGGATAGGAGATGCTGCGATTGACTTTTTCAAAAGCTATTTTAGCAATCGAAAACAAAGGGTGTTTTTTGGTAATAAATTTTCCGAATATGCAAGTGTAGATAAGGGGGTTGCGCAGGGCAGTTAACTTTAACTGGGGACAACTTTTTGAATTAACAGACTTAGATGAAATGATCGAATTCTTAAACACAAATATTTTAAATTTATTTAATCTTCACGCACCGATAAAAACGGCCAAAATCACTAAGGCACCTGCCCCTTGGCTCACAGACAACCTTAAACTTATGGTAAAATTAAAACATAAAGCATTAAGTAAGTACAAAAAACAGCGAACTGAGCAATCCTGGCAAGAGTTTAAGGAATTAAGAAATGTTGTCAATATGGCTGTTAAGTCAGAAAAGAAAGCATTTCTCCAACATTCATTCAGAACAGACCCTAAAAACTTTTGGCGCACACTCAAATACCTCAATGTTCACTCTAGTTCAACCCAAGATCAATCATATTTTAACATCGCCAATGCTGATGAATTTCTTGATTATTTTCACACCAACACTCCTCAAACGAATTTAAACAACACCAATTTTGTTAATAACCATTATAAATATAAAACATTTGAAACCGTGCATAACTTAGAAAATTTTGTGTTTACTAACGTTGATCTGGAGGAGGTTGAAAAAATAATTAATGGCATAAAATCTAACGCTACGGGGCCCGACGGAATTAATATTAAAATGTTACTTTACGTAACCCCACATCTTTTACCGCATATTACTTTCATCATCAATAACTGTTTATCTGCTAACAGGTTTCCTGAATGTTGGAAGAGTGCTAATGTGATTCCCATCCCTAAGACTTCCAACCCCTCCCAACCTTCACATTTCCGGCCTATTAGTATTTTCTCAAATATGTCAAAAATATTAGAAAAAATAGTCGAAAAGCAATTTGGTAATTTTATAAATGTAAATAATATTATTCCAATTACACAATCTGGTTTTCGTGAGCACCATGGTACTAATACTGTCCTTCTTGAAATTACTGATGACATCTTTCGAGCGACCGATAAAGGTCAAAACACCTGTTTAATACTTTTAGACTACAGCAAAGCTTTTGACACCTTAGACCATAGTCTTTTGTTTTTTAAGTTAAAATATTTTGGGATAGGAGATGCTGCGATTGACTTTTTCAAAAGCTATTTTAGCAATCGAAAAAAAAAGGGTGTTTTTTGGTAATAAATTTTCCGAATATGCAAGTGTAGATAAGGGGGTTGCACAGGGCAGTATCATCGGGCCGCTGATGTTTTCTGTGTACACGTCTGACTTCAGCAGGCTACTCAATCACTGTCGTTCGCACCAATATGCAGATGATACTCAGTTATATTACTACGACTTAAATATTCTTGGCGATATATCGCAAAAGCATGGTCTTTTACTTAATGAAAACAAAACTCAAGCTTATTTTTGGTAAGGATAGATCGCAGATTATTGATCGGAAATTACTTAATGTCATTCTTAATAACACTATCTTAAACCCTGTAAATGTTTGTAAAAATCTTGGGCTACTTGTAGACAATAACCTGCGACTTGAAAAACATTTCTTTTCCCTCATACAAAAATCATTTTTTAAGCTTCGTATACTTTATCATAGCAGGGATATTTTAGATACATCTATTAAATTGAAACTTACTGACTCGTTAATTTTATCCAATCTTTCTTATTGCAGCACTGTTTACTGGCCAGCCTTGCTTCAGAGAGATAAAGTCAGTTTACAACGTGTTCAAAACGCTTGTGTTAGGTTTACGTATAATATGCGAAGGTTTGATCATATATCCGAATCATTTAAACTATCACGTTGGTTAAATTTGGAGGAACGTTTTCAGTCTCAACTTTTGGGTTTGGTTAATAAAGTCATATCTATAAAGCAACCGCAATATTTACTTAATAAACTTATTCGAAGTTCTGATACTCACTCTATGAATACTCGCCACAAAGGCTTATTCAAGGTTCCTTTATACAACTCTGCTTTGTTCCTGCGCAGTTTTACTTACAACGCTGTAAAAATTTATAATCAGCTTCCTCACCGCCTCAAAACCTGTTCCCTGACTGATTTTAAACATAGGGTTAAGAAATACCTTTTCGAAAAAAGAGTCCGAACACGCCTATGATTGTTTTTCTGTTTTTCTGTTTTTGTTTTTGTTAAAAAACCTTACTAATTTATAATTAATTATTTTTTGCTAATAGTTAGATATATATATATATATATATATATATATATATATATATATATATATATATATTTGTTAGTTATCTGCATAATTATATAATAAGTTGTATAAGATTACTTCTAAGTGTAAGTGGATTAAGTATTAGAATTGCCTTTTTTTTTACTTTTTTACACTTTTTTTGGGGGTTGTATAGAGCAACACTGTTGGATACCGCCCCCCCATTTATCCTGTAACTTATGTAAATCTTTTTGATTGAAAATAAAGACTGTTTATTATATTATTATTATTATTATTATATAAACTAAAGTAACTTATCTCAGGTTTTACTACGACAAAAATTGGCGACAGCAAAATTTCCTTTAAATGCACCAAAATTGCAGAGCTCGAGGAATTTAAAATCATTTAAACCGTTAAATCTATAGTTCATTTGTTGCTGAATTTGATCGATTATTTCATAAAAGAATGATGTTTGAACATCTCCCACCTTGTCTGTTCGAAAACGCTTGGCTTGTGGCTCTACATTTAACGTCATCGTTTTCTCCCAAAATAGGTCAAAGTCATCTCTTTTTTGGCTTAACATGAACTTAAAATCATCCACTTTTTTTAGGCAAAAAGCAATATCATTTGTTTTAGTTTGTAATATATTAAAAACATTGTCCGAGAATATATTTCTGAAAATATGTTCAACAAATAATTAAAATTAAAAACTCGTTTCAAACAGTCTAAAAACCCCCTCGAACTATTTATTGCTTCTGAGTCCCACGTATCACTATTTTCTATTATATTCTCAAATAGATCAATCAGTGATTCACGATTTTCAGATACTATAAAACTAAATTTAATTTATGAGCAAAACAATGGACAAACACAGCACTTGTGAAAGTTTCTCGAACTTAGCTTGCAGACCCCCTAATTGTCCTGCCATCACTGCAGCTCCATCATAGCTTTGAGCAACTAATTTTTTCTTTCCGTAAATTTCTTTGGTAACGTTATAAACTACGGTATATAATGCATCTGCTGAACGATTTTCGGACACATTCTTAAAACCTAAAAATCGCTCTTAAATACTTTCGTCTGTTTTAACGTAGCGTATTACTATAGATAATTGGCTAAAATTAGTGATATCAGTTGTTTCCTCCAGAACAATAGCAATGAACCGCGCCTCGCCAATCTCCTGCTTAATTCTTTTTAGAATAATGTTTGCAACAGCGGAAATTAAATCATTCTGGATTCGATTCGACGTTCCGCGAAAAACGCTAGACTGCTCTAAATGATTTTTTAAGCAATCATCATATTTAGCCATTAAACTAAGTAAATCTTGAAAATTTCCTCTATTTGAAGAAACCGTTGTTTCGTCATGACCTCTAAATCCCAATTCGTGCTGTCTGAGAAAACAAATAACATCGATAAGTCTTCTTAATATTTGCCTATTTTTATCGACTAGTTCATTGTGTTGGCGGCGACTAATTTCCAACTGTTTATTAAGGGCGTCTTCAATTCTGGTTTTGCCGAAGACTTTTTCTTTTATGACGGCCTGTAAATGCGCTTTGGACATAATGTGTCTTTTTACAGCTTTATTCCAGAGACCTTTTTTATTTTCAAAAAGTAAACATGGCCAACAAAATAATTTACTTATATTTTCACGCCCTGTTAGCCATTTAAATTGTTCGTATTGTTTTTCCGGATAAAAATGTCTAATACAGTTTTTCATTTTTGTGGTTACATTTTTCATAGGCGGTTTTGCTCTTCCTTTGGAAAATATTTAAAGCTTATGATCGAAGTTTAATATTGAAAATCCCTTTATTATTAAGACACACACCACACATTCACACACACTCATCTTACTAAATTCTCCAACATTTTCAACGTTTATTACCGACAGCCGAAGGTGACGGTATCTGCATATCTACGTCCGTATTATTGTCTTCCATATCGCACCATGCACGACGCGACGTACGTATCACACAACACACGGATAGCCGTTCAAACAAAAAACCTACTCCAACGATAGCTACCGCCCTCACTTAAAGCACGCGACTGAATTGCAAAAATTGCAAACAGCCGGTGGAAAGTTCAATAACCTCTGGCTCGATTCACAGGAAATCAAGCATACAGGACTTTGCTGCAGAGAAGCTAGCTGCCCGCATAGGTTCTATTCGATATTCTATGTGGCTGGGTCGGAACCAAGGCCGCAGTTATTATGGGCTTGATAATTAAGATAATATTTTAGCATTTTTAATGTAAACTAAATTAATGGTTTCTTATTTCAAAAATTACATTTTAGAAAATATGTTGTAATTTTTTTGGAAGCAGTGCTTGCTTCCCTTGTTTCCATGGACTGCACGCCCCTGACGAGAGAAGTTCCGGGTAAACGAAATTTACCGATTTTTTCTACTTGCAGAGAGTCTAGCAATGTAAATTTTTGCTAATTGGAAAGAGAGCTCTCAAGCTTTTTAATCTAAGAAAAATCGACCTCCTTAATGTGAGACGGGTCTCAATTACCTACGAGTTAATCCATTTAAACCAATGTATCCTGTTGACATCATTTAGACCAACCAACTTAATAGGTTTCCCTTTTTTTGCTCATTTAGGACCATCTTTCAGCCATATCAGATAACATCACGATTCGATATAAATTTCCCAATTTATTTCTTTTAATTATTTTTTTCTTTCAGGTTATATACCGTAATGGATTCGGATAAAGTTTTGGTCATGGATGCAGGAGAAGCAGTCGAATTCAATCATCCACATATATTACTTCAGAATCCCGAAGGAATATTTTATGGATTAGTGAAGGAAACAGGAAAATCGACTGCAGAACATTTAGCAGATATCGCCAAAAAGGTAGTTGAATTATTATGTATATAAAATTCGTGTCCTTTAACTCTATTATTGTTGAAGAACTTTCGTTAGATTTTAAGGATAAGAAAAGGCCAATACCAACGGTTTGATCTTTATTTAAGATATTCCTCAGGTCTACAATAATAAATACAGAGCACTGTAGATGTAATTGAGATAAATTCAAAATTTAAATTTGTTTAAAAACAGATTGCATCCCACAATATGTGCAAAACATAAAATAAAAATATTTAATATAAAGTTTTCACTAGCGATTAAAATTTTAATTATTATGGAATAACAATTTGGGGTATAAAGTTATTTGAGTTGACTTTCCTGTTTATCCTGTTACATAACAGGACTTATTGGCTTTGCTACAAGGCAGTCGCCAGATTGTTCTCCGCTCGAGGCTTAGTCAGAGCTGGGGCAACCGTCCCAGATGATTTACACCTTATTCCAGTTTGGATACGTTATCGGTATGATATCCGGATGGCGAGCTCTAAACTAAAAATTCTGAATCTTTAAAATACTTCTTGATTTTTACTCTGTTAATTTCTGAAATGCATCTTGGCTTGCACTAGATGCCCCTTGAAAGTACTACTGATATCACGAGATGACCCTTTCTTTAAAGCTATCCCCTTACCCCTCCCACTCCCGCCACATAGCGGCCATTACGCTAATATTATTTGTAGAACTGCGGCAGACAAATGGGATAGAATACAGGAACAACTAGGCCTCACACGTTCACAGCGTCTGCTCCCTTTCTAGCGGGGTCGTTAGTTTCCACACTGAGCGGTTGAGTCTCCCGTTTCCCGGAAATAAAGCAGCAAACCCGAACACGTGGAACCACTTATGTTAATAACACAGAGGTCTGCCTTCGACGAGACGAACCGGAAGACTGATAAAGTTACTTAAAAATGTTTAAAACTTTAACCTAACCTAACTTTAACGTAACATACCTGTGGGCGAGCCGGTGGACGAGAGCGTAAAGCTTTAGGTTTACACCAGAGTTGGTGCCGCACGTCCTGGGTACCAATCCTAGGTGGGTGCACGACTTTTCAAGTCTGCAGCTAATATTAGTGGTTTAAAAATCCAACAGGGAAGAGTGCAAAATGAATTTTGCTTTCCACGGTGCGATTCACGCAGGTAACCAGGCTGGGGGAACCGCAAGAGTCTGTGGTAGTTTGGAGGTAAATTCACACTCCCCTCCATCACATACTCTCTCAGGTGGAGGGGATGGCCGAGGTTCGGACTCCTCGATAAACTGTAGGACCCGCCTGGCTGACATTCCCCAGACGTAAATTCCTCCCCCATCCTTGAAGGGTGATTCTGGTCCTCCTATCCGCGCACCCTTCCATTCCCCCTATATGTTACGTCTGAACAAAAAATGTACCACTCCGATGATCGGGCAGGGTCACGTTACCCGACCAGTCCCGAACATCCACGAAAAACTAACTTGGCCTGATCAAATACCTACGGGTGAATGCCATATCAAACGAACAACAACAATGACATACCTGTATTATAGATTAAAGTTTTAAACATTTTTAAGTAATTTTATATCCCAAAATTTTATTCTTTAATAATTTAAATTTTAATCGTTAGTGAAAATTGTGTATTTAATATTTTTATTTTATGTATTGCACAAAATTCAAATTTTGGTTTTATCTCAGTTAAATCTACAGTGCTTTGTATTTCTTACTGTAGCCCAGAGGAAGATCTTAAATAATGATCGAAACGTAACGTTGGCATTGTGAAGAACGACGGGACACTACTGGTTTAAAGAGATTTCTTGGCCGACCTTCCTAAACCGATTGACTCCACCCGGTTTTCTTTCGTGTCCCGCACTTTAGCTAAAATCTGCTAGGGTTAAGCAGGTAGACTTTTATTACAGTTAAAAAATCTTGTTTTAGCAAAGTTTACGGATATTTACTTTGGTTTTAGTCTCAGTCTTAAGTTGGTTAAAAAGTTAAAAAAGAAACAGTGTGTCGAAACAGCTGTCAAACGGAAACAAATTAGTGGAAATTGCTAAACAAATATAGTTTGTTTATTTATTAATCTAGCGATAATGAATTTCCATTAAGTAACGGCTAACTCGATAAATTATCTACTTATTAGATTAATTTCAAATTTGTGCAAGCATTAAGTGAGATATGGAGATAAACTGGTCAAGTTGTGCTACGAATTCAAGATAGCGGAACAAAATGGCGAAAAATAAATTGTTGTTGAAAATTCAACGTAAAAAATCTTATTCAATTGACTTAATACTGAAATTGATAAAATTAAATATGATATAAGTAAGTGCCAGTGTAAAACCTAATTATTGAATTTATTTTAAATTATGCCCAAAAATCAAGAAGTGTGGCATTGGTAAAATATTAATAGGAATCCAATATGTTGGAACAAAATGGCGTCCAATAAAAATGTTTGTAAAGGCAGTATACAGTGAGTCTACTTAAGTTCTCTACATATGGGAAACTTTTTTATTAGTAGTTTTACGGAAAAAAGTTACTCTTTATAAAAAGTTCTGATTTCTGCCAAAATAATATTAAAATATTCAAACTTGAAATTGCATATACAGGGTGGTCTAAAATTACAAAAAATTAAAATTGACTCAAGAGAAAAGTACCTGTAATTTTTATTTTATAGCAAAATGTAATACAAAATCTTACTTAGAATAAAAAAAACATATGTAGCACTAGATTCGTTGCTTCCTATCTGAAATCACTTCTTAAGGAATGTAAAACTTTGGCTTCTTACTGGCAAGTCCAGTTTCTTACTTTTGTTCCTACCTACATACCAGCAAAATTTCCTTATTTACCGATTGTTGATAATGGCATTGTCACTGCCATTGTCAACCACAATATTGTATTACTTTATTGAAACATCAGTTTGAATATTATAGTAAAAAGAAATGCCGCTGAAATTAAGCAAAGAAGATAAAATTGAAATAATTTTAATTGTCGGAGAAAATTATAAAACATTTCGATAAAACAGCTTCTCGAAATGTTTTATACTTTTCTCCGACAGTTAAAATTATTTCAATTTTATCTTCTTTACTTAATTTCAGCGGCATTTCTTTTTACTATAATATTCAAACTGATGTTTCAATAAAGTAATACAATATTGTGGTTGACAATGGCAGTGACAATGCCATTATCAACAGTCGATAAATAAGGAAATTTTGCTGGTATGTAGGTAGGAACAAAAGTAAGAAACTGGACTTGCCAGTAAGAAGCCAAAGTTTTACATTCCTTAAGAAGTGATTTCAGATAGAAAGCAACGAATCTAGTGCTAGATATGTTTTTTTATTCTAAGTAAGATTTTGTACTACATTTACTTATAAAATAAAAATTAAAGGTACTTTTCTCTTGAGTCAATTTCGATTTTTTGGAATTTTTGACCACCCTGTATATGCAATCTCAAATTTGAATATTTTAATATTATTTTGACAGAAAGCAGAACTTTTTATAAAGAGTAACTTTTTTCCGTAAAACTACTAATAAAAAAGTTTACCATATGTAGAGAACTTAAGTAGACACACTGTACCGGGTGGTCGAAATTGGTCTGTTTTAACAGAGAAAACCTATTTCCTGACTAGATAGAGCAAAACTGACTTAGGTGTCATGGGCTCGATTTCTGAGAAATGTTTAATGGCAAAAACCGCCTGCCGATATTTTCACTGCCAACTGAGATATAGGGCGTTTTTCAATTTTCGGCCATTTTGAAAATTGTCCATAACTTTTTTATTTTGCGGAATATTAACATTCTGCAAAGACATTCTAAAGGCACTTTTTTATGTGCAATCCAGTGGCGTACTCAGATTTTTTCTATAGTTGTCCGTTTTATCATAAATAGGCAAAACTTTTTTTTTTTCAAATGGAAATCATAGTTGGCTATAAATTATAAAAAATGCTCGCGTTTAGCCCTTTTCAGTGATATAAAGTTGTAGGTACTTATTTTCAAAAATAACGAAAATATTAGGTGTTTTTGGTTTACATCGAAGTAGGCCTTGGAATAATGACGCGCGTTCAATATTTTGAATATATTGCTGTCAGATTACTGTAGTCTGGTGTAATTATTGCGTTTTGGTGTTATCTTTATAAAGTTGTGTTAAGTTGCTGACAAAATATGTTTGAGAATTATGAAAAGTATGATATGTTAAAATGTTACATATTATCTAACGAAGTTCCTGAAGCAGCTAGTGAATTATATTTTAATACATTTCCCGAGCGACGTCAACCGGATAACCGAATTTATCAAACATTAAAAAGTAATTTAGTAAATTACGGAAGTTTTAAAAAGTTAAGAACAAGACATTATGAACTAAAGGAAGAAAAGGAAATCCAGCAGCTAAATATAATTGGTGAGGTATTAGATCATCCTGGCACCTCCTCTCGAACATTGGCTAATATAACGAATGTTCCAAAGACCACCGTTTTAAAAATACTCAAAAAACATAAATTCAAACCGTACAGAACGAGAAGAGTTCATCAACTCCGTGAAGGGGACGCCGCTAGAAGATTGAGATTTTGTCAGTGGTATGAGCAAAAATTCATGGAGAATGAGAATTTTCCATTAAATATTATTTGGAGTGATGAATCCAGAGTAGATACTTCTGGTATATTTAATAGATATAATTCATATCACTGGTCCACTGAAAATCCACACGTAGTTGTGCAACAAGACCGGCAAGGTCGGTGTGGATTCAATATATGGGTGGGGATATTCCGAGGAAGATTTGTGGGACCTTATTTTTACGATGGAAATTTAACTGCAGATGATTATGTAAATATTTTGCGCACATATATTGTCCCTTTGTTGGAAGACATACCTTTAGCTGATGCCAGAAATATCTACTATCAACAAGATGGTTGTCCCCCGCACAATGCAAGGATCACAACTGATCTTTTAAACTTCGAATTTCGAGAAAATTGGATTGTTACGTGGGGCCCCATACCTTGGCCTGCTAGGTCCTGTGACTTAACTCCCTTAGATTTTTTTTTGTGGGGAAGATTGAAGGACTTGATATTTAAAGGAAGAACCTTTCACACAAAAGAAGAATTGCAAGAGGCCACTAGGCAAGCTTTTGCATCTATTAGCCCAGTTGAACTAATAAATAGTTGCAACTCGGTACGCAAAAGATGCTTAGTTTGTATTCAACAGGGAGGGGCTCAATTTGAACAACTTCTCTAAATATATTTATCAGAAACCTATCTAACTAAATACCTAGATTTTCATAATTATTTTTTATTTTCACTTGTAGCTGTAAATAGTAGTTTAGTTTGTTAATTTTGTTCAACTTTGCTATGTAAACAAAAAAAAATAAAAAAAATTAATAATAAATAATTAAAATAACGTTAGCTAGTGTTATTTAAAGTTGTGTTTAAGTTGCTAATAAACTATAAATCTTAACAATACATAATTGAGATATTGTCATCACAAATCAAAGCCTACTTCGATGTAAACCAAAAACACCTAATATTTTCGTTATTTTTGAAAATAAGTACCTACAACTTTATATCACTGAAAAGGGCTAAACGCGAGCATTTTTTATAATTTATAGCCAACTATGATTTCCATTTGAAAAAAAAAAGTTTTGCCTATTTATGATAAAACGGACAACTATAGAAAAAATCTGAGTATGCCACTGGATTGCACATAAAAAAGTGCCTTTAGAATGTCTTTGCAGAATGTTAATATTCCGCAAAATAAAAAAGTTATGGACAATTTTCAAAATGGCCGAAAATTGAAAAACGCCCTATATCTCAGTTGGCAGTGAAAATATCGGCAGGCGGTTTTTGCCATTAAACATTTCTCAGAAATCGAGCCCATGACACCTAAGTCAGTTTTGCTCTATCTAGTCAGGAAATAGGTTTTCTCTGTTAAAACAGACCAATTTCGACCACCCTGTATATGTGTTCCTAAATAACTTATATACTGAATTAAATTAGGTCACACTTCACTATTCCTAATAAAAGGAAATATTCATGCCGAGGGAAGTTCCGGGTAAAGGAAATTTACCGATTTTTGTATTGTATAACCAGAAAATGAAGAAAAAGGGCTATTTTTTTGTTCTTAAATGTTTATAATAAATTAATAAACAATAATTACGAGTAGGAAACACATCGGCATGTACCAATGAACGGTTTTTCAAAAGCTGCCACAATTGGTTTCCAAGTTAGATTTTTGTCACAAAATCCATCATTTTCTGCTCTATTCATTGGCCTATAAGTATGTTATATCAAGTTGCATTTAAATTTAAACAATATTTTTATTAATTTGGCCATATTTTTTCAATTCAATGGTCAGTTGTTTTTTTATAGTTCTTTTTTATCTCATCAGAAATAATTCCAAAAGTTTCGTATAAATGTGGCGAACAACATAGTAAACCATTAAAAGATATAACCACGCTGAAATAAGTATTTGGGAAAATATTTCCAAGAGCTTGGCGTAATAAAGGTTTATTAGATTTTCTTTATAGGCTCGAGTTTTCGCATTCGGGATTTGAAACTGACGTAAAAAAACTGGGGCAAAGAAAAGTGATACGATTATTTATAAAATTTGCCAATAAAAAATCGGAACACAGAGGTTGGTTGAAATGATTATAGGTTACGTGAGCGGCTTATGTGGCTGTTAGGAAAATGTTACCATATTTTCGTGTCAGGTTAACAAATAATCTTCGGCGATGAAATAGATCCATTGAAAAGTATAAGGAAGTTTACTTTGTAGCCCAATAAAATCGAGTTTTGGCTTCGAAAATATTTCTACCAAGCTGGATTTTTGTGGAGATCCTTATTTTGAAGTGCTAAACATATCCTAAAAAGTACACTAAATTAGAGTTGTGTTAGTAGAACCAATTTTTTGCCACACAAAGTTCCATAATTTTGTAGTAATAGAGCTGGCAGCGCCCTCTACAAGTTACATCAAAATTGAAGGCTTATTTAATACCTCAAAAACCAGGGATACTATTTTAAAAAATCGAAAATATAATTTTAACTTAATCACCCTGTATCTTTCTTAATATTAACTTCTGGACTTCGACGGGTATGGCTAGGACCTTTTGTGACACTAACAAAAATATTTCATACAAGTATTATTACTTGTTTCCTTGGAACCTGAAATCTGCATTAAATTACAGAAAATATAACTTAAACACAAGCAATATTTTCTAGAGTCCGATCTCTCACTACATTATACGCAACCTAACCTAACCTAGGCAGTTTTATTGCAGTCTGTCAGTCGAAATTTTTAAATTTGCCCCTCTCATAGGCATACTCATAACACGAACTTTGCTCTTTGCTTACGATTTGGACAATAAATTTTACTTAACTTTGTTAATGATCGCCCTTACTACAGCCATATAAAACTAACTGACGACCAACTAATTCAAATATTTTTTTTGTTTCAGAGATACGATAAAATACAGTAGAGACAATAGCATAGGAGAAATATGCTATATAAAAGAATGTTAGGATGGACTCATCCTAGAAGCTCATCTCAGTATGTACTACCAATATTCTATGATGATACTAAAGTTCCTTTTTAGTGTAAAAGAAAACTTCTTTTATCCAAACTAAACTTTGTTAGAGGTTTAACCATGTACGGATTTCAAAAAACATTTTTCCAAAGAAAACGCCATTCTACGTCACTTTGTATAAATATTATAAAATATTAACTATAATGTGTTAAAGGTACCTTGGGCCAATAACTTAGAGGAACAACAAATGTTAAAGAAGATGTTAAATCCTAGTAGAATTGATAAATTAACACTTAATCTAACCTAATATAAACAATTTGGAGCATTTCAACCTTGTTAATATTGTTTAACATAGCTTTTCACTAATTTTTTGGCACAGGGAGTTTAAAAAAAATACTCAAAACTATAATGATCGCAAACAAAGCAAAACATGAGCGATAAAAAGACGAAATTGCCCAACGTACGGTGTGATCAGTAAAATTTGAGTTTGCAGAAAATGTTTTAGAAATAATTCAAAATGATAACAAATAAGTTAGTCACTTGATTTATCTTAATTGTCAAATATGACACAACAAACCTTTTTCCTCAAAATTTTGAAAAATGATAATGGCAAATCATTTCAGTTGGCCCGATTGAAAAAGTCTTAATTATTGTTATTTAAGCTATCAAAAACAAGCAACGTGCACTGTTTACTACTTCTCAAACATTTTAGATACTTACGCAACTTATACTTTTTAGCACATCGTATAATCTCAAGAAAAGAAAAGTAAATAACAAATATAACCAGAGAAACTTAAATATACCATGCCAAAGTGTTTCTATTGGTGATAAGTCAGAACTACTTGAAACCCATTCAAAAAATGAAATATTATTGTCGGAAAACCATTTTAAAGCTTTCTTTGATATAAGGCATTCTGCTCCATATTGCTGAAAAATAAAATTTTTTCGGGAGCCTGAAATTTCTTCTCTTGTTGGCAACAAAGACTCATCTAAAATATTCAGATACTTTTCTGAATTGACAATTCCAACTTTCCCACTCCTCTTGCAGACATCGAGCCCCTCACCATCACAGACCCCGGAAATTTTACCTTTCGCTGAATGGAAAACTTCATTCTGTTGTCGAATGACTCTACTACGATTGTCATTCACACAAACTTTAAAGCGGGATTGATCACTGTAGTGTATGCACCTCCACCGTTCAAGGTTCCAATTTTTATGCTCTTTGATCCATTTGAGTCTATTTTTTTTTGCTTCTGTGTTAATTTCCTCGGCCTAAGTAAAGAAAATAATAATTTAGAAATATGCACAAAAAAATGATACAAAACTTGCCTTGTATGTCCGAAATCCTAATTTTAGAGCATCCCTATGACATGTAGATCTTGATACACTTCTGCCCTCTGCACTGCTCTAGAGTATACGTAATTGACCATAGATAGAACGTCTATTTCCCGAATTATTTACAATGCCCATTTATCATTGTCTGTCAATTTCGTTTTTGTCACGTATCGACATTTAGGGGCAATTGAATACTTGTTTTATATAAGAGAGCAATATTTCGAACACTATATTTTCACATATTTACAAATTATTAATTATGATTAATCGAATATTTTCATCAATAACTTTTCCTCTACCTATTTTTGCAAATTGATTCAAAAATGCATCTGTCAATAGGAAAACATGATAGCATGCCTTTACACAGCCTACTTAAGTGTTAGTACAATTTAGTCCTACTGAATAGAACGATTGGGTACGCAGAAAAAAACTTTATTATCAACGAGACATTTATTGTCACTATATTAATTATCATTCCAAATATTTGACACTTATCCAAAAACTATTTTAGAGGTAACCCTTTGTCAGTTTAAAATAAAGTACAATAAATTGAAAATGTACTAAATGGGATAGCTGAAATTGGACGAGGCTCGTGTATGCCAAATTTCAACTCTGTCATTTGACCTAAATTTTTTTCTAATACATCACAAGAATTTAATCAATTGTTTTCTTAGACTACTTTATAATTTAGTGTTTGTTTGGTTATTTCAATCAATTTAATAAAAATATTTTATTTATTTCAAAAAGGGCGGCATAGAATTAGAAAAAAGGTTCTTTTTCAGTTTCGTTTTATCAACAAGTAAATAAATAATGTATTAACTTAATAAATAATCTAATTTAAAAATAGCTTACATTAATTTGTCGACAGGGGGTAAACTTTATCAAGTTGGGCGCATTTTGTTTTGATGTATTTTATATGTTTAACAAAATGGCGTTTAAACAAAGAAATTAATTAATAAAATGCATTTAGACGTTAAATTTGTCGAATACAAATACTTTAATTTAGGTTTACTTACATCTGACAAAGTGAAAAAGCATTAAGAAAAAATTGAAGTCAACAAAATCAAAAAAGAAACAACTTTTTCCATTATTATTTTTCAACATTTTAAGAAGAAAGCTATTTTTTCCCGTTTAAAAAAAAGTCAGATACTAACTTTTTTATAGTCATTATGCACTATTTTTTAGACAATTTTTTTTACAAAATCAGACTTTTCTTAAAGCAATTATTAAAAAAATCTGTAATGATGCGGACATTACTGGTCACATTGTATAAAACACATTAATAATAATTAATGTAATCCGGATGAAAACTACAAGAAAATAAAAAGATAAATTATTACCCCTCTAAGTATTATTATAGTATGATTTAATTCTATATCCTGGCCTCAGTTTGATAAATAATGAAACTATTTTAAAATAATAAATAAGTTGTATATATCACTAGTAACTGTTATTATATTTTTAGTAAAAAATAAACCGAAAAAAAAAGGAGAAGGTATAGTAATGAAAAATAAGGTACAAATTATTTATTTATATTTTAGAAATTTTAAGCATGCACAAATGTTTACCAAGCATCACAAGCTGCTGTGAGCAGCTCTATATAGGTTTTATATATTTTTATCAAGATTATGATCACTAGTTTTAAGTGTACGTTTTTTTTTATTTATGTCTTTATGCACTATTTTATGATCAAATATATATCTTTTTTATAACGTGTGGTTTTTTATTGTCTATATATTTAAGAATCTGGACGACTGGCCCTCCAAATGTAAATTTGCTTTTATATGACAGATTTGCGGCATTGCACATTTCAATAACAATATACAGCTTGTCCCAAATTCGTGGGGAATGAAATGGGATATCAGGAACTATAAGAGCTATAGAGAAACTACGAAAGCGTAGAAGAGCCACAATTTTTTTGTTTTTATTTTTGTAACAAATTCCGACTTGTATCTCAGAATTCCGACTTCTATCTCGGAATTCCGACTTCTATCCCGGAATTCCGACTTCTATCTCGGAATTCCGACTTCTATCTCGGAATTCCGAATTCTATCTCGGAATTCCGACTTCTATCTCGGAATTCCGAATTCTATCTCGGAATTCCGACTTGTAACTCGGAATTCCTACTTCTATCTCAGAATTCCGACTTCTAACTCGGAATTCCGAGTTTTATCTCGAAATTCCTACTTCTATCTCGGAATTCCGACTTCTATCTCGGAATTCCGACTTCTATCTCGGAATTCCGACTTCTAACTCGAAATTCCGAGTTCTATCTCGAAATTCCGACTTCTATCTCGGAATTCTGACTTCTATCTCGGAATTCCGACTTGTAACTCGGAATTCCGACTTCTATCTCGGAATTCTGATTTCTATCTCGGAATTCTGACTTGTTACTCGGAATTCCGACTTCTCTCTCGTAATTCTGACTTCTATCTTGGAATTCTGACTTGTAACTCGGAATTTCGACTTCTATCTCGGAATTCCGACTTCTATCTCAGAATTCTGACTTCTATCTCGGAATTCCTACTTCTATCTCGGAATTTCGACTTCTAACTCGGAATTCCGAGTTTTATCTCGAAATTCCTACTTCTATCTCGGAATTCCGACTTCTATCTCGAAATTCCGACTTCTATCTCGGAATTCCGACTTCTATCTCGGAATTCCGACTTCTATTTCGGAATTCCGACTTCTATCTCGGAATTCCGACTTCTATCTCGGAATTCTTACTTCTATCTCGGAATTCCTACTTCTTTCTCGGAATTCCGACTTCTATCTCGAAATTTCGACTTCTATCTGGGAATTCCGACTTCTATCTCGGAATTCCGACTTGTAACTCGGAATTCCGACTTGTAACTCGGAATTCCGACTTCTATCTCGGAATTCTGACTTCTATCTCGGATATCTGACTTGTAACTCGGAATTCCGACTTCTATCTCGGAACTCCGACTTCTATCTCGGAATTCTGACTTGTATCTCGGAATTCCGACTTCTATCTCGGAATTCTGACTTGTAACTCGGAATTCCGACTTCTATCTCGGAATTCTGACTTGTAACTCGGAATTCCGACTTCTATCTCGGAATTCCGACTTCTATCTCGGAATTCTGACTTCTATCTCGGAATTCCTACT
Source organism: Kuschelorhynchus macadamiae (assembly GCA_030620095.1). Classification (NCBI taxonomy): domain Eukaryota; kingdom Metazoa; phylum Arthropoda; class Insecta; order Coleoptera; family Curculionidae; genus Kuschelorhynchus; species Kuschelorhynchus macadamiae. The sequence continues at coordinate 1,004,318 of JAUTXW010004711.1, forward strand.
TCATTCTCGGAATTCCGACTTCTATCTCGGAATTCCGACTTGTAACTCGGAATCCCGACTTCTAACTCAAAATTCCGACTTCTATCGCGGAATTCCGACTTGTAACTCGGAATTTCGACTTCTATCTCGAAATTCCTACTTCTATTTCGGAATTCCGACTTCTATCTCGGAATTCTGACTTCTATCTCGGAATTCCGACTTCTATGTAGGAATTCCGACTTCTAACTCGGAATTCCGACTTCTATCTCGAAATTCCTACTTCTATCTCTGAATTCCGACTTCTATCTCGGAATTCCCACTTGTAACTCGGAATTCCGACTTTTATCTTGGAATCCTGACTTGTAATTTGGAATTCCGACTTCTAACTCGAAATTTCGACTTCTAGTAGTGTTTTCACATAAATGTTCCAATTTTTGCTTTGGATGCGTTGTCCAGTGACTGCACATTTGATAATTATCCTTGTGCTTCTAATCTAACCCCTGAAGGTGTAGAAGACAAAGAAATTTTAATAAATGAGGAAAAAATAAATAAATTATTAAATTCTATCCCTTGTAGAGACACCATGGACGGCAATGCAAGCCAAACTATTTATAGGATGCTTTTACCAACAAATCTATAAATAATATCAAGTATAAATAAAAAGTGCAGCGAATCTCTAAAGAGTAGATAACTTAAATAGATTTTAATAAATAAGAAAAAAGTATATTTTACCCCAAGTAGACTCCCTCGGATGGTAGTACAAGCCAAAATATTTATAGGGGGCTATTACCCCGAAGTCTGGAAATAATATATATTATGTATGAATGTAGCAGCAGGTTTCGAAAAGGGTAGAAAATTCAAATTAATTTTAATAAAGTAGGAAAAATTCAGTTAATTTAATTACCCATGTGTCTAGACATAGAGTTGTTATGTGACTGCACATTTGATAATTATCCTTGTGCTTCTAATCTAACCCCTGAAGGTGTAGAAGACAAAGAAATTTTAATAAATGAGGAAAAAATAAATAAATTATTAAATTCTATCCCTTGTAGAGACACCATGGACGGCAATGCAAGCCAAACTATTTATAGGATGCTTTTACCAACAAATCTATAAATAATATCAAGTATAAATAAAATGTGCAGCGAATCTCTAAAGAGTAGATAACTTAAATAGATTTTAATAAATAAGAAAAAAGTATATTTTACCCCAAGTAGACTCCCTCGGATGGTAGTACAAGCCAAAATATTTATAGGGGGCTATTACCCCGAAGTCTGGAAATAATATATATTATGTATGAATGTAGCAGCAGGTTTCGAAAAGGGTAGAAAATTCAAATTAATTTTAATAAAGTAGGAAAAATTCAGTTAATTTAATTACCCATGTGTCTAGACATAACAACTCTCTGAATAAAAGTGACAGGATTAGAAAACTAAAACAAATTTTATTGAATGGGAAAAGTCATATTTTCATATTATGTCCCAGGTCCCGGACAAAACTAGGTAGCCAAAATATTAATTAGAAGTTGTTGCCAATAGGTCTAATAATAATATATAGTATGCAGTGAGGTCCTTAAGGGTAGAAGACCCGGGCCTGCCGAGCCATTCCAGTATATTAATGATGTGTCTATTACAAATTTTTATAACAAGTAGAAAAAGATCCAAAACGAGTAATGAAACTTAATAAATTATAAAAAATGTAAATCACTGGAAATGTTAGTCAAAAAGTCTATAATCAGTAACGAAGTCTACTGTATTAGATATTTTGTCTGCAAACCACGTATATCAAGGTACACCTTTTGATATTTTAGACAAATTAAAAGAAATACCTATTTCTTTTGTTGGTTGTGATCAACACGAAAAAAATTTACAACTATGATCATTGAGTTGTACCTTTCAATAGAATGCGCTTTATTTCTAAAGAGGTTTACCGAATAGATAAAGCTAAAAGAAAGAAAATAAGGTGCTTGAAGAAACAATCAAAATTATAATTAACTTTTCACTGTGTTTCTGTAGTCTGTTTTGATAGATTGATGTCCTTCCACAAAGTTAGAAATAAGACCTACAACGGAAACTTGATTTATGAGGATGTGATTTGCTAACAATTTTTTTTTTTGCTATTCTAATAAAGTGTAGTTTAAAAAACTGAAAAACACGCTTTAATAGTAAACTGAACTAAAAAAAAACCCTTTGGACCAGAATAAAGTGATTAACAAGAAAATTAATGTCATTGTGAAAACAGCGTGGGTCTGATATCAGTTATTATAAATATTTTATCCGGGATAATACCACGAGTTTGAACACAAACTTGGATTGAACGGTGTTTCTTGGATCGCTTCCAATAATATTTTCATCAATTTCCTCTTCTTGAACTAGCCCAAAGCGATTATTCATATTGACAACTTTTCAAAAATGTTTGAAAGATACTTAAAAAAAATCAGTTTCTAAGGACTCTAGCGTCTCTCAAAAGCAGGTTTCATATTGTCAAGAATTCATTTTTTGGGTAGGTATGTAACCACACCTAACCAGGTAAGTGCAAACACCATGTTTCCTAGACGACGTGGTATTTCCGCTATAATTTTTCGAAAACACCACCAGTCTTACGGGAAAATTTTTACATGAGTGGAATGTTCGGTATAATTCCTGAAAGTATAGTCTAATATATGTATGAATATATGGCATAAACGCACCCTACGTTTTTTTTACAAGTTTTTTTTTGTTTTTAGTTCAATTTACTATTAAAGCGTGTTTTTTAGTTTTTTAAACTATAATTCGTTTTTCTTTTTAGTTCCGTTTACTATTAGAGCTTGTTTTTTAGTTTTGTAAAACTATAATTTATTCATATATATATATATATATATATATATATATATATATATATATATATATATATATATATACAGGGTCCTGCAGCTCACCTCCCGTCTTTTATTATACCTAAACCATTTATTTTAGAAAAAATATTTAAAAGCCACTATATGCTGTTGATTAGAGAGCACATTTTAAAAATATTCTTGATTATACAGGGTGTTACCAAAAACAGTGGCGCATAAAAGTTGAATTTTTTAAAATGGAACACCCTATATTTTTTTACATTTTTGGAACACTCTTTGCCTAGTCTACAGACTCCTAGAATATTATCTCTCTTTTTTGAATAGTTTCGGAGAAAAAAGGTAAAATCGAAGAAAAAAAAATTATAGTCTACATTTAAAATATTTACAAAAATTAGATAAAACATCTTAAAAGCTAAGGTAACCTAGTAGCTTACTGCAAAAGGTTTATAGTTATTCTGCTACGAGTATTATAAGTCTTACTTATACAGGGTGACCCAAATTCCATGTCAAACGTTGCAAAATAAAAAATTATTTTTCTCCATTTTTTCAAATGGAACACCCTATATATTTTTTTCTATCAGGTACAGAATTAACAGATCAACATTTTTTATTATTACACTTATCTCAAAATTCCTGAAGGTTTTGGAAATATTCTTAAAAAACTAATGTTGTACTTTGTTTTTCAGTACGATAATTGAATAAACTCACTAGTAATGCGGAAAAATGGAATACCCTATATATATTTTTTTCTGTCCGATACAGAAATAACAGATCAACATTTATTATTATTACTTATCTCAAAATTCCTGAAGGTTTTTGAAATATTCTTAAAAAACTAATGTTGTACTTTGTTTTTCAGTACGATAATTGAATAACCTCACTAGTAATGTTCATACCTTCGCGATTTTAAATATTAGATAGGTCAGCGTAGTTCTAGCTATGGGGAAAAACCTAAAATCCTAACATTTTTTCTAATTACGTTTGCTGCATAAAATTTAAATTACTGCCAAGAGTTAAGGCTCGACTTAAGGTGTAACAGCTTTATTTAACATTATTAACAAATATCTGATTATTGCTAAAATTAATTTTTACTTAGAACATATGTTCGATATGTCTTCCATTCTCTTCGAGGCATAAACGAAGACGGGTATGAAAAGATCTTCCTACTATTGTTAATACTTCGGGCGTAATACTTTGAAATGCGGTTCTAATCCGTTGCTGCATATTTTCGGGAGTTGTTGGAGGTTTGTTGTAAACAATTTCCTTAACGTAGCCCCATAGAAAAAAATCTAATTTCGTTAGATCAGGCGACCGGGGCGGCCACGCACTTGCTCCCTGTCTTCCAATCCATCGATCTGGAAAATTATTATTTAAATGATCCCTAACTGGCAACGAAAAATGTGCTGGAGCACCATCTTGTTGCAACCACATTGTATTTCTCAGATTAACCGGCAAATTTTCGCACAAATTTGGCAAGTGATTTTCTAGGAAGTCGAGATACATGGCTCCAGTTAAATGTCCATTAAAAAAATGGGGACCAATAACATGTTCACCAATAATTCCCCCCCACACATTAACTGACCATCTGTGTTGTAGATCAAGCTGCCTAAAAATTCTTGGATTATGGTCGGCGTAGTAATGGTAGTTATGACGATTTACAAATCCATTCTTATGAAATGTGGCCTCATCAGAGAATAAAACTTTATCAAAAAAATCAAAGCTTAACCTAATTTTAGCTTGTGCCCAATTACAAAAGTCAACACGTTTCTCAAAATCTGCTGGAAGGAGTTGTTGATGCAACTGAATATGATATGCATGAAATTTATGGCTCTTTAAAATTCGCTGAACAGTTCTTTCGCTTACTCCTACGGCATCCCCGACTGCTTTTTGGCTAACAGAAGGATTTTCCGTGACAGCTAATAGCACAGCTAATTCATTTTCTTCCGTTCGAACGGGCCTATTTCTAACTGGTCTTGTATAATTTACATTTCCCGTTGCCATAAATCTCTCTAATAAGTTCGTCATGCTCCTTCTGTCTGGGTGCCTTCGTTCTGGATAATTTTGCGCATAAATCCTACTGGCCAAAAAGGCATTTCTATGCGATTCTCCTAACACAAAAACCATATCAACCAGTTCTTCGCGGGTGTACTCCATGACGATAGAACGTTCAAATAAAACTTTTAAACAGTGACGCAAACAAACGAAAAATGAACTACTTAGAAGGTAAAGACCACTATATGAAAAATCCGATAATTATTTCAATTTGTAAAACTTAAAAAACGAATAAGTAAATTGCCGATATGTTTTAGTTGTTTGACAGTTTCTAGACAATTTGTTTTTCATGGCCTACTTAAATTCTAGTTATTAATTTGGGCAACACTTGTCAATAATATTAAATAAAGGTTAAGGCCGTTTTACATGCTGCAAGTTTCTTGCAGCAAGGGGTTGCACCTGCAAGATATTGCGCGCAATTTGTCTTGCAGACTGTAAAGCGGCAGTTGTATTTCAATTGCAAGTGTCAGCGTATGCCTTTGTGCAAGTCTCTTGCAACTTGTAGGAAGACCTGCAGCATGTAAAACGTCTTTACGGCTTAACTCTTGGCAGTAATTCAAATTTTATGCGGTAAACGTAATTACAAAAAATGTTGGGATTTTAGGTTTTTCCCACAGCTATAACTACGCTGACCTATTTATTATTCAAAATCGCGAAGGTGCTTACTTATGAACATTACTAGTGAGGTTATTCAATTACCGTACTGAAAAACAAAGTACAACATTAGTTTTTTAAGAATATTTCGAAAACCTTCAGAAATTTTGAGATAAGTGTAATAATAAAAAATGTTGATCTGTTAATTCTGTATCGGACAGAAAAAAATATATATAGGGTGTTCCATTTTTCCACATTATTATTGAGTTTATTCAATTATCGTACTGAAAAACAAAGTACAACATTAGTTTTTTAAGAATATTTCAAAAACCTTCAGGAATTTTGAGATAAGTGTAATAATAAAAAATGTTGATCTGTTAATTCTGTACCGGACAGAAAAAAAATATATAGGGTGTTCCATTTAAAAAAATGTAGAACAATTATTTTTTATTTTGCAACGTTTGACATGGAATTTGGGTCACCCTGTATAAGTAAGACTTATAATACTCATAGCAGAATAACTATAAACCTTTTGCAGTAAGCTACTAGGTTACCTTAGCTTTTAAGATGTTTTATCTAATTTTTATAAATATTTTAAATGTAGACTATAATTTTTTTTTCTTCGATTTTACCTTTTTTCTCCGAAACTATTAAAAAAAGAGAGACACTATTCTAGGAGTTTGTAGACTAGGTAAAGAGTGTTTCAAAAATGTAAAAAAATATAGGGTGTTCCATTTAAAAAAATACAACTCTTATGCGCCACTATTTTTTGTAACACCCTGTATAATCAAGAATATTTTTAAAATGTGCTCTCTAATCAACAGCATATAGTGGCTTTTAAATATTTTTTCTAAAATAAATGGTTAAGGTATAATAAAAGACGGGAGGTGAGCTGCAGGACCCTGTATATATATATATATATATATATATATATATATATATATATATATATATATATATTATATATATGAAAATGCGTGCACCCCCTCCATGCTATTGCATCTTTTTAACATAATATGGATCAGATGTTCTTACTAAATGGCGTTTTATTATTTCTACTATCTATGAAAAAGATAAGGCAAAGTACAAGACTTTATGCACAGTTAATAAAATTCTTGTAGTTTTACTTAGCTTCATCCTGATCCCTATAATTGAAATATTAATTTCATTTAGAACGAACGCTTCATTTGACGTTAAAAGAATATAAAAAAGTGATTGCGTTTATAAGCAGTCGTGTACTAATTACAACGCATTCCGAGATAGAAATTCCAAGATGGAAGTCGGAATTTCGAGATAGAAGTCGGAATTCCGAGATAGAAGTCGGAATTTCGAGATAGAAGTCGGAATTCCGACTTAGAAGTCAGAATTTGTTGACAAAAATAAAAATAAAAAAATTGTGGCCCTTCTACGCTATGGTAAGAAACAGTTAAACAGGAGAAGTTATAGACAATTCCAGTACCTACCTAAATCCGCTCGCGGAATAATTTCACTTCTTGTAGTTTTGAAATATTTGAAAAAATTGAAAAGTAAAATTTTCGAAGATCTGCTGTAATATTTTAACGTCACAAGATTTCTCAAATCTGTAAAAATTTCCATGCAAATTCTTACGTAAAATTCGTCGGTATGTTCCAATTCTTAATGCAACGTTTCGATTTCGTAAAACCATCATCAACTTTATTTTTTCTTATGAACTCTAAATTGGATTTTACATGATTTAAAAAAGCATTTTATTTTACATGCTAATAATGTATATTATTGTATTTATTATATTTTATATGAAGTATTTTATCAGTTTGTTTTTAAACTGTGAAATATTTTTTTTAATTTTTAATCAACAGTAAAAGTTATGGTACGTGCGGGGATCGAACCCGCACCTTTAGATATCTAGCCCATTGCTCTAACCAATTGCGCTATCGTGCCATTGATAAGCAATTCGTTAGAATTTGTACGGGGTGGCCAACTAAGAATGGACGCCGGCCATAACTCGCTAACCGTTAATCATATAACTTGGGGGAAAAAAATTATTAGCTAAATCGACTAAGAGAAATCGCTGGAAAATATTTTGAAGTTCCGCATATGGCCGCTAGGGGGCGCAACTGTTATGGTCAATCAGAAAAAGGGCTGTTTCTTAAAAAATATTCATGTAAAGGTATATTATAAATACTGCCATCGTAAAGAGTAGAAAAATTGTGATTTTTTTGTTAAGGATATTTTGCTCTATCTCGTAAAATGTAGTGGTGGGGGAAGGTCAAACATGTTTTTATTTAAATGTCAATAACTCCGTTATAAGTCAACGGAATTAAACAAACTAGGTCTCGTTTAAAAGAGCCCATCTTAACTAATAATCTGATGTAAAAAAAAATCCGATTTGATTTCGCCGTGGTAACTAGAGGGCGCTGATTGACATCACAACAATTATTACGCATTATTTTGAAAATTTTAAATAACACGCTATATCTCTTTTAACACAATTTAATAGAGGAAAAAATTCTCAATAAGTCAGTGCAAATTTCAGCTTCCTAACTTATTTCAAACCGGAAATATAAATAAAACAAATATTAGGGCGCTGGGTACGCAACATCTCCCTAATCTGTATGGACATAGCCTACATCACAATAATTCAGTAATAATACCACAGATAATATTCAACGCAAATCGCTAAAAATTATACTAATGTTCTGAAATAACCACCAGGTGGCGCAGTAGACGTTAATAAGCATAGTTTTACTCGCAATTTTACTTTTCTCTATATTTTTTTGTAGTTTACTCTATTTTCAGTAAGTTAGATATTATAAGGTAATAAATAAGAAAAATCCTAATATATTCGACCGTTGCAAATGTCCGTCTTTCTTAAAATCGACAATTTATGCACAAGAATAACAATAAACTAAAAACATAGATAAATAATAATTCCTTAGCAATTTTCTGCTACATCAAGCAAAAAAAATAGTAGGCTGTGAAAACAAAATTGAAAGTAATACGTCAAAAAATAAACAATAGTTTCTTGTCAGTGCCTTTTAGTTGCTATTTATCGTTCTTGAATTTCCTAATAGTATTGCTATCATTTCGCGTTTTTGTCCGAGATTTTCGTGTTTTTTGAGTTTTTCTAGTTGCTGTTGTTCATGTTATTGTTGTAGTTCGTATTTTTCTTGTTCAAGATTTGTTATTGTTCGTGTTGCGTTGTGCTAAGAACAAAATGATTTATACAAATCAAGAACTATTCGACATGATAGATGTTTATTTTGAATGTTTGAGAAATGCTACGGTTGCTGCAAGAGTATATGCGCAGGAATATCCGCAGAGACGCCACCCAAGTAAAAAGGTTTTTCTTCGAGTGATCCAACGTTTGCGAACCACTGGAAACGTGCATATTCCCGTATACCGCAGACAACGCAGAGGACGCACCGAAGAGAATGTAATTAATGTGCTAGCGTATATCGAGTTTAATCCTCAACTAAGTACTCGAATTATTGCGCTAGACCTAGGAGTAACGCGAACCACTGTTCAAAATATACTCAAAGAGCACAGGTAAGCAACGACATTGCAAATATAAACTGGACATATTTTTTAACAAAAGTCACGTGATTCTGATGTCACATAGGTCTTTAAGCCTAGAAAACCAATAATTTCCTGGAACATCAATTAAATATCTTCATCTTGTTTTAGGTTACATCCATGTCACTTAGTGCTGCATCAGGAATTGACTGCTGCAGATTTTGATCACAGACTAAACCATTGTCACTGGCTTTTGGGTGTAATGAGGGAAGATCGGCAATTTCTGAGGCGAATATTGTGGACCGATGAGGCTACCTTCCAGAGCGATGGACGTGTCAATCTTCACAATACACATTATTGGTCCAGAACAAATCCACATTGGATGCGCGAAGTCCAGCACCAAGGCCGTTGGTCTGTAAATTGTTGGGCAGGGATTTTAGGCGGACGAATTATCGGACCATTTTTTTTCGATAATCCATTGAATGGTGAGAGATATCTAAGATTTTTAAGGGAGGAATTGCCGATTTTGTTGGAGGACGTACCTCTGAACGTCCGACAACGATTGGTATACCAACACGATGGTTGTCCAGCGCACTTCGCCGTCAACGTTCGGGAATTTTTAGATGCCCACTATCCTGGACGATGGATAGGGCGAGGCGGCACCCTTCCATGGCCAGCTAGGTCACCCGACCTAACGTGTTTAGATTTTTATTTATGGGGTCGAGTGAAAGATTTAGTTTTTGCCACCAGACCCACTACACGGGAAAATATGATTCAGCGAATAAGAGACTGTATAAATACTATTTCAGTTGGTGAACTGGAGGCTGCAGTTTTATCCACGCGAGATAGGATGCATAAGTGCATCGAAAACGATGGCCGACAATTTGAACATTTAGGGCGGCATTAATTGAATTATATTTTTATTATCGTTTCTTTCACACGTTCCATTTAAATGGCTTACATTTCCCATTATAATGAAAATTTAATATTGCACTTATTGACTCCTACTGCGCCACCTGGTGGTTATTTCAGAACATTAGTATAATTTTTAGCGATTTGCGTTGAATATTATCTGTGGTATTATTACTGAATTATTGTGATGTAGGCTATGTCCATACAGATTAGGGAGATGTTGCGTACCCAGCGCCCTAATATTTGTTTTATTTATATTTCCGGTTTGAAAAAAGTTAGGAAGCTGAAATTTGCACTGACTTATTGAGAATTTCCTCCTCTATTAAATTGTGTTAAAAGAGATATAGCGTGCTATTTAAAATTTTCAAAATAATGCGTAATAATTGTTGTGATGTCAATCAGCGCCCTCTAGTTACCACGGCGAAATCAAATCGGATTTTTTTTTTACATCAGATTATTAGTTAAGATGGGCTCTTTAAAACGAGACCTAGTTTGTTCAATTCCGTTGACCTATAACGGAGTTATTGACATTTAAATAAAAACATGTTTGACCTTCCCCCACCACTACATTTTACGAGATAGAGCAAAATATCCTTAACAAAAAAATCACAATTTTTCTACTCTTTACGATGGCAGTATTTATAATATACCTTTACATGAATATTTTTTAAGAAACAGCCCTTTTTCTGATTGACCATAACAGTTGCGCCCCCTAGCGGCCATATGCGGAACTTCAAAATATTTTCCAGCGATTTCTCTTAGTCGATTTAGCTAATAATTTTTTTTCCCCCAAGTTATATGATTAACGGTTAGCGAGTTATGGCCGGCGTCCATTCTTAGTTGGCCACCCGGTACAGATTCAAACCCACCAGTACCATAACCATTGTTGACCCTGCCAAATATTCTAACCTTATGGCGCCATTTTCTATCTTTCCCTTTTCTACCTAAAAACATAAAAAAGTGACATATTAATAAAAAGAGTGTTCCAAGAACATATATAATAGAGGGTGAAGGGAGACAAACAGAGCAGAGAGTCTCAGTCCCAGTCCAGTACGAATAAACTGGACATTTCACAAGAATATAATAACTTCTCAATAACCTCTCCGAATACGTTGATCAAACAGAACTTAAGACGACCAAAGAAAGAAATAGTCTAGAGCGATTTAAAGATTTTCTGTTATGTCGATGTTTACTTTCCTCGTAAAAGGAAAGTATTGTAATAGTGAAAAAATCGCCGTCCGAGATTTTTTTCAGATCCTTACGTTGCAGGGTCCCTGCATGTTTTCTCAATTCCCTCGGTCGGTCTCTCTGTCTGTCTGTCCGTCCGTTCGCGACATAGCTAAAAAACTAATTACCTGATTGACTATTTGGGTGATATGAAGATGACCTGGTAATATTTTAGTTAAAATCCAATATGGCAAATTAAAATGACGGCCTACTGAAATGTTAATAAAATCATTACTAAAAAATTACTTACCAACTTAGCGTTCCTAGGTGTCAAAAAATATGTTTTATTAATTCCGTCGGTCTGTGTGTCGGTTTATCCGTCTGTGTGTCAATTCGAGGCATAGCTCAAAAACTGCTCATTAAATTGACTTTAAATGTTTGTCAAAAGTTAAGTGTCATATGGGGATGTTATTATAGTGTTACATGGGAATGAAATTAATGAATATAAAATAATAAAACAAAATGGCAGTCTAATAAAATATTTAAAAAATCGGCCTGAAACAAACTGCTTATTAAAATAATTTCAAATTGTGTGCTGGCACGAAGTGTGATATAGAGATAAATTTGTAAAATTGTGGTATAAATTCAATATCGCGAAACAAAATAGCGGCGAAATAATTTTTAAAAAATCAACGTAAAAAGATTTTTTTCAAGTGACTAAATTTTGCAGAAAAATTAACGGTGATATCATAAAATCCGGAAGATAAATTAGATAGACCTACGATATTTTCATATGAAAAAAGAGAATAAACATATAAATACCAGCAGTTGCAGCATGTCACTTCAAAGTCAGATTGACAAGTCAGTGACAAAATGAGTAAGAGAAAACAATTTTCGGGTTTTTTGCATCTACAAGCGAAAGAAATGGTATTAAATCTAATAAAATATTACGAAAATGAAAATTCACTGGTCAATATCCAGAAGACAGTAGCAAAAACTATGGAAATCGGTATAAGGACTGTGCAGAAAATTGTGCATGAAAAAAAGCATAATTTACTACCGAAGAAGATTAACAAATGTACACCAAAAAAGCCAAAGACAGAAAACTTAACTAACAATGTAAAAATGGATGTTCGTAATGCAATTTACGATTTATACACATCAAAAACTTATATAACCCTTCAAGTTTCAAAAGAAGCCTTAAAAAATCGAGACATATTGGAAATTGGACTAAAATCGTTGTCAAAATTAATAAAAATGTTGGGTTTTTGATATAAAAAGGATTGTAATCGAAGATTTTTATGCGAGTTGCCACATATAGCAAGTCATCGTATCCAGTTTTTAAAGAAATACACGGAAAATGTTAATTCAAAATTTAGAAAAGTGGTATTTTTAGACGAGACTTGGATATTTTCTAATGGAAGTGGTTCAAAATCTTGGCAGGATGAGTCTGTAAAAAGTGTCAAGAGAAAAAAGGGATGTGGGATTGGAAAACGGTTCATCATTCTGCATGCAGGTTCTTCAACAGGATTTCTCTCAGGTGCAAGTTTACTGTTTTCTTCAACATCCAAAAGTATGAACTACCTTGATAATATGAACTGTGAACTGTTTGAAAAGTGGTTAAAAGAACAACTGATTCCAAATTTAGATGCTCCATCTTTAATCATTCTGGACAATGCATCTTATCATTCAAGAATCTTAAATAAACAACCTACTTCATCCTGGAAGAAAAGTGATATTTATGACTGCCTAATAAAACAAAAACAAAATCCTTTACCCAATATGCTGAAACTAGAACTTCTTTTAATGACAAAATCTATTAAAAAACCAACAATATATGCCGTAGATGAAATATTACGGGAAAATGGACATGAGGTTTTACGACTGCCGGCAAACCATTAGACTCAGTGAAGCACAAATTGAACCAAGAGGACAACTAAAGTACCAAGGAATAACAATAGATGATAGAGGGACATTTAACAAACACATAAAAGAAATTGTCAAAAAAGCAGACACCAAGATAGCGGCTATCAAGAGTTATGACAAACATAAGAGGTCCGGTAAGTAGGGAGAGGGAGGTCTTGTATATATACTGATATATGGAGCACCCATCTGGTACCCAGTACTCAACAAAAGAAAATATAGGGATTTTTTTAATCTCGACACAAAGAAAAGCCTTATTAAGAGCTATTAGCGGGTATAGAACCATCTCAGCATGCTGTGCAGCTCAAGTGGTGGCAGGAATACTCCCTATAGATATTCTAAATGAAGAAAGAACAAGACTGTACAGCAGAAAGGATGAAAATACACAACAGGCCAAAAGAGAGGAGAGAGAAGCAAGTTTGGAAAGGTGCCAGGAAAGATGAGCGAACACTATAGAAATAGTCCAGTGGACCAAAACACTCAAGCATGGATGGACCAAATGTAAGCACAGACAAACTGATCTAACACAGGTTCTCACAGGGCATGGGTCCTTTAAAACCTACACTTCATGACTGGGAAAAGGAAATTAAATATGCATCCACTGCAACAATATAAGAGACACGGCATTATATACAGTATTTGAATGCGAGAGATGGGAGAATGAAAGAGTAACAGAGAGAGAGAGAGAGAGAGAGAGAGAGAGAGAGAGAGAGAGAGAGAGAGAGAGAGAGAATTGATAGGTTCTGGGCTCATCGGTATTTGAAGGCCATTTAGCGCACTTGTTTCATTTTTGTTTAGATTCTATTTATTATGTTTAATTCTTTTAAGAAGTTGCAGATGTTGATTATGTTTGTTTTATTTATATATAGTGCTGTGCTAACAGTACTTGAGTTTATTGAATGTTTATTTCTGATGTTCTGTAGTTTAGGGCAGTCTATAAAAAGGTGTTTTATTGACATTTGACCGTTGCAATAAGGACAAATGGGAGTGGGGTCAGAGTTCATAAGGTATTCATGAGTAAGTTTAGTGTGACCAATCATTAGTCTATTCATAACGATGGTCTGCTTTCTATTGAGTGAAGAATTTCTGGAAGATGAGGTATAAAAGTTTGGTTTGATTTCATAGAGTTTGCTGTTGCCCTCTTGGAGGTCCCATTCTAATTGGCATATGTTTTTATTGTGTATTGGAGGTGTGGAAGTAATTCATTGACAAGGTATATGTTAGTGTTTATGGAGAGGGTGGACAGGGGGATTTAAAGGAACTAAGGGAGTCGAAGGCTGTTCCCCAGTTGTTTTTTTGAGAATTTAGTATATGATATAGAGTACAGTTCAGCGGTGTATATGCTGTAGTGTCTGTTGAGGTTAAAATTTTGAGATATATCTTCAGAATGTAGAGCTGCGCCTACATATGTGGGAGATTTGGAGCCATCGGTAAAGATGATTTTGTCATTTGAATATTGTTTATTTTTTATTAATTGAAAGTGATTTTCGATTATTTCAGGACTTGTATTGTTTTTGTCTTATCTTGTGAGCTCTAGGTTTATGTGAGGGGGGTTACGAGTCCAAGGAGGAAAGACGTAGTAGCAATGATTTCCAGTGGGGGGGGGGGGGAAGATAAGACCATATGTAGATGAAGACTTTAGGAGTTTGATTTGGTGCTTACGGTTTCATATATACTGGGAATAGGACTGGTTCGATAGGCTCCAAGTGCGAGTCTTAAGAATTGGTTTTGAATGTAGTCAATTTTCTAGCAGAGGAGTATATAAATCAGCCATAATCAAGTTTAGATCTGATAATGCTTTTGTAGATATGTAATAAGGTGACTGTGTCAGACCCCTATGTAGAATTTGATAGCATTTTTAGCATCATAATATCTTTAGCACATTTAAATTTTATATATTTAAAATGTTCTATCCAATTTAGTTTATTATCGAAAATCATTCCTAGGAATTTGGGATTTGAGTGCAATGGAATTTCGTTGTTATTTATGGAAAGTGTGTTGCTTTTCCTGCAGAAATGAGTATTAGATAGTTTGGAATGAAAAAATTGAAATCCATATTAGGTAGACCAATTGTGTAAAGAGTTAAGTGTTATTTGGAGTTTTCTCTCACAAGTTCTGGGGTGTTGAGATGAGAAATATATCACTAAATCATCTGCGTACAGGCGATAAGTGATATCTGGATGGATGTATTCTCTTATATTGGATAATGCTATGATGAATAGTAATGGGCTAAGAACTGATCCATGTAGTCTTCTTTTGTCTGGAAAGACCTGTTGTGGAGAAAATTTTGTATGAATATGGGAAGATTACCTCGAATATTCCATTGAAAGAGAGTTTTAAGAATATTGTTCCTCCTAGCTATATCAAAGGCATGAGTAAGGTCCAAAAATACTGCTACTAAATGATTTTTTCTATGAAAATGGGTTTGTAAGTCAATTTCAAACCCAACCAGGTAGTCGGTTGTGGAGAATCCTTTGCGAAATCCAAATTGGTTGATGTTTAGGAGATTATTTTTTTCCAGATACCAGATTAGTCTAAAGTTGACCTTTCTTTCCATAATCTTACTAAGATGGTTTGTGATTAGATATTGGTCTATAGTTATCTGCATGAGATCAGGGTTTATTAGGTTTATGAATTGGTATTAAGTTTGAGTGACTCCAGGAAGAGGGAAATATGTGAGAGGACCAAATATGATTGTAGATATTAAGTAGGAAGAGAAGAGCAGACTTAGGGAGGTTTGTAATCATGGGTATTAGTATATTATCTGGACCATGGGCGCTGTACCTGCAACATGAAGGAGAGTGGTTTAATTCTTCAAAGGTGAACCGAAGATTATAGATAGAGTAGTCAGGGTTACATTTAAAGTCTAGATGTGATTCATTGTTGGATATGGAACAGTTTTCATTTAAATTGTTATTGCTAGAGATTTTGTGATGATGTTTAGCAAAAGCATCGCAGATGTTTTTAGAATTGGAGGTCCATGTGCCATTATCCATATATACCTGTAATTAATCTTGTAGGTCGACCCTTGAGTCTGTTTATCTTGTTCCATATTTCTTGGCTGGAGGCATTTGAGTTTATAGAGAATATGTATTTTTTCCATGAAGTTTCTTTAGATAGTTTGGTAACTCTTTTTGCTTTAGCTCGTGCTTGTTTAAAGAAGATAAGGTTTTGTGTACATGGATTATGTTTAAAGCGAAAGAGAGAGATCTTTTTCTGTTAAGAATAGCGTTTTTGCAATTTTCATTTCACCACGGAAGGGGAGGTTTATCTGAAGAAATATAGGATTTAGGGATATTGGAGTTTTATAATGGCGTTTACCATATTTTCTATGATGTCGTCAATAGAAAAGGATATTTCTTTAGGACAATTAAAATATTCTTGATAGTTTCTCCAGTCTGCTTTGGAAAGGTTGTAAACTGTTTTGATATTTATAGTTGGGGTTCAGTTAGAGTAAGAGGAACTGGAAGAAACATTAGACCAAAATAACATGATCAATATAATGAGAGGAAGTAAGGACAAATGGTGGACTGTTAAAACCTTTATGAAGAAAAACACATGGGCGGTTCGGGAGGGCCACTTGCTCTGTGCGTGCACAGACTACGCCCCCCACACAAAAAAAAAGATGTTTTACATAGGGTGTATAATAGCAGATCATATGGATTTTCTTTATACTAGAAGGATCAGAAACTAAATATTTTCATCAAAGCGAATGTGTTACACTTGAATAATAAGTATACAGCTTTTAATTATTTAATATATTCTGAACTGAGAAGTTTTACATTTAAAATTTACAGCTGTCAAACTGCAAAAAATGGCAACCTAATACGGATCTTAACACTGAAGCTTTAAAGCTTAAAGACTTGAAGTCAAGGTTTTAAATTAGACTCCAGCGGCTGTTGTGTCCATCCAGCCCAATAGGGGAGGGATGTTTACATACATGTTATTACATTGCCGACTAATGTTTCTTAAATTTTTATAAAGATAACTTTTTTATCAATTTTAAAAGAGATAAGATAAAGACAGTTTCAAATAAGATATTATACGATACACGTCTGTTAGGTGTTATTACACCTCGTACAGTAATAAGTCACCAATCGTACTTACAACTGGCTACCTACAGTAATGTAAAACAACTATTATTATAAGAAGTAATATTTATGCCCTATTAGTTTTGGCTATAAATTAAACTTATTAATATTTTATTAAATTCTGAACTGCATGTACATGCATTGTTTCATTGTTTGACACTATCGCGTTTTTAAATAAAGCCATGTTTTGATCGTATCTAAGGATTCATTTTGCTTATAGTTCACGTTAAATGTGCAGTGATTGCATGCACTAATCGAATAAGCCAAGGCAAAACTTGACAAGGCATAAAATGGTGCGACGATCTAAAACTAAAAAGCTAAAGTTGATTTTGACCCGTCAGTGGGTACAATTTTGTTTAAATTCTAGCTTGCATGGATGGAAGTACACTGTATTACCGAAAACGTCCAAATTTGAAAGGTAATAGATCCGACTGCGCGAATACTATATTTCCTCAAAAATTTCAAAGAAAACTTCACACCTAAATTCCTAACCAATCAAAAGTTTTTATTATGAATCATTCTCATGGCAACCCAAAATATTTCCGGAAATATTCACCCTCAAGTGGGGCCTCAATGGGCAATATTCTAAGAAATGAGAATATTTCTGCCACAATACTGGACACATACAGTTTCTGAACCTGACATTTTATTTTTAAAATGAAAATTAATATTTTTCAATACTCTTTGGTTACTGAATGCATAAATGATAATTCACTGGCCGACAAAAAAAAAATTTTTGGTCGTAACACAAATCAGAATAGCACAATCTAATAGAATGGACCCATCCAAATATGAAAATGGCAAATAGAAAGTTATAGCACGTAGGGATTTCTTGTTAGAGTTGTAGAAC
Organism: Kuschelorhynchus macadamiae; assembly: GCA_030620095.1. Lineage (NCBI taxonomy): Eukaryota > Metazoa > Arthropoda > Insecta > Coleoptera > Curculionidae > Kuschelorhynchus > Kuschelorhynchus macadamiae. The sequence goes on from JAUTXW010004711.1 coordinate 1,022,214, forward strand.
CATATCGAATGTTATGATACTTAATATCTATAGAAAAAATGATTTCAGAAAATTCTTTACCCTGTTTATTGACAATGTTTACAGTTTTCGCCTATTAAATATACCATACTTCTAAGAGAAAAGCAAACGAGAAAAATTTTAACTTAAAACACTAATTAAACTTTATTTTTTCCGTTTATGAGGTATCCTATCTTCTCTCTTCAAAAACTAGTAGTAGTCACCCATCATGGCTGGATCTCATCGTCCTCGGTACCGAATTTCCATTGTTTCGATATCTTGGTGAAACCTTTCACTCAGCTCCCAAATTTTTAGGAAAAAATGACAGATGGAAATGGAGGAAGTGAATTTTTAATGACATTCTGGCACCAAGCGCTTTATAGGCATCTAAAAGTTCGTTAACTAATTGTTCATAATTTCCATATTGTTGCCTAAAAATCCTCTTTCTACATTAAAAAATGAATTCTATGCTCTGAGTTTTTGCCTGGTAAGCCTTTCCGTAAAATTGACATCGTCCAGCAATTTTCTGATTTGTGGTCCAATAAAAATGCCTTCTTTTAATTTGGCATCCCTTAACTGGGGAAAGTGTTGTCTTAGGTATTTAAATCCATCACCATCTTTATTCAAAGCCTTCACAAAGTTTTTCAGTCCAAGTTTAATGTGAAGAGGAGGCAAAAGGGCATTTTTGGGATCCACAAGAGGTATAAATTTAACATTTTAAGATCCCCATTGAAATTCGCTTCCTTCTGGCCAAATTTTTGTTACATAATGCTGATTTATTGCACGACTATCCCATAAACAAAGAAAACGGCAATATTTTGTAATGAATTTAAGTCCCCACATATCTGCCATTTATACCTATTGTAGTTTATTTTATACAAAATCGTGCGCATATTTTTATAATTTTCTTTCATTGCAACTGAAATGGCATCTGATATAGAGGGTTTTAAATTTCCATTATGCAGTAACACAGCTTTTAAGCTATATTTAGATGAATCTATGAATAAGCGCCACTCACGGGGAGAATGTTCAATACCAAGTTTCTGCATTAAACTGTCTATATCAGTACACGCGCACAACGAATTTTCCATACCGTAGAATTCAGAAAACGTAGCATTTCTTTTTTCTGAAATTCGTAATTTTTGTTTCTTTGGCCAATAGGTTCCATTCCTTAAGACGGGAACCCAGAAGTTCTGACTGTTGCTTGGATAACCTAAATCAGGTCCTAAATCATTTAATTCACTTTGAACAATGAAATGTGTCTCGCCGGAATTGGGACCTGTGGTAAAAGTGGGATTGGTGCACTGTTCTTCTGAGCTGCCTGATGATGCGTTATCTTCATTATCACCTAAATCAATAGCTTGCCAATTTAAAGGCGCAATCGGCACTGGCAAATTTGCATTATGAGGAACAGGTCGTATGGCAGATTGCAAATTTGGATATTCTATATTGTGATTTCCCTTCTTGGAATAACATTCAGTCTTTGTCAGGCAAAATAACAACCGTCAGAATGATTGGTGGGTTCTCGCTATACCATTGGAACTGCAAAAGGCATAATTTTCTCTTTCCCTTCATCTACTGCACCAATGATAAACTACAACTAACACAGCACACGTGGGGAGCCCACCGCTTATCTTGATCCCCAATTAACACACCAAAATACTTAAAGTAGGATTTTTTTACATTTTCGGTAAATGGCCTGGCCTGTGATTTCATCAGAAATTCTCCACAAATATAATAAAATTTGTCAGGAGAAATTTTGCAACTTCGGCGCGTTTGACTCGACATTCTCGTTTTGACATACACTTGCTTATCGATACACAGAGAACCACTCAATTCGAAACTCAACAGAACGTTTATTTTATGGCGAATGTTGTAAACAACCCAGTCTAGGTAATTTTTCCGTTGTAAAATGGATCCATTTTAGCCGCCCCACAATAAAATTGTTTACTTGCCAATATAAAAGGTTCTAATTAGGCTATTAAAAAATGGTACGTATTAGGGCTTTCCGAATATGTTTTTTATTATTGGGAAGGTATTTCCATTGTGAAAATAATGATCTTGTCGGCCAGTGAATTAAAGAACTAAAACTAAAACAACATATTTTATTTAATCCTTACTTGTTGTATTATTAACCACAAAATCAAAGTGTTTTTAATTAAATATCTATGCTTTAGTACATAGATCTAATATTTTAATACAATTTTATAACAAATCCGTGAAAACTTAGTTGATACATGAATTTTAAAATTCTTCTGTATTGTTCTAAACAAATGAAACCAAATGAACCACATTCATTATCAATAAGGCTCTTTGCAACGTTTACACAATTTATAGTTTTCAACTTTCTCCATTATCTTGAACTTATATGTTTTTGAACACTGAATGTTCAGGTCTCGTGGAGTACAGATCCCTCAAGATGCCTCGTGCAATCGAAGGCGAAACGTAGGATAGTAATTCCAATTTGACACGGTTTAATCCCAAGGACTATGATTTCTTAACTATTTTTTGAATTCATCTTAAATTATGCCAAAAAATTAAGTGTGGCATAGGTAGAAACTTAGAAACTGGTATAGCAAACTAATATGATGGAGTAAAATGGAGCCAATAAAAATGTTTGGAAAGACGGTATGTGTTAGTAAATGACTATGCACTGAACTAAGTTGGGTCACACATCATTATTCCTAATAAAACGAAAGATTCATAACGTGGGAAGTTCCGGGTAAAGGAAATTTACCGATTTTACGGAGAAGAGAACTTGTTTCCAAGCTGTTTGTGCAAAAATTAACCAATTTATCATAGACTTGTCATAGACGGATAATGATACATCAATGTACGCTTTCTATGCAAATTATTTCTTGACAATGACTTTGATATAAATCACATAACAATGCATCGTGAATGCGGGTGCAATTCGCAGAAATATTTGGAAATTGGAACCTAAAATCATCAAATTAACATGATCGACTGAAAATGAAAATTTATTTAGGCGAGAAGAAGAAAATTTATTAGCAATAATGTTGCAGATAAACGTTTTCCAATATTTAATTTTATTATTTTATTAGCAGAACGATATTTTTGTTAAAAGACTTTAACAAAGAAGCCTATAGCGCTTAATAACACCTACAATAACAGTGTTGAAAAACCCCATATGAATGGGATTACTATGAACTTATTGGGAGCCTCAGGTGCTTGAAGAGTAGTGGCATCTTTTAACATTTTCTTATGCTTATGTCTATTTACTAATTTATGTACAGGGTGTCCAAAATAAGAATGTATATCTCCTTATCTCGAGAACCATAACAGATAGAAGGCAAGTTCATATACAAAAGTTTCTTAGCTTCGTTTGAATTTTTGTTTTATTATATTCTTATTTATACAGGGTGTTGCGTTTGGTCTGGGCTGAGATGCACTTTCTTATTTTAAATGGGACACCCTATATATTATTGCAGATTATGATAACGCGCTTAAAGACGAGTTCACCAATATATAACAGTATGGGCCTATAGTGCAACGTTTCGGATTTATTGACATTTTTCTTCAGTTTTCTACCTATTTTCAAATTAACAGAACTAAAGTACTTTTACACATTTTAAAATTTTTGTTAGAGCCTTAAAAAATTAAAACCTCGTTCTACTCACAGTCTTATACTAGAGTTTTAAAACTTCATAAAAGTTGGAATGTTGCCATGCTTCGCGTATCGTAATTTTTTTTTAAATTTAAATGCAACACCCTGTACATTACAATAAATTCGGATAGAGAATTGAAGTAAGATTTCAACGACCCATAATAATATGGGTCTCCGACTTATAGTTTTAGACTTATTGACGATCATCTTCAGCATGCAACTAATTTTTTTAAGACAAAGTTTTCAATTTGTTTAATTTCAAAAAATTCGTGGGTGTATTATAATGTATGCATTAAGAGTTATTACTTAGGTACCGATAATCTTTATTTACCCTTGATTATTATCTTAATATAAAAGTGTCGTTAATTATAAAACCCTTAGAACCGTATTCTCTAAAGAGGTTTAAATTTAGACCATGTCTAACTTAACAGTTATAGGTTTAAAATGACAAATGCAACGATAGAGCAAATAAATTATTGTAGTCACAATTACCAAATGACAGTGACATATACAAAACGCAACTGGCGAACTAACAGTTTTAAATGTCATGGTAACTAGATCTGGTCTAGATTAATTAATGTTCACCTATTTTTTGCTTAAATATTAAGATATTGGAAAAATAACAAAAAAATAACAAGAAACTCAGTTATTCAATAAAATCTAAACCGTGTATATTTTGCTTTTTTTAGATAGTTATTTAATTCAAAACATACTTTGTAAGCGTATCGCCTGTATTTCAGCCGGTATAAACGAAAAATGTGATACTTGTTAATTATTTTATAATTTTCCATATTTTTGTGTATTTCTAAATAAAAAACAGCGTTATTGGTTGGTAAAGAAATAATATTAATAAAAACAAATTATAATTTGAAAACGCTTTAATTAGATTTACAGATTGTATGCTTTATATATTAGATTGCTTAATTGTTTTTATTTATATAATAACTAAATTTATTTGGAAAAAATTCTACAAAAAACTTATACAAAAAATTATTTTATTAAATGACCAATGAGTCCACCGTTTTCGGCAATGCAAATTGTAAGAATCATTTCTAATTTATTGGTCGCTTTTCGAACTGCTCCACTTTCATTTAAATATGCAACTTCCATAATAATTTTGTTTCTTAAATCCTCAATATTTTCGCAGCGGTTTTGCTAAACCTTATCCTTTAATGTTCCCCATAAGAAATAGTCCAATGGAGATAAGTCTGGGCTTCTAGGAGGCCACAGAATATCCCCATTTGGACCTATCCATTCCATAAAATTGTTGGAAAGAAAGTTCTTCACATCTAGCGTGTTATGGCATGGAGCGCGCGCCGTCCATTTGATATATTATTTCGTTGGTATTTCCTCGTATGTCTAGCAAGGGCTTAATTGTGTCTCTAAGTAACTGTAAATATCTAAGGCCAGTTAAATGCTGATAAATAAATACGGGGCCTATAATTATACCTCTGTAGATTCCGCACCACACGTTAATGCTTCGTCGTCCTTGATGTTGTATAGTTTTAAATTTTTTCGGGTTCTTTTGTGCCCAGAAATGGCTATTTTTTCTGAAAACTCCACAGGTACTAAAGGTTGCTTCATCTGTCCAACATATTTTATTTAATATAGATTCCTGGAATTGACGATCCATAATTAAATTGCTATATTCTAATCTAGTAACGCAGTCATTTGGCTCTAAATGATTTAATTTTGCAAACTTCCATGGCCTGTACTTATTAAGTTTAAGCGAAAAATGAATAGTAGATTTAGCAACGCCTAAATCACGCTCTGCATCACGAATAGAATTTTCGGAATTCTCTTCAAAATACAAGGAAATATTTAGTTGTTCTTCTTCGGTTAAAACAGATCTTGGTATTATTCTTTTATTGTATTTTAAAACGCTGTGCCCCTCGAGATCTCTTTCAATTTTCTGAAAAATTCTTCGATCTGGGATTCGGTTCTCGGGATATTTTCGTTGGTATGCCCTAAGAGCCAAAGAAGCACTACGATTATTTTCCAAATAGCACTGGTAAAGAATCAACTTTTCTTGATTTGAATACATTTTTATAATGTTAAAAGATATCAATAGCACTAGCATGAAATTATGTTGACATTTCTTGCGACGTTTACCTTGGCGTCCTTTCAAACTCTATTTCCATGGCACTCTATGTGTCTTAAAAAAATTAGTTGCATGCTGAAGATGATCGTCAATAAGTCTAAAACTATAAGTCGGAGACCCATATTATTATGGGTCGTTGAAATGTTACTTCAATTCTCTATCCGAATTTATTGTAATGTACAGGGTGTTGCATTTAAATTTAAAAAAAAATTACGATACGCGAAGCATGGCAACATTGCAACTTTTATGAAGTTTTAAAACTCGAGTATAAGACTGTGAGTAGAACGAGGTTTTAATTTTTTAAGGCTCTAACAAAAATTTTAAAATGTATAAAAGTACTTTAGTTCTGTTAATTTGAAAATAGGTAGAAAACTGAAGAAAAATGTCAATAAATCCGAAACGTTGCACTATAGGCCCATACTGTTATATATTGGTGAACTCGTCTTTAAGCGCGTTTTCATAATCTGCAATAATATATAGGGTGTCCTATTTAAAATAAGAAAGTGCATGTCAGCCCAGGCCAAACGCAACACCCTGTATAAATAAGAATATAATAAAATAAAAATTCAAAAGAAGCTAAGAAACTTTTGTATATGAACTTGCCTTCTATCTGTTATGGTTCTCGAGATAAGGAGATATACATTCTTATTTTGGACACCCTGTACAAAATTATCATTATATCCATTCCTGTTAGCTATATTTTTAATCTGATTTATTTCATTGCTGAAACGTTCTTTACATAATGGAAAATTGACTAATCTGTGAGTTAAGAAATGAAATGCTGCCATTTTGTGTTGACGGCAATGAAATGAGTAGGATGTTATATACCTATCAGTATTAGTAAATTTCCTACAAATATCAAATTCTAATTTATCGTTATTTCTAATAACTAACGTGTCGAGAAAAGGTAATTGCACATTGTTCTCCTTTTCGTACGTAAAATTAATGGAAGAATATTTATTGTTTAAGGTTTCTGAGAAAGTGTCGAAATTTTCTGTTTTAGTATCAAAAATAGTAAATATATCGTCTACGTATCTATACCACACCCGTGGGAAATACTTGAGTTATTTTTTGAATTGGGTTTCTAATCTGCCAATAAACAAATTTGCAAGGAACGAAGATAAGCAATTGCCCATCTCAGTTCCCTCAAGTTGTTTATAATATTTATTGTTGAACTGAAAACAATTTTGATTCATACATAATTTTGTGAGAAACAAATATTCATCAATAATTTCTTTCTTCAAATTATTGATTTCAAGTAGTTCCTTTAGGTAATCTAAAGCTAGTGGTATGGGTACACTAGGAAACAATGAGCTTACATCAAAAGATATTAATATTTCACCTTCCTGTAAGTGGACATTCTTAATTTTATTTAAGAGTTAGTAACCTCAAAGTTATCGTACGGGATATTTAATTTCCTGAATTCTTCTACTAACCATTTTGAAATATTGTACAGGGTTTTTTTTTATATATTGCCACCCCCCTTATCTTTTTTATTTGACATTTTAGAAAAATGTGTCCCAAATTAAAGTTTAATGGTTTCAAATGAATTTTTATGAAAACATTTTTTTTCATATACAGGGTGTTACAGAAAGTCTGGGCGTGGTCCAAGTTTCTTATTTCAAATAGGTACCCCATTTTTTTATTGAATTTTCGGATTCTCCTGAGAATTTTACACATTTTTTATAAGGGATATTCTATACTTAAATCTAAAGCCTAAAGAGATATTGTTATTTTTTGAAAACTATTATGTAAAACAGGTAAACATTTTTCTGGTCGTAAACTGGTCATTGACGGTGACTGTTTTACTGTTTGGTAGACTTTCTGTCAATTTCTGGATAAAATGTCACATTTCCGATGAGGAAAAATCCGACAACCTTCGCATAGCTTATGAGAATAACGAAAATACACAGGCAACCAGAACAGAAATCACCATCTTCCAACGAATCGCCATCTAAACAAACATTTTTTGAAATATCAGACGTGGATTTTTTTCCTTCTACGGGGTATTCCAAAAACATCGAATTTTGGAAATATGCATATGAATCTAATTAAGGCAACACATGTTTTTAAAAAATATATGTATAATATTAACGAAAACAGAAAAGAATATTTTAAAAACTACACACAGCGTCAAAAAACTTGGACCCCTTCATAAGTCGCAATGCAAATAAGCTTTCCTCAAGACCGCGTATCTTCAGTAATAAATGAACCAACGAAGTGATTGAAAAATGATTATGTCAACGAATAGCGGGACTACCACTTTTAGTTAACTGAGCCATGATATTGTAATCAGCAAGCTAATAAGGAGAGTTTAATTTTTTTTAGCCAGATCTCCCATTTAATTTGCATTAGGTCCTGTGTTGAGAAACTTTTAAACACTCTGTAGAGCGTTCTAATTACAATAGAATATTTCATGTGGCTAAAAGTGGCAGCCCTGCTATTCGTTAACATACACTTTTTTTAATTACATGGTTGGATCATTTATTACTCAAGATACAAGGTCTTGAAACAGAGCATTTTTGCATTGCGTCTTATGAAGGGGTCCAAGTTTTTTGACGCTGTGTTTATTACAAAAAACTACATATTATCAAATAATTCAATAATGAAATGAAATATAAATATTATAATTCCTGAATATGTCCACCATTCATTTCAATACAATTTGTATAATCTGCTTCGATTTTATTAATCGCATTAATAATGAATTGTGCATGATTATTGTTTAAATCCTCAATGGCTTCAATTATTCTCCTTCTTAACACCTCTATATCTTCCGTGGGAGTTTCATATATTTTATTCTGCAAAAATCCCCACAGAAAAGAGTCAAGAGGTGTTAAGTCGGGACTATTGGGCGGCCACCGAATCGGTCCAGTCCGACCAATCCACGTTTCAAAATTTTGATTTAAAAAATTTAGGACCGCAAAAACATTGTGTGGTGGGGCTCCATCTTGTTGCCAAATAATTTGGTTGTATTGACGGAGGGGTAAGTCATCCAAAATAGGTTCCAGATCATTATTTAATAAATTTAGATATTTTTCTCCATTTAAAGATCCATCAATGAAAATCGGTCCAATAATTTTGTTGTGAAGGAGCCCGCACCACACATTTAAAGTTTTCCGACCTTGGGTTTTAATTTCACGCATGGCCCGAGGGTTTTCCGTTGCCCAAAATCTAACATTTTTCCGGTTGTGAATCCCGGCAGTACTAAAGGCGCATTCATCTGACCATAAAACTTTTTGAAAAATATTGTTATCTTCATCTTTCATCAGCAACATTTCCTGGCAAAACATGGTTCGTTGGTTTTTCTGATCTTCAGTTAATTTCTGGACGGGTAAAATTTTGTATGGGAAATATCCATGCTTTTTTAATGTCGAATAAATTTTGAAAATAGATTTATTAAAAAAAATTGATACGTCTTTTAAGGCTGCATTTGGATTTTCTGAAAATAAATAATATTTGCGTAAGTTACTTTATATCCTGTGGGTAATTTCTATTAACCTACCTTGAAAAAATAATAAAATATTTAATTCCTCCTCCTCATTAATAACCGCAGTACGTTTTTTTCTTTTAACAGTCATTCGATTTCGAAAGCCAAGTTCAATATTTTTGATATTATATATATTGATATTCTCTTCTTGCCGCGCAAGCATTATTATTATTCTTGTAGAAAATGCGAAGAATATCACATCTTTCTTCGTCAGTGTAATGCATCTTTTCAATGAATTGACAGAACGACAGATCACCGTCAATGACCAGTTTACGACCAGAAAAATGTTTACCTGTTTTACATAATAGTTTTCAAAAAATAACAATATCTCTTTAGGCTTTAGATTTAAGTATAGAATATCCTTTATAAAAAATGTGTAAAATTCTCAGGAGAATCCGAAAATTCAATAAAAAAATGGGGTACCTATTTGAAATAAGAAACTTGGACCACGCCCAGACTTTCTGTAACACCCTGTATATGAAAAAAAATGTTTTTATAAAAATTCATTTGAAACCATTAAACTTTTATTTGGGACACATTTTTCTAAAATGTCAAATAAAAAAGATAAGGGGGGTGGCAATATATAAAAAAAAACCCTGTACGTTGGAGATCCAACAGCTGACTTCCCAGGTTTATGGGTTTTGGGAAGGCAATACATTTAAGATAACTGTGTGTTAGTTCGAATTTTAGTTAATCGGACACAAGGTTTTTACACGGGTGTGACCATATTTACCTATAAATAGTCTCGGTTAGGATAAGTTATTCTAGTTCATATCATCTGCTGATGATGCTAACTTGGTTAGCGAAACGCGCGTCCAGAACGTAACAGGTTGTTGTTGTTGTTGTATTTTGAAGTATTAATTCCAAATTGAAATTTTTGCACAAAAAATATTAATAGATATGCGGGTTACGGTCACAGGTGTAAACCGACCTTAACACAGGGTCACGGTTGTCCGTGTTGTGTCCAATTTGACACGGTCTAATACCAAGAACCATAAATTCGTAAAAACTGCTTAATGAATTTATTTTAAATTATTCCCAAAAATCTAGTGTGACATAGGTAGACACTCGTAAAATATTGATAGGAATATGTTAAAACAAAATGGCGTCAAATAAAAGAGCCTGAAAAGGCAGCATATTTGTGTTTCTATATAACTATGTACTGAACCAAATCGGACCACACTTTTTACTATTCCTAATAAAAGCAAATATTCAAAACGAGGAAAGTTCCGGGTAATGGAAATTTACCGATTTTTTAGCCATAAATTACTTTCCTAACTTTTAAAGTTTTTTTACATTACCGGGAATGGGAAAGTGCATTATTTTTATTTTATTGTTCCAGATACACATGGCTTGTAATCTGTTTCACTGCATTAGGAGTGTCGATTTATTTAATGTCGAGGGCTTGGCTGCAGTTCCGATCTAACCCAACAATCACCCTTACCGAATCCACTCAATATCCCATCTATAAGTTCATCTTTCCTGCTGTAACGATCTGTAGTTTCAACCAAATTTCAAAAAGAGCCGCTTTTAAAATGGCAGAGAAACTGTAAGTAGAGTAGTGATTTTTGTTTGTTTGATATGTGCATCTTGCACAGGCGTAAACTGAGTTTGAAAGAGAGCTCTTTAAATTCGTGTCGATTTATTTAATGTCGAGGGCTTGGCTGCAGTTCCGATCTAACCCAACAATCACCCTTACCGAATCCACTCAATATCCCATCTATAAGTTCATCTTTCCTGCTGTAACGATCTGTAGTTTCAACCAAATTTCAAAAAGAGCCGCTTTTAAAATGGCAGAGAAACTGTAAGTAGAGTAGTGATTTTTGTTTGTTTGATATGTGCATCTTGCACAGGCGTAAACTGAGTTTGAAAGAGAGCTCTTTAAATTCGTGTCGATTTATTTAATGTCGAGGGCTTGGCTGCAGTTCCGATCTAACCCAACAATCACCCTTACAGAATCCACTCAATATCCCATCTATAAGTTCATCTTTCCTGCTGTAACGATCTGTAGTTTCAACCAAATTTCAAAAAGAGCCGCTTTTAAGATGGCAGAGAAACTGTAAGTAGAGTAGTTATTTTTGTTTGTTTTGATATGTGCATCTTGCACAGGCGTAAACTGAGTTTGAAAGAGAGCTCTTTAAATTCGTATAAAAGTATTAAGTGTACCTAACACAAAGTTGTGCAAACTGCTTAATTAAAAAAAATTTACTTACTTTATGACTTCCCTCATAGTACTGTAAACGTGAAAAAATCACCCTTCGAGATTTTTACAGATCTTTACGTTTCAGGGTCCCTAGATGTCGAAAAAACTACTTACCCGATTGACATCCGATATTGGTCAAAAAATAAGGTTCAAATGGGGAAGAACTGGTGACATTTTGGTAAAAATCAAATAGTAATGGCTGCACAGTGAAATGTTAAAAAAATATATTATTAAAAAACTGCTTACCCAAGAGTCAACTGGCAACATTTTAGTACGAATCCAAGATTTTAAAATTTTTTAAAATTCAGCCTGAAAAACCTCTTAATGGATTGATTTGAAATTGTGTGCCATAACTAATTGTGGTATAGGTATCAATTAGTGTAACTATGGTACTAATTCAAGATGGCCGAACAAAATGGCGGCCAAATAAAATGTTTATTATCGTGAAAAAAATCAGCCTCTCAGCTTTTTACAAATCTTCACGTTTTACCATCCCTAGGTGACAAAAAATTTGTTTTATCAATTCCGCCTCTCGGTCTGTCTGTCAATTCGCGGCATAGGTTAAAAACTACTTACCCGATTTGCTTCAAATTTTGATAAAAAATGTATGTGGGGATGATCTGGTAATATTTTGGTAAAAATCCAATATGGCTAAACGAAATGGCAGCCTAGTCACATGTTAAAAAAATTATTATTAAAAAAACTACTTATGCATTTTTTCTTAAATTGTACACAAACGTTAAGTATTATATTGGAATCACCTATATTATTTTGGTACGAATCCAAGATGATGTCATAATAAAATATCTAAGAATTCAGGCTCAAAAAAACCACCAAATTGTGTGCCGTAATTGTGGCATAGGGATCAACTAGTAAAACTATCTTACTAATTCAAGATGGCGGAACAAAATGACGGCCAAATAAAATTATTGTAATGGTGAAGAAGAGACACCACCGTCTTAGGTTTTACATATATTCACGTTTAGCGTCCCTAGATGCCAAAAAATATATTTTATCAATTCCATTAATCAAAAATTAAGGGATGACCTAGTAATATATTTTTTTCACAAACGAAAATGCATTCACAAAAATACTAGTATATTCCTTGTTGCGTGTAAACAATCGCAAAACCGCCATTTTCATAGTAAGTAATTCCGTCGTTCATCAGATAATGTCCCCGAAGCAGTTCGGATTTCTACCCAACAAGTGCACCAGCGACGCCATGTCCAACTGCCTCAGTTTTTTGTGACTATGCGAAAGCCTTTGATTGTGTTAGTCATGAAATTCTGATAAACAAATTAAATTTTTATGGAATTCGTGGTACTTCTTTAAATTGGTTCAAATCTTATCTTGGGAAAAGGCAACAACTTGTAAGGGCTAATGGTTCCGATTCTGATTGTAAGTTGATTACAAGTGGAGTCCCTCAAGGTTCAGTCTTGAGACCTATTCTTTTTTTGTTATACATTAATGATATCACGAACCTTAAAATTAATGGAAGAATTTCCCTTTTTGCTGACGACACAAGCATAACTTGGAGTGATTTTGATACAACGTCTTTACACTCTAGTATCTCCAAAGACTTGGTTATAATTAAGGCTTGGTCTGATTCCAATATACTTTGTTTTAATGTCGATAAAACGGTGGCGTTATCTTATAAGGGAACTTTACAACCACTTCAGGTACATAACAGCAATATTGAATACGTAGAGTCGGTTAAATTCCTGGGTTTAAATATAAATAACAACCTAAAATAGTCTAATCATATTGACACCTTAACTAAAAAACTTTCTACCGCCTGCTTCGCCATTCGATCAGTTTCAAAAGACCTAGACGTTCCTTCTGCCAGACTTACTTATTTCTCTTTATTTGAATCCCACCTCCGCTATGGCCTTCCCTTTTGGGGCTGCTGTACCACCGAGCAATTTCGTAGTATTTTTATGCTTCAAAAGAGAGCCATTCGTTATTTGTTTGGTCTAAATAATAGAGCTCACTGCCAATACTATTTCAAAAAACATGAAATATTAACACTTCCTGCATTATTTATTTTGGAAACGGTATGTTTGCTGAGAAAACATATAAACACCCTCCCAGAAAGGCCACAACATGTATACCCTACCAGAAACTCTAGGCATGATATATATCTTCCCATTCCTTCCTCAGAATTAATAAAAAAATCAATTATTTACAACGTCATAAAACTTTACAACAATCTGCCAGTACATTTAAAATCTATCCCTATGCTTGCACAATTTCGAAAAAACACCAAAGCATACCTCATTGAGAGACTATTTTACAGCGTTAATGATTTTTACAGCGAGTAGGTCTCTTTAAATTGTCACTAAATTCGCTTGTTTACTTAAATCTTTTGTGAGTCATGTCCTAACTCGTAGCATAGAATTTTGAAAATCATCATATAGAGAAAAGAACTGTCGAACATTCACTTAAAACTTAATTATTTTTGTTAGGTATTGGATTAAAAACAAAATTTAATTCTTTTTTGTATACTACATTCTACACTAGTTCATTATACCTTCTGTTTAACATCACAATTATTTGTTTAACTATAATAACATAGAGTTTAAGGTCGCATAGTTGCAATTTTGATTTCAAGGTCATCGAAATTATTCACCTCGTACATGTGTGTTTGTTTACTTTTATAAGGTTATTAGGATTCATTAACTGTTTTGCGGCAATGTTATGTTATATTCTAACATGTGTTTTACGATTTGGTAAATTGATAATTTACATTTTTAAAAAGCATTGACCTATCGAAATTCTTTTCGATTAATGTTTTGATATGTCTTATTTTAGGTATATTTTGCTTTGTCCATAAAATTGTATAATTTTTCTGCGGCAATAAAGCATACTTTTGTTTGTTTGTTGCCAGATGTTCTGACGTCGACCGTGGAAAATATTGTCACTGTTGCTTTCACTGCTTAAATCAAAACACTTGCTGGTGTCTTGCAAAGGCACCAAAGCGGATATTTCATCAGTAATGTTGTAATTGAAATCAATTCCTAGAACAAATCAATGAAATGCTTTGTAACGGGTAAACCATCTTTGGGTTCTTTTTGAAGTGCGCGTCATTTCAACGCTGACTTGATTGTCGCGCTTGTGAGAGTCATAGAAACCTCCGCTGTGAATGAATAAAAAAATAGATTGTTTTACGCTTGAAAAAGGCTGGGAAATATTGAAAAACTATTTCCAAAGTAAGTGCTGTGTAGCAGAAACTGTGCGGAAATTGAGAAGAATTTTTGGCAAAAATCCCCTCAGTGTGTGCTGCAAGGAAATTCATAAAAAAAGTGGTGTGCTTGTGGACAATAAAAGCTATCCGCGTGCTCGTTCAATACGAACAGCCAAAGAATTGCGGCTGTTGCCGAAAACGTGCGCGAAAACCCCAGAACCTCAATTCGTCACAGAGATCAACTACTAAACATCAGTCGCACGTCTTTAAGGAAAATATTGCATAAAGATCTTGGATTATTTGCTTACAAAGTGCAGTTCTTTGCGTGCATGAGCTATAAATGAGTTGGAAAATGACGTCAATTTTTACCGCTAAATCATCTTTTCAGGCGAGGCTCTCTTTCATCGTGAAGTTTGCGTTAATAAACAGAATTTGGGATTCCGAAAATCCACATGTAGTCATAGAGAAGCCAAGGCATCCTAAAAGAGTGACTGTTGGCGGTTTGAGGTTTGGAGTGGTGGCATCTTCGGCCCGTACTTCTTCCAGAATAAGGGTGGTAACAGCATCACAGTGAACGGAGTGCGCTAGAGATATGATAACACATTTTTTGTAGCCACAACTGGACGATTTGGACTTGGATAAGCTTTGGTTCCAGCAGGATAGCGCAACGTGCCACATCAGCCTTGAAACAATCGAGCTTTTACGCAGTAAGTTTGTAGCGCGATCTAAGCAGATTTGCAGACGTGTGTTGGCCAACGCGCAGCTGCGATTTGACACCGTTAGACTATTTGTTATGTTTGTTATTGGTGGAATAGAGCCACAAACAATCGACAACGTATTGAAAAATTGGGTTATGAGAATGAGCTACTGCCAAGCCAGTCGCGGCAGTCATTTAAATGACATTGTCTTTTGTAAATAATCGGTAATTGTACTTTCTTTAATAAAGCAATAATCGTTTAAAAATATCGAATGGTGTGGTTTTAATAATGATTTAAAAAAGAAACCAACAGATGGCCCACCTTGTATATTAAAGCCAAATCAAGGTAGCCTTGATCTGTTGGCGGAAATCAATTTTTCGTTTCAAAATCGACTTCGGGGTGCATGTGGTCAATTTTTTCTATCTCTTATAGTTTCACCAGTTTACCAGGGTTTTCAACATTTTTTTTTACTATTTTTGTATCCAAATAAAAGCTTTTTTTATAGTTCAATACGACGATAACGGTTAAGCCTAATATATTAAAAAATTAATAAATAACTTTTGCAGGGCAGGATCTAATTCTTCTAATAGAGAATCATTGGCAAACAGTCTTAAATTACTTTCCCATCTAGTTCATTATGATAATGATATTGGTGTATCGAAAGAAGATTTCGAAAAACTGCATCGTATTATAGAAAGCAGTGGGAAAACCGAAGAAGAGGTATGTATAATTCATAAAAATATTAAAATAAACTTATTCAAGGGATTAATTTGGATTTAATACCACGGAATAAATATATTTTTTCATGATTATATAATATCTAACACTCTATGTTTATTTTCAATATTAAGACCAAAATTAGCACTTTTTATATTAAAAAATCAAAAAATCTTAGTAGGCCAAGGTGGACATTTGAATAACAAAAGTAGTTTATGTCAGAATAGCGAACGTCTTTGCTGTATTTTTTCTCGATTTGGGGTAAATTTTTTTAATAACATTAGACTTCCCAACTTTGCAATACAATGCAATATGCGAAATTTATGAAAAATGTGACATGCTCGTCACTGATGAAGCTTTGAAATTATATTTAAACAGATAATATTTTAGATATTTATTTTTCTCAATCTAGTGAAATATTTAAAATATGATATCCTTGTAGATATCCTGAAAGAAGGCAACCGGATTATAGATTTTTTTAAAGAATACAATAAAATATAATTGAACATGGCTCGTTTCTGGTATTTTGAACCGGCATACTGATAAGATTTGGTCTCAGGAAGATAAGCATGTTATGTTTCCACCTTAAAGGCAGGACAGGTTTGGATTTAATGTTTCATGCTTCATTCTTGGAATCGTCTATACAATCTATGACCCTTTGAATAAATAAATGTACAGGAAAGAGCCTAGCCCTGACCTTGACGAGAGCGGGAAGGTCCCAAGATAGCCATCGAAATGACAACACCTTATTTCCGGTTTTCAGTGGCGTATCAATTTTGAAATTTAGGAAGTAATTTGAAAACTTTTGAAAGAGAATTAGAATGAAGGTATGGACTAAATTAAGCAAGCCAATTAGTGTGATACATTATTCTGGTGAAACATTAAAATTCATGTCTGTAACAGCTTACTTTAGACATTACTGAATAATACCCTATATATCAGGGGCGTGGAGTTCATGGAAGCAAGGGAAGCAGTGCTTCCCCAAAAAAATTTTAAAACATCTTCTAAAATGTAATTTTTGAAATAGGAAACCATTAATTTAGTTTATATTAAAAATGCTAAAATATTATCTTAATTATCAAGCCCATAATAAATGCGGCCTTGACTCCGACCAACCACAGTAGAAAGAAAATCGAATAGAACCTATGCGGGCCGCTAGCTTCTCTGCAGCCAAGTCCTGTATGCTTGATTTCCTGTGAATCGACCCAGAGGTTATTGAACTTTCCACTAGCTGTTTGCAATTTTTGCATTTCAGTCGCGTGCTTTAAGTGGGGGCGGAAGCTATCATTGTAGTAGGTTCTTTGTTTCAACGGCTATCCGTGTGTTGTGTGATACGTACGTCGCGTCGTGCATGGTGCGATATGGAAGACAATAATACGGACGTGGATATGCAAATACCGTCAACTTCGGCTGTCGGTAATAACGTTGAAAATGTTGGAGAATTTAGTAAGAAGAGTGTGTGTGAATGTGTGGTGTGTGTTTTAATAATAAAGGGATTTTCAATATTAAACTTCGCTGATAAGCTTCAAATAATTTCCAAAGGAAGGGCAAAACCGTCTATGAAAAATTTAACGACAAAAATGAAAAACTGTATTAGACATTTTTAAACAATTTAAATGGCTACCAGGGTGTGAAAATATAAGTAAATTATTTTGTTGGCTATGTTTAACTTTTGAAAATAAAAAAGGTCTCTGGAATAAAACTGGTTTTTCCGATTTAAACAATTTCCATAAAGCTGTAAAAAGACACATTATGTCCAAAGCGTACTTGCAGGCCGTCATAAAAGAAAAAGTCTTCGGCAAAACCAGAATTGAACACGCCCTTAATAAACAGTTGGAAATTAGTCACCGCCAACACAATGAACTAGTCGACAAAAATAGGCAAATATTAAGAAGACTTATCGATGTTGTTTGTTTTCTCGGACAGCACGAATTGGGATTTTGAGGTCATGACGAAACAAGGGTTTCATCAAATGGAGGATATTTTCAAGATTTACTTAGTTTAATGGCTAAATATGATGATTGCTTAAAAAATCATTTAGAGCAGTCTAGCGTTTTTCGCGGAACGTCGAATCGAATCCAGAATGATTTAATTTCCGCTGTTGCAACCATTATTCTAAAAAGAATTAAGCAGGAGATTGGCGAGGCGCGGTTCATTGTAATTGTTCTGGAGGAAACAACTGATAGTACTAATTTTAGTCAATTATCTATAGTAATACGTTACGTTAAAACAGACGGATGTATACAAGAGCAATTTTTAGGTTTTAAGAATGTGGCCGAAAATCGTACAGCAGATGCATTATATACCATAGTTTATAACGTTACAAAGAAATTAATGGAAAGAAAAAATTAGTTGCTCAAAGCTATGATGGAGCTGCAGTGATGGCAGGACAATTAAGGCGTCTGCAAGCTAAAGTTCGAGAAACCTGATTTAAACATATATATATAAACGTGATCTGGACAGCGTTGAAGATATAAAATATTTTATAACACAGGAAAAAAGACATTTAAATGAAAGAAGTGGTCATTTTATAGAGAACGCAGTTGAGCACTTGCGAAATTTTTATCACGAATGTGTAGATACTCAGGGGGGAAATATTCATTCTGATTAATTTGTTTTGTGTTATTTGGTTCATCTGTGTGTTTTGCAGTAAAATATATTGTTAATAAATTATTGTTTATAATCAATTTTTACTTCGCTGTTTTATTATAATGCCTAGGTATGCAGTAATTTGACATTTGACAGAACATTTGTTTATATTGTTTATTTCCATAGGCAACAGTCTAAAATGAAAATTGATTTTTAAACTTAAATAACTCGAAAACGGCTAAAGCAAATGACAACTTGTATTATATATTCGGAATCAGAAAAAAAAGATCTTTCATTTTAGGCAAAAATTTACATGGCATTCCATAAAAAAATTGTACTTTTTGTCGTTCCTCGTATATATGAAAAGTTACTGGGAATTACAATGCAGATTTATAAAGTAAAAAAATCCTCTGTATGTCAGTATTTTTATTTTTTTTTTGTACGACAAAAAATAAAAACGTTGCAGGGGCTGCCAGTTTATACGAAGTCATCCGTTACGGTGATATCTTTCAAAAAACAGCTGCGATTGTCTTGTTCTCCTAATAGGAATTAAATTGAGACTGATTCCAGCAATATTTTAGAGTGAATCTCCCAGTTTAATAAATTGTGCAAAAAAACTAGAAGTGCCATTTTTCCATGCCTTGGTATGGACAATTAAATTTAAATAAAATATATTTGCAAATTTATTTTGAACTTTTTCAATTCTGTCAATGTGACATTGATATGAAGGACTCCATATAGTAGAACAGTACTCCAAAACACTCCGAACCAGGGAGTTATAGAGTCAAACAATAGCTTTAGTATCACTGACTTGCTTAGTATGTTATCAATGTGCAAATTAAGAGTCAGTTTTTCGTTAAAATGAATGCCCTTATCTTTGAAAGAAGTAATAACTTCAAGACTTACAACGTTTATAAAGTACGTGGAATGAATAAGATTATTGCACCTATAAAATCGTATCAGTTAACATTTAGTTATATCAAGAAGCAGGCAATTGGTGCTGCACCATTCGACAAATCGCTCGATGTCAGACTGCAGTTGATTGGAGTCGTCTGCATATAAAAGACTTTTGGATATTTTAAAACAAGGTACCATATCATTTATAAAAAGTAAAAATAGAATTGGACTGATATGCGAGCCTTGCGGAACACCCGATATTACAACAACCTGATTAGAAACTAAACTACATACGTTGACCTGTTGATGTCTATTAAATAAATATGTCTTGATCCAATCAATTTGGTTTCCAGAAAAATCAATTTGCTGTAATTTTAATATTAGAATCTGATGGCAGACACTATCATACGCCTTGGATATGTCAGTGTAAATAACATCAATCTGTTGGCCAGTCTCAACCGATGTTATTAGGTGATTTTGAAACACCGCTAGATTTGCAGCCGTTGAGCGACCGCGATAAAAACCATGTTGCTCCCCCGAAATATAATATTTAAGAAATTCAAAAATTTCATCGGTGACAATTGCCTCGAACAACTTTGGTATGTGTGAAGGTAAAGAAATACCTCGGTAGTTTTTTACGTCGTATATTTAAATACTGGCATGAGAGTAAAAAACTTCCAAATTTCTGGAAAAGAAAAGTTAAAGGACATTTGAAAAATTTTACAGAGTCGCCCAAACAACGACTGACAGCATCTTACCAAAATCTGGACCAGCACTCTTGGAAATATCTAGTTCCTTTATTTTATTACTAATCTCCGCCTCTGTAAAACGATGAGTGATCTTATGGACCCCATCTTAGTTAAATCTATGTTTGAGTGATTAAAATAGCAGGACAGAAACTGAGCAGCAAAAGCATTGGCTATGTTGTTTGAACCAGTAATTTCTTCCCCCACACAATACATGATATTGGGCAAACTGGATTCGCTTCTAAAGTTTCTAACAAAAAACCAAAAATATTTGATATATTCTAGATGCAAACTTTCCAGGCCACTGTATTGGAACCAATGGACTTGACCATTGCCACCTAGGTCACCCAATTATTTAAAGAGAAGATAATGATCGCTCATGTTCTACTCCACCTTTAAAATCTCCTGGTAAAAAAAGACCCCGATTATCATACAAAGATAAAATTGACGATGGTGATTTTCAAGTAATTCGACGAACAATAGAGGAGCCAGCACTGATTCCAGTGAACAAGATTTATCGAAATTTTAACTTACGCAGTTCGACTTTGGGCTATTCGGGTATGCCAAAAGTGACCGTTTGTCTCCGTCTGTCATATTACTTTGTACAGGGGGCGTCATTGTGAAGTACTATACAGGGCGTTTCCTAATTGCTAATTACTAATGTTAAAGGGGTGATTCTTGGACCTTTATAAGAGAAAAGTTTAATATGAACCTAAAAGTCCCAACTTTGGAGACACAAGGTTTTAAAAAAACATTTTTTTTTAAATCCTAATTCTGATGCTATTATATACTGCTAAATAACTGTGTCAAATTTGATACCCGTCTTTTATGCATAAAAGGGCATTTTTTATTAACAATCAATTTTTGAAATTTCTATTAGTGGCGTGCTTATGTAATTAACCTGGGTAAATCCGTATGCTCCTTAATGCATAAAATAAGTGTATCAAATTTCATGCAGTTATCTACAATAGCATCAGAATTGGGATGAATAAAAAATATTTTCTTTTTAAACTTTATCATCCTGTATCTCAAAAGTTAAGACTTTTAGAACATAAAAACACCCCCTTTAACATCAGCACGCAATTAGGAAAAGCCCTGTATAGTACTTCACGATGACGGCCCCTCTATAAAGTAATATGACAAACGGACACAGACGGCCACTTACCCGAGTAGCCCAAAGTCGAACTGCATAAATTAAAATTTTGATAAATCTCGTTCACTGGATCTGATGCTGGCTACCCTTGTAAAATCTGGACTCGTAAATCATGTATCACTATACTGGGTGGTCCAATAATAGTGGACGTAGGCAGTAGCTCGGGAACCGTTAATGACAGAACTCAATAAAAAAATATATTTATAGGTAAATCGATCAGGAAAAATCAAAATTAAATCATTTTAAAATTCGAAAGTTCGCCGTTTTTGCAACACAAAAGAGGCAACGGTACACGAAAAGAAAACAGACAAATATAGATAAAGGTTCATTAAGCATAGTTAAATTTTTTAATTATCTGAAGTGCGTATAGTCAAAAAGGAGTGCCATATTATTTAAAGAACGACGGGACACCACTGGTTTAAAGGGATTTATTTGCCGACCTTCCTAAACCGATTGACTCCGCCCGGTTTTCTTTCGTGTCCCGCACTTTACATGTTTTTGAAAAGCTCTTAAAAAATAAAAGCAGAATATTTAAAAATATATAAAAAACTGTAAAAAACCTAACTTTGGTCATATCATAAAAATGACTAACCACAAGAAAAATCAGAATACACTACGTAAAAAACTACTTTAGAACCATTTTTTACTTTTCTAATAAGTTAAACGATAATCAAGATACGAGGGGGGTCCCAAAATGCAAGATTTTCAATTTCACCCTATATCTTAGAAACAAAGCGGGCTATGAAAATTTTGATTACAGCATCTTTCGTTTCTCTGTATCTTTTCAAATAACGGAGATACCCCTAAACCCGAAATCAAGAGACCCTGTACACAAGGTGAAAGCGAGCTTTTTGGAAGCTCACAAAAATTAACGTTTTTGGCACTGGGGGCAAGGAAATACCTACAAAAGGCATTTAAAAAATATTGTAGGGAAGTGACTATTAAAAACAGTTTCAGGTTAATTTTAAAAGTGGCAATATTATTAACTAACTATTAATTTTTTAATTAACTCATACCATTTTATAATGTTTAAAAAGCCCAAAACTGGAAATAATACAAAATTAAATGAAAGTTAAGACAGTCATGGTATGAGCCCTAATCCTAGATTACTTTAAAAAATAGGTCATATTTAAATAAAATTAGGATAGTTTTTAAATCAATTTTTAAAGTATTTTATTTCATGTTGTTTAATAAGGATATCTATCTTTAACATTTTAGGTCTTCAGGCAAATATCACCATCGTGCAATAACGTAATCAGAAAATGTATGTGGAAAGGAGAGGACAAAGTGTGCGGCATGATCTTTGAAAAAATTAAAACCTCTATGGGATACTGTTGTTCTTTTAATTATTTTGCTCTGAAAAATAATACATTTAACGGGTAAGTTCCACAAGCCTTTAATATTATTTTGTGTAAAACTTAATCCAATAATAATGCCATTTTAGGCTTCAACTCTATAAAGAAAATTTGTTATTAAAACATCCACACACAATATTCCTAAATCGCAAGTTAATTTTTTAGGTTTACTTCAGGCTCTAGCAGAGCACCCAAAAATCCAAGAAGAACATCTTCCTGCGGATATGAAAGTGGATTGGAATTGTTGGTTAATAATGACCCAGAAAATTATTTCGCTGCTCATATTCCATCATTAGGTTTCCAGGTGAGTTCAACATTAAATTGGGATATCTCCATAGCTGTTACAGTTATCGACCCACAGTAATTCAAATACCAGTTACCATTTGCCTACCGCTAATAAGAATAAGATCAAGGAAAATTGGAACATTATCAATGAACTTAAAAGTAATTCAAAAAAGAATAATCAATTAATAGCTGATAGTAACAAACTCAACCAATTTTATTGTTTAGTTGCCCAAAAGCTTTTAACGTAAACTCCGGTGTTATAAGTCACGTTATAAAGATTTTTTACGTAACTGCAATTTTAAGAGTTTGCAATTACGACCCGTAGGCTAGCTTGTACGGTGGTTCGGCTTTGGGGGAGTTCAAAACTTTTCAATCCGTTTCATTTAGTGTATGAAGAAGGA
Source organism: Kuschelorhynchus macadamiae (assembly GCA_030620095.1). Lineage (NCBI taxonomy): Eukaryota > Metazoa > Arthropoda > Insecta > Coleoptera > Curculionidae > Kuschelorhynchus > Kuschelorhynchus macadamiae. The sequence continues at coordinate 1,045,658 of JAUTXW010004711.1, forward strand.
AAGTCACAAAATATATATAAAATGGAAGGGCGCCAACACACGTAAAAAAAGAGAATCTACATTACGTCCTTCATACACCCTTTACCCGTGTGTTAGTAAAATTGCTGAGACAAAAAGTAAAACAGAATATACAATTATTATTTCTCTTTATTTCGGATTATACTTGTGAATATTTACCAGTGTTTAAAGAAAATGCAAAATGTGATATAAATTATATTTATAGATAGAAATAAGTATAAGAATTCGAAAATGAAATTTAAAAATAAAAGGTACGACGAAATCTCACCAAGTAGGTAGCAGGTAAGCAGGAGGTGATAACTCAAACTTGGGCCTGGTTGTTGGGCTGCATACTAGAGGCCAAATACTTCAAAACCTCTTCGGTAAAAGTGGATCTTGTTTGTGCCAACGTTCGGTAAGTAGAATACTACTTCAGTTTTCAAAAACCTTTTAAACGGGTCCTGTCGGAACCACAAGCCTTGCGGTGGCAAAAAGGTTTTGTTTTTTATTTTGGCTTCACCCAAAAGTTCTTAATGTGAAAAACTATTGGGTTCAAAACTACCACAAAAGTGAAATATAGGCTTTCACGTTTCAATGAAAATGTAATAGCAAAGTGGTAAAACGCAAGGTGGTAAAATGCAAGGTGGTAAAATGACCGCTGAACTGTAAAAAAGAGAAAAAATCCATTGTAGCCTAATTGTAAAATTTGTAAAAATTAAAATAAATAAATCTTGCCAAAATAAATTAAAATTGTTAATTACCTGGCTGTTATTCGATCACTGTTCAAGACAAATTTTAAAACAACCTTTGAACAGGATTAGCCGTTTAATTGAATTTTCACGACTACAGTCAAAACTAGATAGAATGAACTCGTTCCAAAACGATTTTAGCCAGGAGGTTTATCAAAGAAAAAATGTTTAAAAAAAAGGTAGGAATTTGGCTAAAAAAACTAACATGTTGGAAGTGCTCTACCCAAAACTTGATCTTAATGTTCCTATATTTTGTCTCTATCCCCCCTTATTAATTTGGTAAAAATAAAGGATTTTTTAAAGGATAGGCAACCCAGAATACAGTAAATATTTTAATAAAGCTTTATATATATTGAATTTAAATACTTATTTTCGAATAATTTATGTTAGATATTTTTTATATTTCCCTCTAATCTTTACGTAAGCCTCGCCCTTAATAATTAACTTTAAAATTTTAGGTTTTTAATAAATAACGAAACTGAAGTGGTCGGACGGAATTATTTGGGTTTTAGGCGTATATGAAAAAGAGAGGTTAGACTCGCCGCAGTATAACGTCAAACTTCATTGGGCACTCCAACGATCTGTCAGTTGAACGTCACCGATCAGCTGTTTTGTTGGACCGCCTAATTAGTTGTCATTTGAATTAACCCAAATTGTAAAACGAAAATAAACAATATGCTTTTTAAACCAAACATTAAAAGGATTACTTAAATAACACAACCCTTGTTTGATGAATCTCTGACATGTGTTTACAGGAAATCAAAAATATAGGTGACATTTTTTAAACTATATTTTATCAAAAAGCAAGTATTTAATGAACTGAACGTGATTTCGAAAGGCAATAGCGTATTATTAAACCTAATTGGTGGTATATAAAATGTTTCGAATTTATTTAGCATTACCAAGCTACAATGAAGATATGTGGAAATATCTGGTTTAGTTTGTAATACATCAGCTCATGCCCAACCGTGTTTTTTATAATGGACTTGTTTCTGAACAAAAATATATTAAGGTAAGATAATTGGACAATCATGTGTTAATGAACATCTAGTATGAAATTCTTTTGTCGAGAATCGACCAAAACATGACGCTATGTTTGTTTCCAGGGCCAAAGTGCCATCTGCTACTGACAGTTGTATCTGCCCCGGCAAAGCTCATCAGGCAGTTTCCTTGGGGGGTATCGGTATTAAAACCGAAATACCCAAACCCTGAAACAAACAAAGTGTCATGTCATTCGACTTTAAAATTCGACGAGGGAAATAGGTAACCAGTGGCGCCATCTGTTTTTGTCGATTCTCGACAAAATGGTGAAGGAGTAATCCTTACTGTTAGTTCTTTCGTTTTGTATAACTTTTTACGACCAAGAACTGCACAGAAATTGAAATTTCTGTTTCTCTTCTATTTCTGCACAGATCTGTCGTCTTGTGTGTCTGTCTGTCAAAGAAGGTCGCATCTAAAGCGACTTAGTTGTACCATAGTACCTACAGATAGCGCCACTGGTTGCCTATTTCCCTCGTCGACTTTCAAGGTCGAATGACATGACACCTTTTTTGTTTCAGAGTTTGTGTACCTCGGTTTTAATACCGATACCCCCCAGGGAAAGCGCTTTAATAAAGTCGGAAGGCGGTTCAAATCAGTGGAACAATCAGGATATGTTCTGTTTATACAGCCACTTAATGAAAGTGAGATTTTTTTATCAATCACCAAAAATTATGAGCCCCGCTTGACCTAAAAATCTAGCCACTTATACAGTGTCATTTATTTAAATGCGGGCCACCCCTGTGCAAAGAAAAACTTGTTTTTTTTTGTATTGTGATAACAAAAAAATTTTATTTTGCAAAAATATTATACACTTTTTTTAAAAACACAAGATAATTAGTTATTACTTACCTCGTGAGATTTTTTCAGATCTTTACGTTTAAGGGTCCCTAGATGCCGGAAAACATGTTTTTTCCATTCCGTCTGTCTGTAGGTATGTCTGTCCGTCAGTCTAGGCATAGCTAAAAAACTACTTATCCAAATTCTTCAAATTACAGTCTAAAATTAAGGGCCATGCATGCGAAAAATACAGGCTATATATATATATATATATATATATATATATATATATATATATATATATATATATATATATATATTTACAGACTCGTCCTGCCAACATTTCGAACCACTTCCATTAGAAAATATCCAAGTCTCGTCTAAAAATACCCCTTTTCTAAATTTTGAATTAACATTTTCCGTGTATTTCTTTAAAAACTGGATACGCTGACTTGTGGCAACTCGCATAAAAATCTTCGATTACAGTCCTTTTTATATCAAAAACCCAACATTTTTATTAATTTTTGCCTCAATTTTTTAAAGCTTCTTTTAAAACTTAAAGGGTTATATTAGTTTTTGATGTGTATACATCGTAAATTGCATTACGAACATCCATTTTTACGTTGTCAGTTAAGTCTTCTGTCTTTGGCTTTTTTCGTGTACATTTCTTAATCTTCTTCGGTAGTAAATTATGGGTTTTTTCATGCACAATTTTCTGCACAGTCCTTATACCGATTCCTAGAGCTTTTGATGCTGTCTCCTGGATATTGGTCGGTGAATTTTCATTTTCGTAATATTTTTTTAGATTTAATACCATTTTTTTTTCGCTCGTGGATGCAAAAAACCCGAAAATTGTTTTCTATTACTCATTTTGTCACTGACTTGTCAATCTGACTTTGAAGTGACATCGCTCAAAGGTTCTTACAACTGCTGGTATTTATATGTTTATCCTCTTTTTTCACACGAAAATATCATAGGTATATCTAATTGATCTTCCGTATTTTATGCGGAGGACATGATTACACGTAATAAAAGAAAAACAAACTTAAAAAGTTTGTCGTTGATAAATTGTATAACCTGTACGATAACACTGCTTTTGACTGTATACATACTTTTAATTCTAAAATTAGTGTCTTTTTTATGGAATCAATTTGGCGTGTTACGTTTTTAAATGCTACCGGCGAATAGTTATATTTTCGTATATTTTAGAGATACAAATTCGTTAATTCTGACTTAAATAAGCATGTAAAATTAATTAAATTACGATTTTTGGGCACCCAAAAACAGATATAAAGTTTGACACGTTAAATTTTCCATTTATATAAAAAAATCAACAAGTATTAATGTTATTGTTTCTGAGATTTTCTACTACCTATATCAATTTTAATTTTAACATCCATTTAGTGTGTTTTTAATGATGTACCAGTTAGAGGATTTTTTTGTGTATAAATTTTATTGTTATCACATAATCGACATTTTAGCTAGAAAAATAGAATTGAGGCTAAAAGTCAAAAATTCAATAACTATTTTTTTTTTGAGTAAACAGATTTTTAAATACTACCTATTTTCATTTCATTTTTATAACCCATATGGTCACGTCAGAACATGAATTTATTTAAAATATTAAACAAAAACATATTGTATATTTTGTTTTAAATGTAAGGATTAGAAGATCTAAGCTATAATTCATAATAGAAAATATAAACAATTGTTCAACGGATTGAGACACCCAACAGCAGCACACAGTAATATACTCATTTTCGCCAATCCGACTCTCTTCTGGGATGCAAACAAACAAACAAACAAAAGTATGCTTTATTGCCGCAGAAAAATTTTACAATTTTATGGACAAAGCAAAATATACCTAAAAATAAGACATATCAAAACATTAATCGAAAATAATTTCGACAGGTCAGTGCTTTTTTTTAAAAATGTAAATTATCAATTTACCAAATCGTAAAACACACGTTAGAATATAACATAACATTGCAAACAGTAAATGAATCATGATAACCTTATAAAAGTAAACAAACACACATGTTCGAGGTGAATAATTTCGATAACATTGAAATCAAAATTGCAACTATGCGACCTTAAACTCTATGTTATTATAGTTATACAAATAATTGTGATGTTAAACAGAAGGTATATTGAACTAGTGTAGAATGTAGTATACAAAAAGAATTAAATTGTTTTTAATCCAATACCTAACAAAAATAATTAAGTTTTAAGTGAATGTTCGACAGTTCTTTTCCCTATATAATGATTTACAAAATTCTATGCTACGAGTTAGGACATGACTCACAAAAGATTTAAGTAAACAAGCGAGTTTAGTGACAATTTAAAGAGACTTACTCACTGAAAAAAAAATCATTAACGCTGTAAAATGGTCTCTCAATGAGGTATGCTTTGGTGTTTTTTCGAAATTGTGCAAGCATAGGGATAGATTTTAAATGTACTTGCAGATTATTGTAAAGTTTTATGGCGTTGTAAATAATTGATTTTTTTATTAATTCTGTGGAAGGAATGGGAAGATAAATATCATGCCTAGAGTTTCTGGTAGGGTATACATGTTGTGGCCTTTCTGGGAGGGTGTTTATATGTTTTCTCAGCAAACATACCGTTTCCAAAATAAATAATGCAGGAAGTGTTAATATTTCATGTTTTTTGAAATAGTATTGGGAGTGAGCTCTATTATTTAGACCAAACCAATAACGAATGGCTCTCTTTTGAAGCATAAAAATACTACGAAATTGCTCGGTGGTACAGCAGCCCCAAAAGGGAAGGCCATAGCGGAGGTGGGATTCAAATAAAGAGAAATAAGTAAGTCTGGCAGAAGGAACGTCTAGTTCTTTTGAAACTGATCGAATGGCGAAGCAGGCGGTAGAAAGTTTTTTAGTTAAGGTGTCAATATGATTAGACCATTTTAGGTTGTTATTTATATTTAAACCCAGGAATTTAACCGACTCTACGTATTCAATATTGCTGTTATGTACCTGAAGTGGTTGTAAAGTTCCCTTATAAGATAACGCCACCGTTTTATCGACGTTAAAACAAAGCATATTGGAATCGGACCAAGCCTTAATTATAACCAAGTCTTTGGAGATACTAGAGTGTAAAGACGTTGTATCAAAATCACTCCATGTTATGCTTGTGTCATCAGCAAAAAGGGAGATTCTTTCATTAATTTTAAGGTTCGTGATATCATTAATGTATAACAAAAAAAGAATAGGTCCCAAGACTGAACCTTGAGGGACTCCACTTGTAATCAACTTACAATCAGAATCGGAACCATTAGCCCTTACAAGTTGTTGCCTTTTTCCAAGATAAGATTTGAACCAATTTAAAGAAGTACCACGAATTCCATAAAAATTTAGTTTGTTTATCAGAATTTCATGACTAACACAATCAAAGGCTTTCGAATAGACACAAAAAACTGAGGCAGTTGGGTGGTTGTTATTGAGAGATAAGTAGACGCCTCTAAGCAACGTGAACATGGCGTCAATGGTGCACTTGTTGGGTAGAAATCCGAACTGCTCCGGGGATATAATCTGATGTTTCAGGAGAAATGGCATAAGACGGTTCTTCAGTAGCTTTTCGATGATTTTTGATAGCACTGGTAGTAGTGCAATTGGGCGATAATTGCAAGAGTTAGTTTTTTCGCCGCCTTTATGAAGTGGAATAATTATAGCTGTTTTAAGCCAATCAGGGAATACACCTTTTATAAAGGACTCATTTATTAATGTTGTAAGGGCCTCTATGACTGGGAGTGGCAAGTTCAGGAATATTCTAATTGATAGGCCATCAGTGCTACACGAAGATTTACTTTTGATATTATGTATTACCTTCAATAGTTCAGTGTTGCTAACGGGACTTAAGAAAAAGCTATCAGCTAAATTTTTTGAAGGAGGGAGAAACGAAAGAGGGTCCAAACTTGGCGAGATACTAGAGGTAACATTTTTGCTTACATTAATAAAATAATCATTTAGATCATTAGCCCCTGGCAAGATCTGAGTCACAGGGTTTGATTTGTTTCTGAGGTTATTGATGATGGACCAGGTTTCTTTTGAAACGTTATTAGAGTTTGTTAGACGTTTTCGGTAGTGTAATTTTTTTGCTGACTTAATAAGAGTAGTGTAGATCCTCCTATAATTAGAGATAGAGTCGAGAATAAGGAGTCGGTGAATTTTTTTATATATGAGAGCGAGCGCATATTTTTAGCAGAAATTCGTATTCCTTTCGTGGTCCACGGTTTATGCCGCTTAGGTTTGATATTCTTAAGCGGGAAGGCCTTGTTAAAAGCACTTAAAGTTTTATTTAAAAAAGTTCTGAAGTTTGTGTTGACATTATCAGATTCAAAATTCCAATTGGTATTAAAGCAAATATTATGAAATACTGAGAAATTTGCGGCCGAGAAAATTCTGCCCCGATGGCGAGATCTTGGTAAGGGCCTAATAGGTAAACTAAACCTGGAAATTACCGCCTCGTGATCGGAAAGACCCGAGTTATAGACCTGTGATTGCACCTCTGATGGAGAAAAATCAGACGCCATGTAATCGATGATAGAAGAAGAGTTTTTTGAAATTCTAGTTGGCGAGGATACATGCATTGAAAGACCGAAAGAGTCGAATATAGAAATTAGATATTTCTGGATGGCACAAACAGTAGCATAGTCAATATTAAAGTCCCCGCATAGAATTTTTTTACCTTTAATCGGTAGGCTGTCTAGCAAACTTACCAGGCTGTTTAAAAATGATTGTACATCAGAGTTTGGTGATCTATAAATACAAATTACATAAAGATCAAGGTTTTGATTATATACCATAGAGAATTCAAAAGAGCTATCCGCTAACAAATGATCATATTTAGATACCGACATGAAATCTCCATTTAGAGATAGAATCAGTGTTCCCCCATGAGCTGAGTTTTTTCTGTCATATCTAGCTACTGTGGTATACCTCTCAATATAAAAGGGTTCGTTTAGATTCAGCCAGTGCTCAGTAATTGCAACAAGTTGGGGGAACTCCAATTCTTCCAAAAATAGGTACAACTCGTCAGTTTTATTTCTTAGAGAAGCAATATTAATTAGAACCATATTAAGACTAGTAACAACAGGAAGTTTTGAGGAATCTAGTTCCTCAGGACACGTCGTGTTTTCTAAAAATTTTTTGTGGGAGAATTGCTGGTAAAATAGTTTTTATGGCATTCTCTGGTCCTCTGAAGATGAATCGATCTCTCCGAAGATATGTAGGATCCATAGGCTGCAAGATCCGCTTCCACTTCTGCTGCGTTAAATCCGTAAGCAGCATGAAAATCGAAATATATCTTATGTAGGGTTCTATAATCTATAGGAATGCCTTCAGAAGCCAAAAACAGCCTGGTGCTTGTATTTGTAAACCCTTCAAAGTGAATTGGCGCAGGTTGGTCGTGCAGGAAGGCGAGATATAACTTGAAAGCCTTTAAAATGGCTGGTTCTCTTAGTCTAGACATGAGGAAACGGTTATCAGAACTTTTTTCGGTTCGCGTAAGCTTCACTGTTGGGGGAGACATTGGATCAAAAATAGGTTCTTGGTCAGTAGGAGCTTTCTTGGAAAGACTGTAGTAGTTGTCGCTCAACAAGACATTTGCTTTGCAGGCAGCAATGGCCTCTTTGACAGAAGATATTATAGTGCCCTTTTGAGAAATTGGAGAGGAGACAACCAGTGAACTGACGGAGCTCGAGTTGGTGGGCAGTTTTTTCGGTGTGGAGGGAGGTGGGAGGTTCGGTGTAGATTTTTCTGTAAGTTCGGATACAGCTGACCGTTTTATTACTACGCCATGTGGCCATAGATTGCTGTCTAAAAGCTTTTCAGCTGACTTTTTTGACTGAGTTCCAATTTTAAAATCAATATTTGAGATATGATTGATTAGGTGGTAGCATCGAATAAACTCTGTAGTCCCAAGCTTTTCCTTAACGTAGTGAACTATGTTGTTAGGCGTAAACCCTGCAGGAAGATTTCTTACGACTACATAGTGCCACCGTTGTGTATTATTACAAGCCAGCTTGCTGGAGCCTTCAGTAGTACTGGGAATATCCGTAGGTGTTACCTCAGTTTGTGTAGAGGCGGTGGAGCAGGTAGTTTCCATAGTTGGTGTAGGCAAGGGTATGGTGGTAGGGTATGTATTTTTGATATGCTTACACTTATGTTGGCTTTCATATTTGGAGTATAACTCCTTTACCAAGTCAGTTACACAAGTTAGGTTGCTCTTAATGTTAGCAATACCTGCTTTTAATTCAATTGAAGAGTAGTCCTGTACTTGGATTTTTATCACTTCTTCGGCATTGTTGAAGAGGATTTGGGAAATATTGAAAATATTCTGTTCCATATCCCTTAGAGACTTTAATAACATATCTGGTTTGTAAGCGGAAAACTCCCTCGAGAGATTATGGATATCGTCAATTTTTTTCTCCATGAGATCCCACCTGGATTCACTCTTCACTAAAATGTCATACATTTCAGAAATTGTCGGTACACTACTTGACAATTGAGATACACGGTTTGCGACTGAATCAAAAAGTTCATGTGGAATCAAATTTTGAGATACCTTTGTGATTTTATCGTTGAGATATTTCAAACTAGGGGAGTCGCACAGGGCGCAGAAAAATCGGAGGTGGGTTGATTTTTGTAATATCAAGATTTTTGTGGTAGCCTTATCAAGGCCCGTGCAATTCATGCAAAAAGATCGTTTACACTCGCCACTACAACGAAGTTTATTGTATTTGTCTTTCTCTGAAAACTCTTTACGGCAATTGTCACACTTGTACTCAGCCATATTTAGAAAATGAAAAATTCGAAACAAAAATACACAGCGAAAACAAAACAGAACAAACACACGTACTGCGAGGAACGCAAAACAAAGCACACCCGAACGGTACCGCAGTCGAACTGAGCTGAGCAACTCAGCTAGAGAAAACATTTGGGAGCGTGGCGCTGCTAGTTTATTTCTACTGTGCTTACACTTTACTGCGTCGATATGGAATCTGGCCTTTTACATATAGGTACAGCGAATTTAAATTAACCAAATTGAGTCTAAGAGGGCATATTGAGTCAGACTAAAAAACCCAAAATTATTACAGAAATAAAATTGGCAGTAAATATTAAAATTAAATAATATAAAATTACGACTATCAATTAATTAGATGCCAGAAGTAAACTTAAAAATTAAATTAAATTGTTATAAATAAAGCCTACCATATTTCCAGGTGCTGATCCACAATCCGTATGATTTTCCAGACAGGACAATCCCTAACATACTATGTGAAATGAATACGAATAATTTTATAGGAATCAATCCCGAAATCGTTACAGCGACCAAAAATATACGCAGCAGACCGATCTCAGAAAGAAAATGTTTGTTTCCCAAAGAAAAACTCCTAGACAATTTCATTAACTACACCTTCCACAACTGTGTGGTGGAATGTGAAATTGCGATAATACTGAAAATCTGCGGCTGCGTTCCGTTTTATGTTTATAATAGAGCAGGTAAATTAGCTGAAAATTTTTTTTGAAATGATGGTCTGGTGACAGAGACATTTCAACACTGTTTTTGGTATTGTTTTATTGCGCATTTTTTCTTTTTTTCTTCAATAACATCTCTGGACGATGTGGTGAATGCGCCCCATATTCTTATAATTGAACGTCTGGCGGGCCAGCTAGTTTAATATAATAGATAAATAATGATACGAGGGCTGGAAACGAAAACCATGAGGTTCCAAGAGACAATCGTAAAAAACGAAAAAAAAATTTTATTTTCAGAACAAATAAACCTATAGAAGTAATATTGAAAACAAAAATAATTGGAATTTATGTTCTGACACTTACAAAAGTGGAAATTGTGGAAGTCGTTGGCGTAGATACTTTTTTTTATTATATATTATTATATTTAAAAAAAAACGTAATCTTTCTAAAAACGACGAAACTTGTCCAAGTTATTTTATTTTGTAATATGCAAAATGATTTTGTTAGCCACACAGGGATAAGGCAATCACCAGAAAACGAAGAGCATGAAACACGTCGGATTTATTTGATTTTTTCGTATATAAGAGCATTTTTTGCAAATATACAGGGCAGCTCTAGGAGGACGAAACATATACCTGAGAATTATATATATATATATATATATACAGGGTGTCCGGGAAAATGTGGGAGATCTCTCGGACTCAGATAGAACATTAAAAAATAAGATGACAAGTTCCCATAAATTTTTTTCCTAGCGGCCCTCCCTACGGAGATACGGCCCCCTAAAGGACCCCACTGGAAATCGGTTTTTCTCGAATAACTTTTAAACGACTCAATATAATTTAACGAAAATTTAATATGATAAACAGTAGTAAGGACCTCTCAAAAAGCTTCCCTTAAAACATAATTAGCTTGTTTAGTTTACCAGGGACGGACTAGATTGTACATTTTAACGCTCAAATTTTTAACACCCTGTATGATAAGGAGTTAAAAAAAATAAATTTGGATACCTTGAACATTAAGCTAAAGAAAAGGTGCTCTTGTTCATTGTCGATAAAATGAACCGTTTTCGAGAAAAAAAAATAATAAAAGAATACAACTTTGGGAGTATTAAATATGTTTTGATCCTGAACAACCTAATACGCTAAATAGAAAAAAGTCAATTAAAAACTTCATAAGTGGGTTCAACATGTGCTCCGTGATTTGTGATGCACTCGCGGGCACGATGAATAGAGGACTGCTGTACTCGCCACAACAACCCAGCATTGTTCCTTATCATATCGCAATGAAACGTGATTCTCTGTAAAAGTTCCTCCCTAGTAGCAACCGGAGAGGAATACACCAAGGTTTTGAGATGACCCCACAGGTAGAAATCCATTGGCGTTAGGTCGGGAGACCGTGGAGGCCAGGCAATGGGACCTCCTCTGCCTATCCAACGGTTTCCATAGACGTTATTTAGGTGGTCCCGTACAGCAACGCTAAAATGGGGTGGGGCTCCATCATGCATAAAATGCATCCTTTGGCGGGTTTCAAGTGGCAAATGCTCTATTGAATCTAGAAAAGCGTTCTGAAGGAACTCTAAATAAAGTTCACCATTCAATCGTGCCGGTAATACGCATGGTCCAATGAAAAAATTGCCGATTATTCCTGCCCAAACATTAATGGATTGAAACTGATGTTGATGATGATGAACGACAGTGGCATGAGGGTTTTCATCAGCCCATACATGCGAGTTATGTAAATTTACAATACCATCTTTGGTAAATCCTGCTTCATCGGTAAAAAGAATAATGCTAATGAACTTTGGGTTTGTTCGTTGTTGATCTAACAACCAGTTTGCGAACTGGATTCTTCGAGGAAAATCTTCAGGAAGTAGTTGATGCACTTTTTGCAGATGATAAGGGTATAACAACTGTTCTTTAAGTACTTCAGCAACTGTACTTTTTGACACATGAAGCTGCGCGGCTAATATTCGAGTGCTTATTGAGGGAGTATCAGCTACAGTATCCAAAATATCTTCCTCCAATTGCACCGTACGTACTGTTCTCCTCACACCAGCATCAGTACTCCTTTTCCCAAAACTTCCTAAAAATAATTAATGAACGTCAATAATGTTACCTTATTAATTGAGAATTGCCCACCAGTTTCTCTTAGACGTTGGTCAATTCGCTGAAATGTTTTCTCATTTGGAATATTGCGATTAGGATATCTTTCTCCATACAACCTTCTTGCTTCATAAGCATTGCAAGATGCAAGTCCGTACATAAGATGCATATCTGCATACTCACTAAATGTGTATCCCATTATCGAATTAAATTTACCAAGGTATTCAAAATTTAATAAATTAATATCGAAGTAGGTACAAAAAGATCAACGTGTCAAGAAGATTTCAAATGCACACGTCAATGCGAGATTATTTATTTCGTACCATAGTAACGTTTGTAAAAAAGTGCATTCTTTAATACTGATAAATAAACAATAATAAAACATTAATACTTTTATTATATTTTTTCTCGAAAACGGTTCATTTTATCGACAATGAACAAGAGTATCTTTTCTTTAGCTTAATGTTCAAGGTATCCAAATTTATTTTTTTTAACTCCTTATCATACAGGGTGTTAAAAATTTGAGCGTTAAAATGTACAATCTAGTCCGTCCCTGGTAAACTAAACAAGCTAATTATGTTTTAAGGGAGTATTTTGAGAGGTCCTTACTACTGTCTATCATATTAAATTTTCGTTAAATTATATTGAGTCGTTTAAAAGTTATTCTAGAAAAACCGATTTCCAGTGGGGTTCTTTAGGGGGCCGTATCTCCCTAGGGAGGGCCGCTAGGAAAAAAATTTATGGGAACTTGTCATCTTATTTTTTAATGTTCTATCTGAGTCCGAGAGATCTTCCACATTTTCCCGGACACCCTGTATATATATATATATATATTTCAGGGGGCGATATATTTCAATTTTTTTCTGGTTTTTTGCGTTTTTTTCCAGTTCCTTCTGAGACAATTAGTTCAAATTCAGAACATATATTATTTTTAACAATCTCTACGATAAAATATCAAAATCGTGGATGGCAGTATACAGGGTGTCACATTTTTCTGCACCACCTACAAGTTTATCTTGCGAATCTTTTCTTTGGAGCACCCTGTATGAATTCTGATATAAAATTTAAACTCTTTGTTCAGTTCTTTAGCTCTTTCATATTTTGCATTATTCTCGTATCTATCACAGTTTTATTTGCAATAATCGAGGCATTGCATCGATGGCATGTAGGCGAAATTAAGCAAAAAATTAAGAAACGGGTTTTATTTTAAATCAACCGACATGATAATGAACAATTAGGCAAAAATTATTACAGTTAAATTAAAAATAAAACGGAATTATAAAAGTTGTTGAAAATGTCCTCCTCTTGCTAGAATGCTTGAATCAAGTCTTCGCCTCATGGACTGACGGACTCTGTTAAATTGCTGGCAGGAAAAATGGCCCTATCAAATAATCTCCAATAATGTTTTAAACACATTTACTGAAAATTGTTGCTGGAAATTATTTTCATGTATCGAATGCGTATTCTCTTCTGCCCAAAAATGATTGTTGTGAAAATTACGTATGGCAATGGATTTTGATCTAGTATTTGTAAGAGCCACTGGCAAAAATTTAAACGGAGTGGAAAGTCACGTGGGGGAAGAGCTTGAACCCTTTGGATGTGGTAAGGATACATTAAGGTGTCCAATAAAATTTTCCATACAAGCACAAATGAAATGTTAAGTGTTGATGCAATTTTCCTCGTACTGGTAGCAGGGTCATTTTCTACTGCATTCAGGACTGCTTCCTCGATTTCAGGAGTCCTAACCGTTCTATTTGCTCCTGCTCAATGAGTGGATTCCTTGAATGATCCATTTTCACATAGCCGATTATGTACCTTTGCAAATGTTGGTCTATTGGGCACCATGCGATTTGGATATTTCTGTTCATAGAGTCGTCTGGCATCATAGCAATTGCTGTTGGCAAGTCCATAAATGAAATGAATTACTGCATGTTCTTGATTTGTGAATTTAACCATCGTTAAACAACTCGAAACAACTACGGAAACGTCAAACAAAAAAATATTTCTTACAAAATGTCAGAAGAACAGAATTAACAAATGACCTGCCTCAGCCGACTACCTTTTTTTCCAGTTTCACTATTTAGCCTACACTCAATTCGCATCTATAGCAATTATTGCAAATAAGTCGAAAACTGTTATATATAGATAAGAGACTAATGTAATATACAAAAGAGCTAAAGAAATGAACAAAGAGTTTAAATTTTATATCAGAATTCACACAGGATGCTGCAAAAAAAACTTCCGCAAGATAAACTTGTAGGTAGTGCAAAAAAATATAACACCCTGTATACTACCATCCACGATTTTAATATTTTATCGTAGAGGTTCTTAAAAATAATACATGTTATAAATTTGAACTAATTGTCTCAGAAGGAACTGGAAAAAAACGCAAAAAACGAGAAAAAAATTGAAACTTTGACACCCTGTACAACGAAAATGGTGCGTTTTTGATCATGTATATATTAGCATTTATATTATATATATATATATATATATATATATACAGAGTGTCCTGAAAAGTTCTTAACAAATGGAAACTTTTTTAATTTTTCATTTTATGAAAAAGTTCTGCTTTTTCCGAAAATATTATTGGAATTATAAGATTTAAAAAAAAATATTGTACAGGATTGTCAAAAAACAATTCGGAAGTACTTTTCTAGTAGCAGAAAAAGTAATGTTTTGCCCTTACGCTAATTACTAAAAGAACTGAGTAGGCTGAAAAAAAATTGAGTATGCTTTTGTTACATGAACATAATCTTGCATTGTACTGACAGTAAATAATTGAAGTGTTTGGTTATTTGATTACATTGAATATTTTTCTGTTATTTTCCTCATAGTAGTTAAATTAACAAAACAGGAAAAAATGAAATTGTGTTAATGGTTGATCATTATAAAACATGTCGTGAAGCAGCTGAAATTTTTAATAATAGACATCCAGATAAACAAATAAGCTATGCTACTGTCGCAAATATCATGGCCAACTTTAAATCAGTGGCGGCTCGTCAGGGTAGGCCTCTGAGGCCGCGCCTCACCCCCAAAATAAAGGAAAAGAGAATTTTTTTATATAACTTTTTATCTATTACCAATTAGAAATATACTTTTTAACAGTTTTACAACATAATAACATTAAAAAAAAAACAAAATATAATCCCATAATAAATATTTTAGAAAATAAATTCTGACATCAAAAAACCGACCGTGCAATCCGTGCAAACCCATTCCTAAAGAAAGTGCTCTCGAATGAGGCGAAATAATTTTAGCTTGGAAAGTTTCGACTTCTGACCTATTTATCAACGGCCGGTGCCGATGCCGGCGAGTCACCTGATTACGACAGAGCGGGATGGCGATTGCCGATGCACGCGTTTTCTATTGCATTCTTGAGGCGATAAATCTGTAGCTTGGATATGCTTTTATTGGTTATTTAAATCACATGACTAGCGAAATATTCCAACGGCTTCTTTTTATGTGGTGCGTGCGGCTGAAAAAGAAATAGGAAATAGATTGCGATAATCGCTGATTGAGGGCGTTCTGTCTTTTAAGGTGAATAAATACGCGTGAGTAAGTTTTTGTTTTGTTTTGATTTGGTAAGTTGGACCGTTCCATTTTTTGTATTTGCTTTTTGCTTTTGAAATGAATCCTATTCACGACATTATTGCTTCATTAATTGAAACGCCTTTTTTAAGAAGAAGTGAAACTGAAAAGAAACAGATATTAGGTAGCCGTCCGACGCCGAAAATTTTAGCAATATTTAACGATAAGAGGCAAGGTAAAAAATATTCAAGAACTTTTCAAATATCTTGGTACGAAACTTATAGGTGGCTATGCGGAAGTATTTATAAAGAAAGCTTATATTGCTGGCCTTGTATTTTATTAGGTTGCGTCAAAAATAATTGGAGTTCAGAGGGCGGATATTAAGATTTAAAATAATTTTCACGAGCAGTAAAATCGCATGAAAGTTCAAGAGAGCATATTAAAAATTCGGTAGCACTTACAAGACCTGAGCAAAATAGGGCGACTATTGCGCATGCACTACAAGAAAATGCAAGTCTTAATAAAATTGTTTATAATGAAAATGTTCGAAAAAACCGTTTATTATTAAATTATTTAATTGATGTTACTATTACTTTGGGTAAACAGGACTTGGCATTTCGAGGTCATAATGAAACAACAGATTCTTTTAACCGTGGCAATTTTAAGGAAATATTTGCATGCTTAATAAAAAGAAATGCCGAACTTACTGAACATTGTGCTAAATTTAGTAATATTTTTACGGGACAATCTAAGACTATACAAAATGAACTAATTGGTTGCATACATGACTATATTCAAGAATATATAAAAAAAGAAATCAATGACACCGATTGTTGTTTTTTTGGCGTAATTGCGGATGATAGTACTGATATAACAGAAAAATCACAGTGTTCGATAACAGTTAGGTATGTGACCAACGGATCTTTAAAAGAAAGATTTTTAGGATTTTTTGACGTTAGCGATAATAGAACAGCAGAGAGCCTTTTTCATTTAATACAAAACAGCTTAGAGCCTTATGACTTTAAAAATAAATTGGTCGCGCAGTGTTACGAAAACAAAAGTTAGATCTATTGCTCCTTTAGCTATGTTTACTCATTGTAGCGCCCACAGATTAAATCTAGTTTTACAATAGGGAACAAAACTGATTACCCAAAGTCGTATATTTTTTGCCACTTTATTAGGAATACCAGATTATTTCCACCAATCACCAAAACGGTCTTTTGTGCTTAATCAGATAGTAGGTAAAAGAATTCCGCGAGCTGTAGAAACGCGATAGTATACACGGTCTAAAATTTTAAACTTAGTGGCTAATGAATGGGACAATTTAATTATAGTATTTGAAACTATTATTAATGACTTAAGTTCTGGAACAGAATCTATTAATGGTGCAAAAGGATTTCTAAAGCATTTTAATGATTTCGAATTTTGCCTTTTAACGCATACAGTTAAAGCATTTAGATATAAATTACTGCATTTCGCAAATAAACCTTGCCAAGCAACGAATTATTGAATTTAGAAACGAGAAACTTTTCAATATTGCTAAAAAAGCCACTATTCTGCCAACTAACACACGTCGAGAGCAATGTTCTAGCGACTTTGATATTTTTACTAAATATAAAATATTATATTTCGAAATAATAGATTGTATAATTCTTCAATTAGGGACGCGGTTTGAAAATGTAAATAATTTAAATTTCTTTGCTTTAGTCGATTGCACAAAATATTCGGAATATGTTAAATGTTTTCCAGACGACTTATTAAATAATTTATTAAAAAATTATCCAAACATTTTTGACAGAGATAGATTAAAGAATGAGCTTTCTGTATTGTATAGCTTAGCTAGCTGTTATTTAAAGATTTTAAAGCAATTTTTGCGGAAGCATATAAGCTTTTTAATTTAGTTTTAACTATTCCCGCAACAAGTGTATCGGCCGAACGAAATTTTTCATGTCTTAAACGGATCAAAACCTACCTAAGAAACACAATGACACAAGAACGGCTTTCGGGTTTAGCAATGATGTCAATAGAGCAGGAATTACTGTCAGAACTTAGTGAAGACCAAAACTTTTACGACCAAATTATAGATAAATTTGCAACCTTAAAAGACAGACGTATAGATTTAATGTACAAAAAGTAGTTTTTTTATCTTATTTCATACAACTATTTATTTTAAGTTTTAATAAACTAAATTATGTTTTTATTATCGCAATCACCGCTATATTTTAGTGATAGGTGTACATATTTTACATGTTTTGTTTACTTTTTTTAGAGTTTATTTTTTTAGTTTTTAATGGTTTAGTAGGGCTATTGGCGATGACCTCCATCAAAAAAAAAGGTCAACGCGTCGCAGAATAATACCTCATGGGTGACGTGGAAATTTATTCACATTTAAACAAAATTAACCTCATGTAGCCTCACCCTTCAATATACTCACGAGCCGCCACTGCTTTAAATTCTATCTACTACCGAAGAAAATCTGCATATTATGAATAATTTTAGTATACATCGTTTTGATGTCTCAATTTTCTTATTTATATAGTCGTTGTGAATCTCAGTAATGGCAGTTATTGTATCGGAATTCTTTATCAATTTTAGTTTACATTTAATTTTCACTCAATTTTGTTGTTAATATAACTTGTAAAGACGTACACAATTGTATTTTTCTAATGTATAAAAATGTAACTTCTCTTATTGCGGAATTTGTACTTTTCAGGCCTGATGATAACACGCAGCAGCGTCGGAGCCTGGCCATTTGATTTAAATATTCAAAAATCTTCTTAAATCTTTCCTTTGAATTGCATTGTGGACGTTAATTTCCAGTGCCAAATGTATTTATTGTTTTACAACCCTAATATTTTACTTAAAATCTTATGGCACTCTAAGCACTGTACTTAAAATATGATGGAACATTTTTTAAAATAATTTGAAGATTAAATGTTATTTTTTTTTAATTTCTTGTGAGCACAGTTCAGCAGCTGTGGCTCAACATGAAGGAGCTCCTCCGTTTTTTAGACTATAAATATGTAATTGTTTAGCGATTTTTATTTATTTAAAATTTATGCTGAAAGGTAATATTACGTCGATCTTTTTAACTAAAAAGATCCAAAAAAAAGACCACTATATTTTAACATCATCTTTAAAGTAGTGTAATTTAAACACAAGTCAAAAGATTTTAATGTAGATTTTTGAAAGCTTGATTGATCGATATATATGGTTTAGGATTTTCAATATTTTTATGATATGGGTGCAGGATATTTGTCAATATCTTTTTTTCGGAAAAAAAATGAAAAAAATTTAAAATGGTATAGTCGGACAAAATTAATTAATCAATAATACCTTTCAAATTCAAAAGGCAGTTTAAAAATTATTTAAATTACAGCGTTTAACAAATAATGATAAAAGTCCCGATTTTTGTAAACCGGATTATTTATTATGAATTTTCGTTTAAGCTAATCCTTATCTAATTGATTTTAGGAGATAATGGCATAGCCAAAGTATGCACACTTCAAGATATTCCATGCCTTACAGAAAATGAACGTAAGTGAGAACCAACATTCCTATAAAAGAGAGATATATTTTTATTTTATTTATCAAACTAAAACAATCCATTTTTAAATCAAAATTGAAAACTCATTAGTAGTGTGTAAAATGATAAATGTTAAAAGTGTTTAATAGTTTCAAGACCATTTAACAACATTTTTGGTCAATTGGGATCAATTTGGCAAAATATCCGCTAAATTAAAACATTGCCCTGTCAAAAGGACAATAGGCAATTAAAACATGTTTAAGCTAAGAAATTAGTTCTCTTTTTTAATCTATAACGTCCAGTCACCAGTCAGTATCAATATAATCAAGACTGATTGGTTTCACAAACCAACCTTCTCGGAAAGATTTCTAAACGTCAACTCACAACATGCATTTAAACAAAAAACTAACATAATACATAATTTGAATGACAGAGCACTAAAATTATCACATCCAGATTTCCACAACAAAAACCTCCTTAATATTAAAACATATCTACAAAAAAATTACTATCCAAATAAATTGATAACTAAAATCCTAAACAAATCTGCGCAAACAAATAACCAAACTCAAAACAAAAAAGAAACAACCTATCCAAAAATCCCCTATATCAAAGACCTATCTGAAAAACTATCTAGAAAACTAAATAACGTAGCCTTTAAAAACGAAAATACAGTAAAGAAATTCTACTCAAAATTAAAAACGAAAATACAGTAGGGTCACCTGTTCAACAGTGAACCACATTTTTTTAAAACCCAGATAATGTTTTCAAAAATTTTTTTTTTGTAAATCGCTATTTTTAAGTCGATATTTTAAACAGTTTTTTATCTTTTTCTGCAATAAAATTAAAAAAGTAATAGTTAGATTTGACAGAATTTACGTTTTTTAAAATTAGTGCAAGTGGTTCACTGTGGGACACTGCTGTTACACAGTGAACCAACGTTGTGTACACAGTGAACCATAGCTTTCTAGCCTAAAATAAGTTTAATAGTTTTTCAAAAACTCAGATTATTTATTAATTTACGTTATATTGGAATGAAAATCAAGTATAACGATAATAAGGACATAAAAAATTTTTGGTTGAATTAAGTCCAACAAAACTAAACATAAACAGGTTACATTAATCAGGAAACTGTCAGTTATAAAGATGTATTGGAAGTGAATTAAGACTAATAAAATAAAACAAAAACTGCTAACATTTATAAGTAAGGTACCTACCTACGTAAAGCTGATAACAAAAGAACAAAAAGTAAATTATTTTTTAGGATTCATTCACCGAACTTAAACTAAAACAATAAAATATTAGCTGCACTATCTAATCTAATTAAATTAAATAAAAACTGGTAACTGAAATTCGGAAGGAAACGAAAACTTCTTGTTCTTCAACGCATATTTAGAAGGCTAAAATTAACCTCGAACTTAACATAGGAATTTTGTCTTTTGGTGCCATTATGAAACTCGGGCTGGGGAAGAATGTACTTTATATCTTCTTCTAGCACAAAAGACTTATCCTCAACTGTTGGCAAAGAAAATTGTTCGTTGTTCTTAGACTTAATTCTTAAAAAACTAATTTGGTATTCCCACGAAGCATTGTTGCGTGGTTCAATTATTTTTCCCACATAATAAACGATCTGCTTCTTTGTCGCGAATTGCACCAACACATAATCGTTAATATCAGGTCTTCTGGGCAATGGCTCAAAGTTACCAGGAGTAAGAAGAACACAGGGATCTTCATCATCTGTAGGTGATTCTTACCACAGCCCTCCATCGGTGGAATGGCTGGAAAAACTAATGTTCGATTCCAGATCTGTTTCGTCCTGCTCCCTTCTTTCCTGAAAAACTTGACGTTTTACTATCTTCTTCTTGCTAATTTCTTTCTTACGTTTTACTGCTTGTCTTTCTTCTTTAATTTGATTAAATTCCGGAGTGTCCGTGGCGATTATGCTTTTTCTCATTTTTCTATTTTTTCGTAAGTTAGTTCTCGGGCCAGCTTTTAGAGCGGGTCTGAATATTTCTGGGGGCACAAAATTGTTTACTTTTTTGGATGGACATGGACTGATATGTTGAGTCTGCATGCTTGGCAAAGCTGCAACATCATCTGGGTCTGGTCTTTTAGATGAACCTGGAACCGGACTGGCAGATGGAGACTGCATGCTTGCAATATCATCTGGGTCTGGTCTTTTAAATGAACCTAAAAGCGGGCTGGCACGTGAGGACTGTATGTTTGGGATGTCTGCAACATTAACTGGGTCTAGTATTTCAGATGAACCTGGAACCGGACTGGCAGATGGAGACTACGCCGTGCTTGGAATGGCCGTAAGATCTTTATCTTGAAAGACTTCTGAATCAAGGGATTCGATTTCTGGAGGGACCGTAATATTTTCTGAGGGCAGATTATCAGGACGTGGTCGATTTGTTACTTCACTTGGTAAAAAGTCGGCGTCAGTAAAAATATTTCTATCAAATGGAAATATCCCACAACATTTAAAGGCCTTAATAATATTTGCAGGAGTCATTGCGCGACTGTGCGCCGTACCGATACAATCAGCTAAGTCGTGAATGGTAATTGGCTTACCAGGATTACGCAAAAGCCACGAATCAACAGCACTGTTATAATACGTTTTGAAAGGTGCTAAAACTCCAACGTCAAGCGGCTGCAGTTTTGCCGATGTATGTGGATGCAACGTAAGTATGGTAACCCCGGACTGCTTGGCCAAGTTTAGAGCCTCGATGGACAGATGTGACTCGTGGTTATCAAATATTAATAAAGACGGATGTTGTTGAGAGGAGTTAGTATGTTTAATAAAGTGTCTCATTACGTGCGTAAATAATTCAGAATTCATCCAACCACTTGGGGTTGCTAGTCCTAGTGAACCAGGTGGTGCTCCTTTCATCATGTAATCCTTAAAATTCTTTCTGGGAAAGACAATGACCGGGGTAAAGCGATACCACTGGCTCCTATAATACAGCATGTAGTGACTAGCGTGCCTCGTTCTCCACTTGTAACCTTTCCAATACACTTTCTCCCAGTAGGCGCAATTACCTTTTGAGGTTTCTGTACAGTTGTGGTGGAGGTCTCATCTAGATTAAAAACTCTAGTTCCGTCAGCAAAAGCGGGGTTCCTGGAAAGTGCATTTTCAAGATTATCGAAAAATTTCTTGACATTTTCTTTATTAAAAGAAGTTGCTCGTGCTAGACTCGTTGCCTCTGGTTTTCGTAATGTAAGATCTTGATGCCTCTTTCTGAAGGCACGCAGCCATTCCTTACCAGCCAACTGCTCCTTCTTCCAGGATTCTGGTATTTTGATATTATTAAGCACAGCCATGTCATATGCGACTTTGCGTGTGTCGGTCGTAGTTAGTCCATAAAACATCAAAGCACAGTTTTTTAAATAATTTTTGAGAATGACTTCTTGGGGTGCCGAAAATATCCGGTTAACTCATAATTGGGAATCAATCGAATTTCATCGTTGGGCGAATTTTTCTTTTTTAAAGCGTACCGCCTTAGTGTTGGGTACGGTATATTTTTCTCTTGTGCAGCCTTTCGTATACTCATTCCTTCCGAAATAAGGACCAGTGCATCTCTCATTACAGCTTCTGAATGCGCTCCCACTTTTCTAACCGCTGTTTTATTCCGTGGCATACTATAAAAAAAAGTTTTATTTGGTGGTGTTGTAGAGTGAACCAGCCAAGGTACACAGTGAACCAGTGGTTCACTGTTGAACACATAATTTTGGTTCAGTGTGTACCTTTAGCACATGTCACAAATAAACCATCACAGAACAAAATCTCCTAAGACTATTTATGTTTTAATAGTGGTAAATAAACAAAAACTTAAACACCTTTTACTACATCAAACATTACAAAGCATAAAATTTTACCCAAAGTAGATATTAAACATTAAACTTACCTTAGAAAAGTTACTTTTAGCGGGAGAAATTAGAAATTCATAAATTATTCCAAGATGGACCACCTGTATTCGCCGGGATATAGTTGACAACTAAACCGTTTAACCAAACGTGGCTTTGGAACGTGTTTGGCGCGTGAAACTATTATGACGTAGTAGGTGGTAGGGGTGGTTCACTGTGTCTGGGTGGTTCACTGTTAAACAGTTGACCCTAAAGAAATTCTACTCAAAATTAAAAACGACAACACCGCTTGATTATGAAAGTAATGTTATTTATCGAATTCCATGTTCTGAATGTGATAAAGTTTATGTAGGACAGACAGGGAGATACCTCAAAACAAGAATATCCGAACATAAAAGAAGTGTAAAACCAGTAAGCTTAATAAATACAAACAACAAGACTGCCCTATCAGAAAATTTCGAAAATTTAGGACACCCTTTTAACTTTCATGAAACAAAAATTATTGGAAAACAAACTAATTACAAAAAACGAATTCTGAACGAAATGGTAGAAATAAAAAAAACCCTAATAGTGTCAACAAAAAACAAGACGTTGACAATTTAAGTACATCATACTTTAACATAATTAAATTTTGTCAACACCCTCTATAGCAATAAAAATATCTGCGAGGTGTAAATTTTAAAAAACTATAAATAAATCAAAATTCTACATTTTTTTAGAAGTGAAATATCGACTAATGGTATGCGAAGGTACAGACAAATAAATATATTTGTTTTAGTTCTAGCTAGGCCATGGTACGATCTCTTAAAATCCTTTATCTAATAGTTTTTCCTGTTTTAACTCTTTGAGGTACGTTAGGACAAAATTTGAACCACATATATTTTAGCCCCAGATGTACGCTGGGCCAAAATATAACCCACCTAATCTAATACATTTTTTGATGAAGTACGTCGGTTTATTTTATGTCCCGCGTTACTGGGGCGCGC
The DNA here is from genome assembly GCA_030620095.1 of Kuschelorhynchus macadamiae. Lineage (NCBI taxonomy): Eukaryota > Metazoa > Arthropoda > Insecta > Coleoptera > Curculionidae > Kuschelorhynchus > Kuschelorhynchus macadamiae. The sequence continues at coordinate 1,069,736 of JAUTXW010004711.1, forward strand.
TTGTAGTGTGAACTTACAAGTCTATTTAATAGAGGTCACTAGATGTTTTAGAATCTGGCTGATAGTTTAGTTATTTGTTTACGTTTTACAGCTACACGTTATTTGGAAAAAAAGGTAAGTTTTTTCTTATGTTGTCTTTTTATACTGTTTTGTTTTTTGCGAAACTTTGTTTAAATACTTTCTAAAGAACATGTTAGAGTATATAGTGTACCAAAATAAAAATTCGGGTCACTTGAAAAACACTTTTTTCTTTGTGGGTTGAATTTTGTACCGCCGTACATGAAAGGTTATTTTTAGGTATAACAAACCAAAAGGATCATTGGCAGCTAAGCCTGTAAAACTTTGCCCAGTTGAATTTGTTCATTTATTGTGGAGTAAGCGTATCACACAAAGGGTAAGCTATTAGTTTTGTCTAGTTTAGAATATTTCTGCATGGTGAATTGTCTTTAGATATGACGAGTAAACGGACTGAAGAGCCACTACCTTTTTGACTTCATGGTTGGAACGAAAGTGATTTTTATCAAGAAATTGATGATATCGAGAATTCGAATTTTGAATATGTTGGTATTCCATCAGATATTGGTTCGGATGATGACAGTGACTCTGGTGATAATCCTGAGGAGCCGGAGCTAAGTGCTAATCCACCTGAACATGTACTATTATCAGAAGAGTCCAATGAATGGGAACCGATGACTCAAAAAGAAATACAAAATATATTGGAATAAAGATACTACTCAAATACCACAACCTTTTGAATTTGAAGCTTATTCTGGACTAACTGAAGCTTCAAAAAAAGTGATGACAGATGAGATTATTGATCAGACAAATCTCTACGCTCAACAGAACCTTCAAAAAACTGGGTGATATTCCGTTATGTGAGCTCAAAAAGAAATACAAAATATATTGGAATAAAGATACTACTCAAATACCACAACCTTTTGAATTTGAAGCTTATTCTGGACTAACTGAAGCTTCAAAAAAATGTTGGTGAATGGACACTTTATAATATATTCAAATTATTAATGACAGATGAGATTATTGATCATATGGTATTTCAGACAAATCTCTACGCTCAACAGAACCTTCAAAAAACTGGTAAAGGCTATAAGCCAACAGATAATTCTGAAATGTGTACTTTTATTGGAATAAATTTGTTGATGGGAGTAAAAAGGTTGCCATCTTATCGCGATTATTGGAGTACACGTCCAATTCTACATGACAACTATATCAGTAAGTTATTGAATGTACACCGTTTTGGTTGGCTTCTTAGCAATATACACCCCAACGACAATAACCTTATGCCTGGTAGAGACACGGACAACTTTGATAAATTATACAAAATTAGACCTTTCTTGGAAATGTTGAAAACCAATTATCAATCTTGTTTGAGTCCTCACGAATACGTCGCAGTAGACGAATCGAGGATTAAATTTAAAGGCCGCTCTAGTCTCAAACAGTATATGCCTGCAAAGCCAGTTAAGAGGGGCTACAAAGTCTGGATGTTAGCAGATAAGACAGGTTACTGTTATGACTTCGACATTTATACTGGAAAAACTGGTTCTACAGTGGAGAAAAGTTTGGGAACTAGATTGGTCTTACAATTGACTGCAGGGTTAGAAAATAAGTACCATCGAGTATTCTTTGACAATTTTTTTGCAAGTATAAGTTTACTGAAACAACTACACGAGAAAAGGATATACGCTTGTGGTACTGTGAGGAGTAATAGGAAAGATATGCCCATATTTCTAGGAGACCATCGAGTATTCTTTGACAATTTTTTTGCAAGTATAAGTTTACTGAAACAACTACACGAGAAAAGGATATACGCTTGTGGTACTGTGAGAGGAGTAATAGGAAAGATATGCCCATAAATACATGAAGAGAGGAGATTGCGAATGATTTACAAGTGTAAATCTTTCTGCATTCAAATGGTGTGATAAACGTTCAGTTCATTTGTTATCAAATTTCCACAATCCAAATGAGACAACCGAAGTGAAAAGGAAATCCAAAGATGGTACCCTTGTCCAATGGCACTTACTGACTATAACAAAAATATGAACTCAGTTGACAAGTTTGATCAGATGCGAGCATTTTATGGGATCGACCGTAAAAGTAAGAAATGGTGGCATCGAATCATGTTTTTTTTTTATCGATGCTGCTGTTGTAAACGCGTTTGTGCTTTATACATTATTAGAAGACCAACCCAAAATGAAAATGAAAGAATTTCGCTTAGCCATTGTGGAACATTTGGTAGCAGATAAAATGGTATTATCTATACAGTCCTCATCAGACAATAGATTACCAGTTCCCGTGAAAAAACGTAAACCTTGCCAGCCAGAATCTATAAGATTGTCCCAAAGTGCTCATCAACCCATTCGTACAACACAGCGTAGATGCGCAGCTTGCAGTACAAAAGAATTTGAAACCCTTACGAATTGGAAGTGCAGTGTATGTCAAATTCCGCTTTGTTTGGGAAAAAATAAATCCTGTGTTCAAACGTACCATAGAAAGTAACATATGTCGTAGCAGTATGGTGTGACAAAAATGTACCTAGTGTTTTTTGAAAAAATATTTTAAAATTTGAGTTTTTTAATTTTTTTTTACTTTTAATAATATGCTCTGATTATGTTAATTTGCTTTTTTCTTAAAAATAATAAAAAAAGTATTTGCGTACCGCTAGTATTTTATTTTTGACGATTTTTCCGTACCGCAAAGAGTTAAATATATGTTCTAATTCGACGTGGAGTTCTGCCTTGTTTGTAAGTAGCAAATATCCTGATATTGTAGGAATTAGTGTATGATTGATTTTTAAAAATAAGTGTCTTTATGTATATGTATGTACTACTGCACGTCTTATAATAATAATTTTTAATCTAAATCTTTGTAAATTTCGTATTGTCTCATAAAAGAATTGTGAATGTTTCAATGTTTAAAGCTATTTAGTACGTTTCATTTTAATTATGTTAGTCTAATAATATTCCTCTAGATCTATAACCATTATGTAACTATTGTTAAATATGTAACGCGTGATGTAAACCATGTAAAATATTTTTATAGTCTTGAGGATGACCTTATATAGGTCGAAACATAGACTAGAATAAAATTCTGAGCTTCTAGAGATTTATTATTGACCAATTCCGACCAACCCTCCTGTACAAAATATCAATCTGAGGTCACGAATTAAGTAGAAAATAAATATATTATATTGAGGCCTAGAAAATGTATTGCATTGTTTTCTTCCATTTCGAGGGTAAATTTAATTTTTTGTTGTGGATTGAATTCAGGTGATTTAAAAATTGTTTTTTATTTCCTGTGAAGCAGACCAATATGTCATCCACGTACCTATACCAAAAAAAGATATCCTTTGCAAACGGTGTATTTAAAAAAATGTTCTTCAAAATGTGTCATAAAATTTTTTTCTAGTAATGGGCTTATAGGGGAGTCCATTGTTAAACTGTCTTTTTCTTTACAGTATCCCCAGTCAAATTCAAAGTAATTTTTGTTTATGCATAAAGTAAGCCTTTTTATGAAATCTTGGTGTATTACAGTGTGTATATGTTTCTTTGTAAGTATGTGGTTAATTCACTGGTCGACAAAAAACAAAATTTTGCTGTAACACAAGTCATAATAGCATAATTTAATAAAATGGGCCTAACCAAATACGAAAATGACAAATAGAAATAACAAACATAGAAAAAGACTCCAAGTCTCGGTCTCATTAAATTATAATTTTACAATTCACAACAAACATGACACGTGTTTCGCCCTTTCGAGCATCATCAGACCTACAAACAACAGAGAGAACCTTAGTAAATAATCACACTCACAAATCCTAAAACAATAACTTACAAATAGAATAAAACACACTAAAGCACAACAAAACAAACAACTACTTATACATATTTGATGGACATTAAAATGAGGTTAAGTCTCACGTGAATAAACAAAATAAAATATTAAAAAAAGTATTAAAAAAGATTCATGTCTCTAGACGGGATCGAACCCAGACCACCCGAGTGAGACACCGAAGCAACCACCCACAGGCCACTGGACTAGTGGAAGAAAAGAACCAAAAACTCTCACTCTATGAATTAGTGAATGAAATGAAGGTTGCCTACAATTATTATTACATTAAATTGTTAAATATTAGGGTTGGTTCAAAATTAAAAACATCGTTAACGCAAGTGAGAATGGGACTTTTTATAGCTTTGGTTATTTCCATTTTTTCTAGAAGGTCAAGCTTTTTCCCCTTCGGACATTCATGTAAAACATCAACGTCAGAAATGGAAAATTCATGACCTGACTCCAACAAATGATTGGCAAAGGCCGAAACAGTCTCAGTTACATCCGTATTTCTGAATTTGTTGACAAGGCTTAAATGTTCTCTCACCCTTGTGGAAATTTTTCGACCTGTTTGTCCCACATAGGTCGTGGAACATTCACTACAATTTAGTGCATAAACCCCAGATCTGGACAATTTATCGGTTGTGTCCTTTGTCCTTACTAAATGTCTCTTGAGAGTATTTACTGTTTTGAATGAAATATTGACATTTTTAATATTTTTAAAAAATTTTGCCAATTGGAGAGAAATACTTCCGAAAAAAGTAATGCACTTGAAAAAATTTGTCTCATCGCTAAGTTTTGAATTTATGACAGTATAGGACATTTTGTACTTGTTTATAAATTTGTAATATAATTTGGTGATGGACTCCAAAGGAAAACCGTTATTCATAGCAATCTGCATTATAATATCACGCTCCTTAGTAAACGCTTCCCTTGACAATGGTAAATTACACAACCGATAGAAAAAGGAGTTGAACGCGGCAAATTTATGTGTGTAAGGAGAGTTTGAAGCATACTGAATAACATTATCCGTGGACGATGTTTTCCGGTAAACCTCAAACTCTATCCTACTGTGTTTTCGAGATAGTAAAAGGTCAAGAAAGGGTAGCTTTCCTTCATCTTCCATTTCCAATGTAAACTCAATTTTAGGATGCAAGGAGTTAACGAATTGTAAAAACTCTTCCAACTGATTTCTGTTGCCATTCCACACAATGCAAATATCATCCACGTATCTTTTATATGCTGTTAGAAAGGAGGCAAAATAACTATTCATTATCCTGTTTTCCAAATTGTTCATGAAAACCTCACTCAGAAATGGCGACAAACAAGAACCCATAGCCAGCCCAGACCTTTGCCTATATAACTGTCCATTAAATTTGAAAAAATTTTGGTCTAAAACTAAGGTAAGAAGAGAAGTGAGGCCATCAACGAGTAACTGTGGCAAAGAAGATCTCGCCAATAAATCCCTTACCAACTGAATACAGTCTGCGGGAGGCACACTAGGAAACAAATTCTTAACATCCAATGAAACTAATAATGCTTAATTCTAACCTTAAGTATAATTTTTCCCACAACATCAATACTGATATTAAAGAAACTCTAGCTATAGAGGCCGAATGTATTATTCAAACGACCGACATTTCTAACAAAAATATATTACGGGCTAAAATAATAAATTTTCTGAACTCTAATTTTACGAGTGACACGGGCTGTAACTACAACAGAGCTCACCTAAAATCTCTGGCACATAAAATCAAATCCAACGATCTGATTTGCACCAAGGCCGATAAAGGCTCTTGTTTAGTAGTTATGGAAAGAACTGATTATGTTGACAAGGTTATTGGTTTCTTGAACTCTGGTGATTTTGAAAGAATAAACAGAGACCCAACAAACTCACTTTTTACGAGGTTAAAAAGTAGTCTGGACACATTTCTAACAACCTTAGAATATTTTAACATGACAAAAGATAAATTATATCCTATGAACCCTAAAACACCCTTACTTTATGGCTTGCCAAAGATTCATAAAGATGGCACGCCCATGAGGCCAGTGGTTTCATTTATTGATTCCCCATGCTACAAACTTTCAGCTTGGCTAAATAGAGTTCTTAGGGACGTAACGGGTTTTCATAGCACGTATTCTACCAGGAATTCCATCGACTTTGCCAATCACCTGAAAAACGTTGATATTCCGCACAATGCATTATTAGTTTCATTGGATGTTAAGAATTTGTTTCCTAGTGTGCCTCCCGCAGACTGTATTCAGTTGGTAAGGGATTTATTGGCGAGATCTTCTTTGCCACAGTTACTCGTTGATGGCCTCACTTCTCTTCTTACCTTAGTTTTAGACCAAAATTTTTTCAAATTTAATGGACAGTTATATAGGCAAAGGTCTGGGCTGGCTATGGGTTCTTGTTTGTCGCCATTTCTGAGTGAGGTTTTCATGAACAATTTGGAAAACAGGATAATGAATAGTTATTTTGCCTCCTTTCTAACAGCATATAAAAGATACGTGGATGATATTTGCATTGTGTGGAATGGCAACAGAAATCAGTTGGAAGAGTTTTTACAATTCGTTAACTCCTTGCATCCTAAAATTGAGTTTACATTGGAAATGGAAGATGAAGGAAAGCTACCCTTTCTTGACCTTTTACTATCTCGGAAACACAGTAGGATAGAGTTTGAGGTTTACCGGAAAACATCGTCCACGGATAATGTTATTCAGTATGCTTCAAACTCTCCTTACACACATAAATTTGCCGCGTTCAACTCCTTTTTCTATCGGTTGTGTAATTTACCATTGTCAAGGGAAGCGTTTACTAAGGAGCGTGATATTATAATGCAGATTGCTATGAATAACGGTTTTCCTTTGGAGTCCATCACCAAATTATATTACAAATTTATAAACAAGTACAAAATGTCCTATACTGTCATAAATTCAAAACTTAGCGATGAGACAAATTTTTTCAAGTGCATTACTTTTTTCGGAAGTATTTCTCTCCAATTGGCAAAATTTTTTAAAAATATTAAAAATGTCAATATTTCATTCAAAACAGTAAATACTCTCAAGAGACATTTAGTAAGGACAAAGGACACAACCGATAAATTGTCCAGATCTGGGGTTTATGCACTAAATTGTAGTGAATGTTCCACGACCTATGTGGGACAAACAGGTCGAAAAATTTCCACAAGGGTGAGAGAACATTTAAGCCTTGTCAACAAATTCAGAAATACGGATGTAACTGAGACTGTTTCGGCCTTTGCCAATCATTTGTTGGAGTCAGGTCATGAATTTTCCATTTCTGACGTTGATGTTTTACATGAATGTCCGAAGGGGAAAAAGCTTGACCTTCTAGAAAAAACGGAAATAACCAAAGCTATAAAAAGTCCCATTCTCACTTGCGTTAACGATGTTTTTAATTTTGAACCAACCCTAATATTTAACAATTTAATGTAATAATAATTGTAGGCAACCTTCATTTCATTCACTAATTCATAGAGTGAGAGTTTTTGGTTCTTTTCTTTACTAGTCCAGTGGCCTGTGGGTGGTTGCTTCGGTGTCTCACTCGGGTGGTCTGGGTTCGATCCCGTCTAGAGACATGAATCTTTTTTAATATTTTTTTTTAATATTTTATTTTGTTTATTCACGTGAGACTTAACCTCATTTTAATGTCCATCAAATATGTATAAGTAGTTGTTTGTTTTGTTGTGCTTTAGTGTGTTTTATTCTATTTGTAAGTTATTGTTTTAGGATTTGTGAGTGTGATTATTTACTAAGGTTCTCTCTGTTGTTTGTAGGTCTGATGATGCTCGAAAGGGCGAAACACGTGTCATGTTTGTTGTGAATTGTAAAATTATAATTTAATGAGACCGAGACTTGGAGTCTTTTTCTATGTTTGTTAATAAAACTAGGTCTCTTTGAGCAATATGGACAATTTCTTCGATTTGACAAATAGAAAGTCGTAGCACGTAGGGTTTTCTTGTTAGAGTTGTAGAACCATATCGAATATTACTTAAACTTAAAACAATAATTAAACTTTATTTTTTCCGTTTATGAGGTGTCCTGTCTTCTCTTTTCAAAAACCAACAGTAGTCACCCATCATGGCTGGATCCCATCGTCCGTTGTTCTGATATCTTGGTGAAACCTTTCACCCTGCTCGTCACTAACAGCTCCCACATTTTTAGGAAAAAATGACAGATGAGAATGGAGGAAGTGAATATAAATGACATTCTGGCACCAAGCGCTTTACAGGCATCTAAGAGTTCATTAACTAATTGTTCATAATTTTCATTCATATTGTTGCCTAAAAATCCTCTTACTACATTAACAAATGAATTCCATGCACTAAATAAGTCACATTTAAAATAAAACTTATGTGTTTATGTATATGTCTACTGTCACAAAGTAACGGACGACTTCATTAAATCTTTTTTTTTATATTTTACAATAACGGATATATTAATCTTTTTTTACTGTCGTTTAGATCACCCCGCATAAGAGGTACTAAAATACAAAAAAAAACAAAAATATAACAACTTTTTCCACCTCAAACCAAACTGAAGACAAATTGTCCTATTCTATACTAACATTAGCCAAATATATTTTAGATTTCATGTACAATAGTTCGGTTATGAAGGAACAAGACATGAAAATAAGCGAAAAATGCAGTTGTTTGCCATCATGTGAAAGCGTTTCTTACTCTCCAGAATCATCAAGGGGGATCTTGGATGCTTCATTCTGTACAAATCAGTTCAGCATATAGTAGGTTTTTAATATATATTTATTTCTTTTACATGTATCAAATATTCTATATATATATATATATATATATATATATATATATATATATATATATATATATATATATATATATATATATATATATATATACGAAACCCGTTCACTAAAAGTTTTTGATGATGCCATTTAGATAAAAATTTCAAATTTTGGGATTAAGGTAAGGTCAAGCGGTACTTCTTTCCTGAAATGTTTTCAACTTCCTGTCACTTCCGGTTTAACCGGAAGTTGGTATCAACTTTCTTATTTTAAATGGAAAACCCTGTATTTTATGATATTTTTGGATTCTACGGAGAATTTTAATGCTATTTTATGTAGCATGTCCTATACCTAGCTTCAAGCGTTATTTATATATTTGACCTTGAACCGAAAATGAGCCTTCGTGGTACCAAATTTTAAAATCTCATATTTTTGTAAGTTTTGAAGATATAATCTTCATATTTTGCAGACGATCGGTAAATAATCTTAGGTTTCTGTTTTTTTTTATTGAATTTGTCTATTTTTATACAGGGTGTCCTAAATTCAGCGGCAAACATTCACATTTTCAAAGCCGTTAAAGTCCGTTTTTTTAAATGGGACATTCTATAACTTTATGCACTATCAAATGTAGAATTTCATTTTTTATCGAACTGTATTAAAGTTCCCTATACCTATTCGTAACCATTTTCGAAATAATTGGGTTTTATAAAAATATCGTACGTATTTGCTTAAATGTTTACATGTTCCAATGGTGAGCCATGGAAAAACAACTGAGATCCAATATCCAATATGACAGATGATTAGTATGCGTTATTTATCGAAAGCTGTCAGTGATCAACTAAATCTTCTAAATCGAAATGGAAGAATACTCAAACGCTGATACTCTCAATCTATTTTATATTCATGGAGAATGTTATAAAATTTTGGAGAGAACGTGTCGTGTGTTTAATGAACGCCACCCTGATTTGCCGGCAATGAACAAGTCAAAATTGAAGAGGATTGAAACGAACTTTTTGCGTTTTGGTAAGGTTAAAGTTACAAAAAATGTTCCGAAACCAGTGACAAATGCCGAAAATAACGTAATAAACACAGTAGCTTATTTCCACGCAAACCCGCAAAGTTCAATATCGTCTGCAGAAGATTTGGGAATTTCTTATTCATCTGTCCAAAGAATCTTGAGCGAACATCATATGCACCCTTATTCCTTCCAAAACGTGCAAGCCTTGAAACCTGGTGATGACATACGACGAGTAGAATTTTGTGAATTCATGTTTTTGAAAATTCAAAAGGACCCTCAATTCCCTTCAAAAATATTTTGGACCGATGAAGCGTAATTTTCTAGAGAAGGAATAACAAATAGAAGAAACGAACATTTCTGGGCAGCAGAAAATCCGCACGCTTTACGCGAAACGCGTTCTCAAGAGAGGTTTATATATTATTATTTATTTCAATGTTTTCGGTATAGTATTAAATGATCAGATGCGGTACTGTATTTATGAAGACAATTTAAACAGTGATAAGTATTTGGAAATTCTACGAGGGACGGTTTCTGAATTTATAGAAGAAATTCCTATTGGTGAGCTGCAAAATTATTGGTATCAATTAGATGGGGCACCAGCACATAATTCCGCTGCAGTTTATCTCCAATTATCTCGAATTTTTGAAGATCGCTGGATTGGTCCCAATGGCCCTTGCAGATAGCCCCGCGATCGTCTGATTTAACACCCCTAGACTTTTATTTATGGGGATTTATCAAAGGTAAAGTCTATGCTTCCCCAGTAAATAACCAACAAGATTTACTGGACAGGATACGAACAGCTTTTACCGAATTGGAAAACGGACAAATTCAACGGGCCACAGCAACTGTACAAAGAAGAATTGAAATGTGTCTTCAAATGAACGGACAGCATATAGAACATTTGTTATAATTTAATTTTATTATTTTATTTATTTATTGTTGATTGTTAGATTGCTATAATTTTTAAGTTCACTAAAACAAGTTTAGAACAGTCTCGAACTTAGTAGATATGGTTAAAAATAATGTAAACAATTTATTATATTTTTTATAACTTTAACTTTTTTTCCGAAACGAAAAAATTTCGTTTCAATCCTCTTCAATTTTCTCTTGTTCATTGGCGATAAATGAGGATGTTTTTCATTAAAAACATGGCGCGTTCTCTCCAATATTTTGTAACATTCTCCGCGAATATAAAATAAATTGAGAATATCAGCTTTTGAGAGTTATTTTATTTTAATTTAAAAGTTTCAAATCAGCTGTCATGTTGAATAGAAAAGCACAACAATTTTTTTTCCGTGGCTTACTACGGGAAGGTGTAAGCATTTAGCAAATACATATGATAGTTTAATAAAAACCTGGTTATTTCGAAAATGGTTACGAATAGGTATAGGGAACCTTAATACAGTTCGATAGAAAATTAAATTCTACATTTGATAGGGCATAAAGTTATAGGGTGTCCCATTTAAAAAAACGAACTTTAGCGGCTTTGAAAATGTGAATGTTTGCCGTTGAATTTAGGACACCCTGTATAAAAATAGATTAGATAAATATGTATACATATATTTACAGCAAATTGAACAATATTTGTCGATTTTAAATCTAGTAATATATATCTCGAAATTGATTACATTTCGACTTCTAACTCGGACTTATTAAATTAAGACTAAGATTTCGGAATTTAGTTAAAGTGTGTTTGTTGTTTTTCTACACTTTATTGTAATAAGGTTGCTATACAGAAAGTTTGTGGGTTTAACATTGTACAAGGTGGTTTTTTTTTCGTTGATATTATAGGATATAGGCTGAACCGTAACAGATACAAAAACTAAGATATGTATCCCGTTCTCTTCTTTAGTGTTTAGTTTAATGGCGTGGTCAGATCTACCCTAACTGGATTAGTTTAGAAAATACAGGGTGATTCTCAAAATCTCCCGTTTCTTATTATCTTTTATTACTAGGTTATTTATCACAGGTTCATCTGCGGCTAATATGGCTATTATTCTTTAATCGAACATCACATAAGATATTGGATCGCTTTTTGGGGATTTTGTAACTACCAATTGCTAAATTCCATCTTTGTTCTCCAAAAAAGGTCACTGCGCTACATATGTAAAGCTAAGTTTAGTGAACACTGTAAACCTCTTTTCATACGGGAAGAAATTTTGACTGTCATTTCTTTTATCTTGGAGACTTGTTGCTTGCAAAAAATTTAGGAACTTTTCTAGACATAGTGCTTATACTACCCGTAACAGTAACAGCGTTCCTCTCCCAATACCCAAATTTGCTTTAACTAAAAACTCATTGGTTTATGAAAATGTTAAGATCTACAATCACTTGCCTAGAAACCTAAAATTAATTACTGTTGAAAAGTCGTTTAGACGGACTCTCAAAAACATTCTTATGTTAAAGCCATACTACAACCTGTAGGAATTTTATGATAACCCTCTATGATAGTTAATCTTTATATTATTGACACATTTGTTATTATACAGATGTATAGTTTTTATTTTAATTATTGATTGTTGTCTATTGTTTTGTTATTATTATATTTGTTTTATCTGTATATTTTTTAAGCCTTTCAATGAATAGTTTACTTTTTTTAACATAGTGTAAGTTATTCCGTAAGGTATTATAGAACATTTTTATTTTTAAGGTTGCTTTGTCAATGAGACATGTTTTTCTGATGATAATAAAACTTATTTTGTTTGTTTGTTTGTATGGAGATAACAAAAACATTGAATACAAAAGTTTTATGACTTTTTACGTAAAATCCAGGGGCGTACTTAAAAAATATAGATGTTTTAATTTTTGAGATATTATCAAAAGTAGCATTTTCTTAAATCGGACACCCTATATCTAAGTATCTAGAAAAAGTGCATCGTTTGTTGCGATTGCAACAATATATAATACCTAATATTTTTCTTTGTCCTAAATAGCCAAAATACCAAAAAAGACATTTTTTTTTAGTTGGCCACGGATTGAATCATTATTATTTTATTTTATAATAGGTATCTTAAAAACTCAGTTACCGAGAATATTAAAACATTGATAAACCAAAACATCTACAAAAAAATTATAATAACAACTCAACACATATCTTGAATACTGAACGATTAACATAGTTGTTTAATCACAAAAGGTGCTAAAATTGTCTTCCATTCGGCTCGATGCATTTTTGAACTAGGCTTGCAACTGAACGAGTTGAATTTTTAGCACTCTTTCAATGCAATAAATAAAAGTTGCTCTAAGTTCTTCTAAAGTATTACTTCGGGTTTTATATACTTCATTCTTGATAAATCCCCAAAAATAAAAGTCTAGTGGCGTCAGGTCGGGGGACCGCGGAGGCCATTTGTTTGTTCCATATGTACCAAACCAATTTTTGCCGAAATTGACAGTTAGTAAGTGCCTTACCATATGGCTGTTATGGGCTGGGGCACCGTCTTGTTGTAGATAAACATTATTTCTTGCAGCTAATGGCATGTTATCAAACTCGTTTATTACACATTCTTTCAAAATTTGGATGTATCCTTCAGCATTCAAATTTTCATTATTAATCCTGTAGTTAAGGACTCTATTTTGATACATGGTGTCCCGAATTGCAGTGTCCAAACTTTAACAGCGCATTCTGCATTCAAAATAAGCCCCAATTTTCTATATAAACATATATAGGGAAATGCTTCGTTTTCGAAATACAGGGTGTTAAAGTTTTAAGAAAAAAATTGTTTTTTAGTCATAACTTTTTTATTACTTGAGATATTGTTATTAAATTTGGTAAACAGCCTTGGAGTAACAAAAGGCATTTTTTTTATTTGAAATATTTTTTAATTTTTCATCAGTGGCGTCCGTACGGGATTTTTTATTGAATATTCTTGAAGAAAAAATGGTACTCTACTGCTTTTTCTGAAAACTAAAATCATTCCTAAAATCCCCCCACTTAGTTTGGAGCAAATTTGATTCCTTGTCTTTTTTTCGTTCGGTGTAAGGATTTCGAGTAAAAAACTAAAAACCATTTTTATGTATGGCATAGTTAAAATTTCCATTATTGTTAATTTCAGTAGCAAAACCTTTAAGGTGGGATTGTAACAGCAAGTTTTTAAAATTATTTGGTTTCCGATATTTATTTCATGCATTCCGGGTGAGTTCATAATTTCTGAACAACGTATGTAGGGTTTCTAAAATAAAAGCTTGTCTGACAACTAAGGAGAGATGACGTCATCGACCCGTTGTAATGGAGATTTGCATTATGTTTGGGTTATCAGGGTGATATCGCAGAAGTTAGCAGGCAACCTATTAAAATCTAATGTCCTTGGTACTTACCATCATTCCTTCATTGTCGACTCTTGGTATGCCATGATTGCATTTTTGTGATAATTGAACAATTGCTAGGTTCGTCTTTAAAGTATGACAGATGAGTTTATAATTCTAAAATCGTCGATTCATTTTGTAAAACGGTAATTAGAATTAATTCAATTTTGAAGATGATACTTCATTTTACAGAAACTACTCTTTATTAACTAAGTTCGTAATTAAAAACTAGAATTCATAACTTTTATTAACTTAGATCGTGAAAAAAATTTATAGAGCACTTTAAATATCATTAAGGATTAATGTGGGCCTTAAAATTCACAATAATTGCTCAAAATGAACTCCTCTAACTTCGACACATTTTCGGCATCTGCTCTTAACTGTGTCAGTGGCATGGCGTATAAAATTCGTATTGGCTCGCAAAGTTTCACAGGCTTGCTCTATCCTTAGAATCAGTTCTTCTCTTGTATGAACTGGTCTGGAATAAACTAAATTTTTCAAATAACCCCACACAAAGAAGTCGACAGGTGTGAGGTCAGGGGAACGTGGTGGCCAGGCTGTAGCTCCTAATTGTCCAATCCACCGTTCTGGATAATTATTATTTAACCACTCGCGATTTACAAGTGCAAAATGCGCGGGAGCCCCGTCCATTTGAATCCAGAATTCGTTTCTAAGATTTAGAGGAATATTTTCTAGATATTGAAATAACTCATTTTGCAGAAAATCATTAAATGACTGTCCATCTAGGCGTGGTGGTAGAATATGGGGCCCGCAAAAAATTTCATTTATTACACCACACCAAATATTAACAGAAAATTCTTGCTGAAATGCTCTAGTTCGTACAACAGTGGATTGTCATGGCTCTAGATTCGTAAATTATGGAAATTTAATGTGGCTTCATCAGTCCATAAAATTTGTTTTGAGAAGTTCTCGTCTTCCTCTATTTGGCGCAAAAACCAATTGCAAAAACTGACACGTTTTTCGGCATACCAGGTTGTAAGTTTTGAACTGGCTGCACCTGAAATGGCTTCCTGTGATCTTTCCTCAAAACGCGAGGAACCTTATTTTTAGAAACAAAAACTGCGTTGCCTTATAAATTATGAGCTGCTCTTCGTAGGTTTAATGTCCTATCGTTGTCAAACTTATTTAAAATTACGTTTCGATATTGTTCATTTCTCCTACCTTCGTTTCTCGGATTCTTTTTGAGTCCAAAATTCCTAAACATTAAATGCGTTTTAATGAAAACTTGTTTGCAAGGTAATCTTCTATTTGGAAATCTTCGTTGGTATTCCCGTACTGCTGCATTTGCATTTCCATTACAGAAACCATAAACGAAATGAATATCAGCATACTCAAAGTTACTGAATAACACCATTTTGAAATCACTAGTTAGACTGATAATTACCTTTTTGTATAAACTGTAATGTACCTGACATTTATTTACTCTAAAAACTCAAATGTCACACTTTAAAGACGAAACTAGCAATTGTTCAATTGTCACAAAAATGTAATCATGGCATACCAAGATGTTAAAGGTTTTGCGACTGAAATAATTAACAATAATGGAAATTTTAACTACGCCATACATAAAAATAGTTTTTAGTCTAATCGACTCGAAATCCTGGCATCGCAGGAAAAAAAGGCAAGGGATCAAATTTGCTCCAAACTGAGTGAGGATTTTAGGAATGATTTTTGTTTTCAGAAAAAGCAGTAGCGTACCATTTTTTCTTCAAGAATATTCAATAAAAAATCCTGTACGGACGCCACTGATAAAGAATTAAAAAATACTTCAAATTAAAAAATGCTAGAAAGGTTATAGATGCCATTGTTTATGTATCATTGCACATCGAAACAAAACACTTTTATTCAGAATTTCAAGAGGGGTCAAGACGCGCATGGATAATCCGCAGCACGGACAATCGGAGTTTTACTGAAATTTGATGTAATATATAATATAATTTCTTTAACTCGATAATTCAGCCGGTGTTTTAAAACAAAAATTTAACTGTAATGTAACTGTAAAATGAATAAAGCATATTTTTAAATTCATTCACCTATTCACATGGACATAAATAAGTGACACTGTTCATTAATTAGATTACTCAAATGCTGTTTACCAAATTTAATAACAATATCTCAAGTACTAAAAAAGTTATGACTAAATAACAATTTTTTTCTTGAAACTTTAAGACGCTGTATTTCGAAAACGAAGCATTTGCCGATATGTTTATATAGAAAATTAGGGCTTATTTTGAATGCAGAAAGCGCTGTTAAAGTTTGGACACTGCAATTCGGGACACCCTGTATAGTGCTACCCACACATGAAACCCAAAGCGTCCTTGTTGTACCCTAGCGGCCGCGGCGGTCTGATGCGGATTTATGTTTGACCAATATCGATTGTTATGTCGATTAAAATTTCCTTCGCTAGATATACAAGCTTCGTCAGTATATATTACATTTTGAAAAAAATTGCGATTCCTATTACAAATACCAATGACAAAACTCTAAACACCGTTCTTCATCTCCAGGATGTAAGTTATGAACTTTCCTTATTTTATACGGTTTATACTTATGCTTTTTTAACGTTTTTAAAACTTTAGATTTACTTATGCCAATGTCGTTGTTAATATTACGGCTAAATACTAGGATCAGCAACAATACAAGCTAATATATTTATTTCATCTCTTTCTCTATTTTCCTTATTGTAACTTGTACCTCTTGGTTTTGCAAATGATGACGCACTTAAGTTGTCATATATTCTTTGAAATATTTGTTTGTCTGGCTGTCGTCGTTCCGGGTAACGCTCAAAATATAGGTCTAAAGCTGCGCCTTTATTTTTATTACTCTGAATATAGCACTCAAATATATTTAACTTTTCGTAGTTTTGTAAAACCTTCATTTTGGACCTTTTTTAAAAAATATAATCGAAAACAGTGTTATTTAATTTTATGACATATTAACCAACAAAAACATACGCATAAAGAATTCAGTCCAGGGCCAACTAAAACTTAATGTTTTTTGGTATTTTAGTTAATTAGGACAAAGTAAAATATCAACTATTATATATTGTCACAAGAAAAAATGCAATTTTTTAAAGATACTTAGATATAGGGTGTCCCATTTAAGAAAATGCTACTTTTGATAATATCTCAGAAATTAAAGCATCTATACTTTTTCTAAGTACGCCGCTGGATTCTACGTAAAAAGTCATAAAACTTTTGTATTCAAAGTTTTTTTTATCTCCATGAATAACCGAGTAATAAAAGATAATAAGAAACGGAAGATTTGAGAATCACCCTGTATTTTCTAAACTAATCCAATAGCGTTTCTTTGTATCTATTACCGTTCAGCCTATACCCTACGAAAAAAACCACCCTGTACAGGGTGTTCCAGCGAGGACTATTTTCGACCTTCTTTGTATTTTGGAAAAATTCAAAATAGCCAATCGATGTATTTTTTCTTGTAGAATCCAAAAATGTCATCGAAAAAATATTTGAACCAGAAACAAAAGAGTTACGCTATGCATCAGGTGTTTTTTAAATGGAATGTATCGTTTTTTATACGATTTTTGGAAAGAGTGATTTTTTTTATGTCCGTTCTGATTAAATGATTTGATTTTGCGATAGCTGTTTATATTACATTTTAATGTTTCACAAACTAAAATTTTAGCTTCACCTGTTTAAAATATACGATAGGTTGGTATAGGTGATCAAGGTAAAATGACGTTTGAATGCTTTGTCAATAAAAATTGACATTATTTTAATTAATGTCGAAGTCTTCACCTAAAAAATATATATTTGACTCTGATCGAAATGAAATACTCTTTGGACGAGAGACTACAGATTGTTATGCTATTTTACAAGTGCCAAGAAAATGCAAGAGAAGCAAGAAGAAGATTTATTGCAAATTTTCATAGAAATATATCCATCAATACAATTCTAAGGATAAAAAACCTATTTGAGGAAAATAAAACTTTACATGATAGAAAAAGAAATTCAATAAAAAATAATTATTAAATAATAAAATAAAACTACTAATAACATAAGTTTTCAATGTGACCGCCGTTTTTTTCGAAACAACATCGATAACCCCTTTGTAGCCTTTCTAAACTTGCTGTTACAATATGATTTTCCTGGTTAAGGCGGTTTATTTCATCGACAATTTTTCCCATGATCTCTTGAATATTTTCGTTTCGTTGTCTGTATACGACGTTCTTCAAATGGCCCCAAAGAAATGTATCCAAAACTGAGAGGTCGAGGCTATTGGGCGGCCAATCATATGTTCCATTTCGCCCTATCCATTCGTTATGGCGCCGATTTAAAAATGGAACCACATCATGCACGGCATGAGGAGGCGCCCCATCATGTTGCCAAGTCTTCCAAAAAATTTTCAATTTCGTTTTCTAAAAACTCATAATATCTGTCGGCCCAGTGGTGACTATTATGTCTGTTGAATACTCCCGATGTTGTGAAAGTAGCTTCGTCGGTCCACACAATATTTTTGAATAAATCAGGGTCTTCGTTTTCTTGCCGAATTACCATTTGAGAAACAAATTGGAAGCGAAGTTCTTTTTGTGCCGGTGTTAGGTGCCGAAGTGGAAGGATACAAAAAGGCCTAAATTTATGAATTTTCAGAGTCCTGTGAACAGTCCCTCGGGTAACTCTTCTGCGCCTTACACCGCCACCGTACTGAACTTCCCGAACTGCATCCGAAATAGATTCGGTTGGATTAACTTGAAAATAATTTATAATGGCCTGGTCTCGATTTCTTCTTCTTTGTATATTTCTTTTTCTATCATGTAAAGTTTTATTTTCCTCAAATAGGTTTTTTATCCTTAGAATTGTATTGATGGATATATTTCTATGAAAATTTGCAATAAATCTTCTTCTTGCTTCTCTTGGATTTTCTTGGCACTTGTAAAATAGCATAACAATCTGTAGTCTCTCGTCCAAAGAGTATTTCATTTCGATCAGAGTCAAATATATATTTTTTAGGTGAAGACTTCGACAATAATTAAAATAATGTCAATTTTTATTGACAAAGCATTCAAACGTCATTTTACCTTCATCACCTATACCAACCTATCGTATATTTTAAACAGGTGAAGCTAAAATTTTAGTTTGTAAAACATTAAAATGTAATATAAACAGCTATCGCAAAATCTAATCTTTTAATCAGAACGGACATAAAAAAAATCACTCTTTCCAAAAATCGTATAAAAAACGATACATTCCATTTAAAAAACACCTGATGCATAGCGTAACTCTTTTGTTTCTGGTTCAAATATTTTTTCGATGACATTTTTGGATTCTACAAGAAAAAATACATCGATTGGCTATTTTGAATTTTTCTAAAATACAAGGAAGGTCGAAAATAGGTCCCTGTTCAGTCCTCGCTGGAACACCCTGTACAGGGTATCTCATTTTCAACACTTTTGCCTTCTTCGTCTTGCCAGCAAATATGGATACACCAGATCCAAGTCTGATGCTTAAAAAATTTTGCAAAAATATAAGTATCGCTTATATAAATTCCACATAGTTCAACATTTATACTCCAGTGGTACAGATACAGATGAATCTTTTGACAGACTCGTCATCTGGTCCGATAAATCTTATTTTTCAGCTGTGGGAATTTTCAATTGCCATATGTAATACAAGAAACTGGTCTGTAAAAAATTCCCATTTAATTTTTCAGAGAGCCCAACAAAGATGCTTTGGGGTTGGGGGCTCGTGTTTCATTTTTGGAAGACGCATAGTCTATAGAATTTTTAAAGAAGGTCTCACAGCGCGTGCGTACCCATAAATCCTTGAAGAAGTTATTCCACAAGTGATGAAAAACGTCCAGGTTGGTCCAGTAGCGAGGCCACCAAGATACCCTTATTTAAATCCCTTCGATTTTTATCTATGGGGGCATTTAAAGGAGTCTGTATACAATACGCCAGCATAAACATATGAAGACATTTACAATGCATTAAAATGGCACTTGTAACAGATAAAATCCAGTATTTGTGGCAGAGTAAGATTTTGCGCTGACGATTGAGCGCTTGTAATGTCGTTGATGATGGCCATTTGCAGCGCTTGATGTGACTTATTCTGGTAAATAATTTAAACTAAGGACCTTAAAAATTTATTTTAAGAAAAAAAAAGATCTCAGTACGCTACATAATCAAATTGCGCTTTTTTCCTAAAAGTAATCTATAACAAGAGGTAACTTTTAAAAGGCAGCCTACATAAATATACTAACAAAAGATAAAAAGTTAGTGGAGCACTTTTTTTTAGAAAATTATTGCGACAGTCCACACGCAAGCCCCTGGTGAAGCTGTCCATGCGTTTTTATCAGTGATATGTGTATTAGTTTAAATACCTTTCCACCTCAAATTTTCGTTCGAACTGCTACAGTCCTTTTGAAGAAATTTAAAATAAACTAAAAAAAATATATAAAATCTTGTATCTCAGAAACGAAGCGTAATCAAACCCATGTTGATCTGGACTTTTAACTTTATTTTCGATCAAAATACAAGAGTTCTGACCACACTACACCACGACTTGTTACGTTCTGGACGCGCATTTCGCTAACCAAGTTAGCATTTTCATCAGATGATATAAGGCCCTCTGTCTTTATTTAGTGCTCTCTTATCACACTTCATTATTTCTGTACTCTCAAATGCATCCAATAATCTATTATTAGATACATTTTTAATTAACTTAAGTTTATTTATTCCTATTTGGTGATTGTTTTCTATGTATCTAATAATAGATTATTGGATGCATTTGAGAGTATAGAAATAGTTAAATGTGGTAAGAAAGCACTAAATAAAGACAGATGGCCTATTCCCTATAGTCCCCTCTATTGCTTACTTGACAACGGTGCAGTCGGGTGCAGTGTGACCACATTTACCTATAAATAGTCTAGGTTAGGATAGGTTACTTTGGTTTATATCATCTGCTGATAATGCTAGTTTGGTTAGCGAAACGCGCGTCCAGAACGTAACAAGTTGTGGTGTAGTGTGGTTAGAACTCTTGTATTTTGACCTTCTCTCTGTATAATGCGTAATCACAATGATAATGTTATAAATAAACAATTTAATTATTGCAGTTCTGGAACGAACCTGGAGAAACATACCATCATCAGAGTATTTTTTAATGATTTGCTGGGTACGAGGCATCGCAAAGACGTTGTTTTTACATGGCATACCCTTATGGGTAAGTCACAAGTTAAATACCTAACTTGCTAGAACAATATATAGATATTAGGTGTCACTATCATCATCAATTCTTATAGAATCAAAATTGGCAATTAAACAACTACAGAAAAATAAACAATAAAATACTTATAATTGTTATAATCAGGGCAATCCATTCAGCTCTGTCGTCTTGTATATAATTATGAGGTACTATAAAAATTCTCGATATTTTTTAGGTTACTTTGGCGGAATATTGGGACTGTTTACTGGATTTAGCTTCGTTTCAATAGCAGAGATAATTTATTTCTGTTTAATACGTAATTTGAACAGCACCAAGAGCAAGAAAATAGAAGACAAGTTACAGGACAACGTAGCAGCAAAGTTTGGCCCTCAGAAATTCCTGAGGCCAGCTTAGAAAAAACTGACAGCAATGACATAATATGTAATATACAAAGTAATGTTTCGTTCAGTTAATTTGGCATACTGAAGTATAATATTAAGCTACACGATATACAGGATCGCTGGTATGTGTGGAAAGGGTAGATTATTTCTGTTTGAGAAACGCTGTTGTCAAACACTTTTGAACAAAAACTTTAACCCCGGCTAAAATGCCTCGCTCTCTTTAAGAATTTATTTCTATACTCTCTGAATACAAGTCGTAACGCATCAAATTCAGTTTAAGTCCGCTAAATCAATCCTCTAGGCAAAAGTGTTCAATGTTACTCGCATGAAATTCAACCAAATATCACGGGGAAACATTCTGCGAAAAAATTTATATATAAAAAACAACTTTTTGCATTTCATTCAACTACACCTAATGCCGCCAAACGCATGCCAAAAGAGACTGCTAGTATAAAAAACACTATTTAATACTTAAAGGCAGTAGCGTAACTTCAAATTTGGGGCCCCCCCCGCAGGATTTTTTTGGGGCCCTTATATTAAAATAAAAAAAACACACTAAAAAACATAATATATGTATATTTGTTTAGGTATACCAAAATATCATATATTTTGATATAAAAACAAAAAATAAACTTTTTCCACATAAGAAAAAATAAAAATAAGGAAACATAAAAAAAAACATTACAAAATAAATCAACGCAGAAAACAAAACTTAATTATTACTAAAACAAAACTACCTAAATTTTAAAAATAAGACTTTTTCTAATAAAAATATAATTCAAATTAAAATAAATTAATAGGAACAAATAAAATGTAAAAAGGAACAAATACAAATGAGGTAGAGAGATTAAACAAATTTTTTTCTCCTTGTTTTAAAATTGGCAAAGGCGTAAATCAAATCTTTCACGTCCATTTTTTTGGCTTCTTCAGCCTCAATCCACATAAGAAAAAATAAAAATAAGGGAACATAAAAAAACATTACAAAATAAAAACGCAGAAAACAAAACTTAATTACTAAAACAAAACTACCTAAATTATAAAAATAAGACTTTTTCTAATAAAAATAAATTAATGGGAACAAATAAAATGTAAAAAACAAATTAGAGAGATTAAACAAATTTTTTTCTCCTTGCTTTAAAATTGGCAAAGGCGTGAATCAAATCTTATACGTCCATTTTTTTGGCTTCTTCAGCCTCAATAGCTAGCATTCCCAATGCATTTAGCCGAGACTGAGTCATGCTTGTGCGCAAAAAACTTTTTATAAGTCTTAGTTTGGAAAAAGAACGTTCGGCGCTGGCGACGGTAACAGGTAGAGTTAAAAATAAAACTATTACCGCAATAACTTCAGTAAAACTGGAACTTAGATCTGGATTTTTTACTATAATTAACTCTAACAAATCTCTAATATTATCTAATTTAAGCAATTCAGATTGAAAGGTCTTCTTAAAAAGAACAAGTTGAAGGGCAAACGCAGCACTTATATCTTCTTTGTATTTATTTTGTACGTTATTTGCCTTTTCAATAATTTCTGTGTCAGATAATTTTATTAATGTGTGAGGTTCAAGAAATGAAAAAAAGTTATTAATCTCTGCCATTCCCTTAAACCTTGCAGTTAACTGTTGGATGAAAATATCCACTACTCTTATACATTTATTCTAAACATTTCTTCCGCGCTGTTAAATCGATAATCTATTGAAAGCTCATCAAAGTGTTTTTTTATTATTCTTGTGCGTTTAGTTAAAAAGTTAGTATTTTCTATTTTCATTTTATTACAAAACTCTTTTGCTTCCGACATTATATTTGAAAATTCGTCTCTAAGACTGACTGCTTTGGTTAGACAGTTTTCTAAGAGTTTTGCAGCTTGACTAAGGTCTTGCCTAATAGCCTGCAATTGTTTTGAAGGCATATCAGTGATTTCCAGAACTTTAGTAACTAAAATTAAAGTCAGTATGAATTCAAAACTTTCTATTTTTTCCTTTAAAGAAAATGCTTGGTCACGCTCTTCTTTTTTTAAGCTTTCAAAATTAATTTTATCTAAGGCTTTTATAATGTCAAGAATGCGCAATTTAAACCCAGTGCAGGATAGTACCAGACCTGCCCAACGAGTTGGATTTAATTTTTTTATAGTTACTTTGGACTCTCCTGTAATGTGTGTTAAAATATCCCACCTATTGATACTTAGTCCAAAAAATAAATATACTTCTTGCAAAATGGCAAAGAAATTTGAAATTTCCTGAACCCCAGTCATTGCATCAATTATTACTAGATTTAAATTATGTGCTGCACAATGAATATATAATGCATTTTTTTCAATTTCTTTTATTCGTGTTTGCACGCCTGAATATATACCACTCATTGTACTGGCACCATCATAACCCTGACCACGGCATTTTTGAATATTTAGACCGAAACTATTAATTATGTTTAAAATTTGGGAAGTTAATTCTTCTGCAGATTGCCCTTCCACTTTGTAAAATCCTAAAAAAGATTCGACGATTTCTATTTCAGTCTTACATTTATTATTTTCACCTGATGCAAATGAAGAGTTATGATTGTCACGAATTTTTACATACCTAACAGTAAAACTTAATTGGTCTACCTTAGCGGTATCTTGGGTAGTATCTACAATTATAGAATAAAATGGACTTTTCAAAACAGGTTTTAAGAAATTTCTAAGTTTTTTCCCAAAATGTCAATTATTTCATTTTGAATTTGAGGACTTAAGTATTTTATTTTTCCTTGAGGCAAGTTCACAACCTGTTTTAAAACGTCATCATATTCTGCTAATAAAAAAACATCAGAAAGAAAATTACCATTGTACGTGTCATTAAACGTTTCCCTATGTCCCCTAAAAGCCCCACAGTTTTTTGCCAATAAAGTTATTTTTATTAATCTCTCTAAAACCTGCGCCCAAAAACTAACAACTTGCTTAGTTTCTGCTTCTAATTGGGCATCTATAATATTTCCTTGTTTCCAAGATTCTTTAATTAGGCATGCTGTCATATGGTTATCTGCCTTTTCATGTATTTTTTCCCAAAATGTCAATTATTTCATTTTGAATTTGAGGACTTAAGTATTTTATTTTTCCTTGAGGCAAGTTCACAACCTGTTTTAAAACGTCATCATATTCTGCTAATAAAAAAACATCAGAAAGAAAATTACCATTGTACGTGTCATTAAACGTTTCCCTATGTCCCCTAAAAGCCCCACAGTTTTTTGCCAATAAAGTTATTTTTATTAATCTCTCTAAAACCTGCGCCCAAAAACTAACAACTTGCTTAGTTTCTGCTTCTAATTGGGCATCTATAATATTTCCTTGTTTCCAAGATTCTTTAATTAGGCATGCTGTCATATGGTTATCTGCCTTTTCATGTATCTTGATTTTTTTTGAAAGACCTTGCCAATCGTTAATACCAGTTACCCATCCTGATTGTTCAGAGTGGCGCTGGGTATTAAATAACCAAGTTTTTATTTACCTCGTACTGACAAATATTTGAAATAAACAGACAGTTTTAAATACGATGAATAATCCAAAATGTATTTTTTTAAATACAATTTGTAACCTAAAAGTGTTAGATATTATAAGTGATAATTAAACAAACAAATAATACATAATCGTTAATTTTTAGCAAAAGAAAGATAACTAATTGTTGAATTGCTTAAAATGGCCACCATTCGCATTAAGGCATTCGTGCAAACATGTTAATTGGTTTCTTGTTGTTGCTCTTCGTATTTCCTCAGGATTTAATTCGTCAAAAGCTCGACGTACTCGATTTTCCAGATCCTGGAGATTTTGTATTGGATTTCCTACATACACTCGCTCTTTGATGGTTCCCCAAAGGTAAGAATCTAGGGGAGTTAGGTCCGGAGACCGAGGTGGCCAATCCCATGGTCCCAAACGTCTGAACCACATATCTTCGAACATTCCATATAATTCTTGACTCACTTCATTGCTGTAATGTGCAGGAGCCCCATCCAATTGTTACCAGCAAAAAATCAATAATTGTAGTGGTAACTCATCCAAAAACTCATTAACTGTAGTTCTTAAAATATCCAGATATTTATTCGAAGTTAAATTTTCATCGTAGATACAATAAGCAAATTTATTGTCCATCAGTAAGCAAAAAACATTAAACCCGAATTGAAACTGAAATCTTCGTTCTATAACCAATTTTGGGTTTTCAGCCGCCCAAAAATGACTATTTCGTCTATTAAATATTCATTCCCTTGTAAATTTCGACTCGTTAGTCCAGATAATTTTTTTCAAAAATAGTGGTTCTTCCTCAATTTTAGTTAGAACTATTTCGCAAAATTCAGTACGTCTCTGAAAATCTTCTGGTAAAAGGCCTTGCTGGGTGATAAATTTAAATGGTTGAATGTTATGTTTGCTTAGAGTACGTTGAATTGTTGAATATGAAAGTCCTAGATCTATTTCAGCACTTCTAATTGTTGCTTGAGGGAAAACGTTAAAATATCCAAGTACATTTATTTCATTGCCTTCATTATCAGTTTGTAGTTTTGTGTATGATCTATGTTTTATAATTTTGCCGTGATTTTTAAAATTTGCTTCATATCTGAAATATGAAGGCAAAATAAATAGAAAGCCTAAAATGCTGTGTACACGTACGAAAGAATTGTATCAAAAGACAGGATGTCAGTATTAATGTGTATAATCAGAGTCCAAGGACCATCATCAAAATATTATGTTATGCACGTTAATACTGACAACCTCCTGTTGTTTCAGCAACATAAATTGATTTTTAAGGAAATAAAAACTATTATTGCATTTAGTACCTTCTAAATTTTTTCCTGTGCATAGGAGGTAAATGAGGATACATCTCGTTAAATTTTCTGCAGGTTCTTGAAATAACTTTGTTACACTCTCCATGAATGTAAAATAAAATTTAAAATATCAATATTGGAATATTCAATTGCGTTTTCCATTTTTACGGAGCATCAATTGAAAACTATGTGTTAATGTCAAAAAGATGTCAGGAAGAAGTAAACAAAACCTACCAAGCTAAGTTATTCGTTAAGCGGGTGGTTTTGTTATGGTAGTCTTTGAAAACAGGAAAATATTCAAAGTTGGCTCATATCTAAAAAATGGTGGGAGATGGGTATAGGAACATATATGGAAATATTGTAGGTAAGGTATTGGTTTATTCGAAGATACCATAAAATACAGGGTCTTGTATTTTATGGTAGTGAGTGTTCACCATTACTAAATTTCGATAAAAATGCCCTTTTTATACGACACCCTGTATGATATATCGGTATTCTAACATATAGTTATTTTAAATATATGCATTCTCTAACCCAGAAAAAAAAATCTAGTAATTATCTCGCTTTCGCAGGTAAAAATGGAATTTTATTAACGTGGTGATTTTCTAAAAAAAATCATAAATTAATTTTTTTAGAGAAAATGGTAGGAGATAAGTATAGGAAGATGTTAACAAAAGTTACTTAAAATCGTGCGCAGAATCAGAAACTGCAATAAAATATAGGGTGTTCTATTTGAAATTTCAATGTTGCTATAGGTTTCGGAGAGATATGGCAACGCTGCACTTGCGAAAATATTTTTAAAATATAGATTATTACCTATTATGTCCGTATGCCGAATTTGAAAAAAATCCCTTTTATAGTTCTCCAGAACTTTTAATAGGACACTCAACGTGAATCACCCTGTATATTAAAAAAATAAATAAAAATATTAAACCACATTTACAGATAATAAAACACATTTACAACAAATTAAAATTACAGTTAAAGTATTCGTCAGTTGAATAAAAAGCATTCTGTATTAATAAAGTTTTAATTTTTTTCCTAAAAGTTGATAATGGTAAAACCTTTACCCTCTCGGGCAGAGCATTAAAAAATTTTATGCCCAAAACCCCGGACCATCCAGACACCTTTCAAGACGCCAAAAAGGAGGTATCAAATGACGCCCTGAGCGAGAATTATAATGGTGAACATCCTCATGAGATCTTAACATCCCCAATTTTTTTTCATATACATCAAACGTTCAAATATATATAAACAAGGCACGGTCAATACTCCAAGACGAACAAAGGCATGGCTGCAGTCCTGTCTATATCCCAATCCCGAGATCAATCTCACTGCTTTTCTCTGTAGGCCAAAGATTCGTTTCACCTGCCTGGAGCGGCCCCAGACTAGTATAGCATATGAGATGTGAGAGTGGAAAATAGCAAAATATGCTGTTTTCAGTATGTCACCAGAGACACATTCACGAAGGTTCCGGAATACAAAAATTGCTTTATTTAGCTTCTCAGCAAGGGTGTCAATGTGCTGGCCCCATTGCAATTTGGGATGGAGAACCACTCCCAGAAAACTAGTCTCTGATGGATTTGAGACAGTTGAAAGGTCCCTCATACTTAATATTATCCTCTTAGTTTTATCAGAATTCAAAAGAAGTCTGTTTGCACAAAAGCAGAGCCTAACATTCTCCTGTGCCATCACACATCCACTCAGCGCTTCCTGCAGTGTATCACCAGTAAAGGAAACTGTTGTGTCGTCAGCAAAAAGCGTGAAACCGCCAACATTTCCCTGGTTAGGTAGATCGTTTATATAAATTAAAAATGGAATTGGTCCTAGTATCGAGCCCTGTGGCACTCCAATACTGATTCCACTCCTTGCTGACAACACACCAGCTAACCTCACTAATTGAAATCTGCTGTCCAGATAAGACTTGATAAGATCTGAACTATCTTGGGAGAAGTTATACTGTCTCAGCTTTGCCAGAAGAATGTTATGGTCAACACAATCGAAAGCCTTGCTCAGATCACAGAACAACACAGAATCATATTGTGCTCCATGAAAGGCCTGCATTATGTATGATACAAGAATCAGAATGCCAAGCGTCGTATTCTTGTTTTTTCTGAAACCAAATTGACATTCGGTAAACAAATTGTTGTTTCAAAGAACTCTATAATTCTAACAGCCATGCACTTTTCCATGATTTTTGAAATTACGGGTAATAGAGATGTTGGCCTATAATTATCCGGTCTCGTAGGATCTCCCTTTTTGAAAACAAGGGTTACTATTGTCGTTTTAAGAATGTTAGGGAATATTTTTTTACTTATGCATAAGTTGATCAGTTTAGTTAATGGGACAATTATATGGTTTTTAATAGTTTTTATAAGCTTAATGTTAAATCCAAAAATATCTCTACTGATTTTATTTTTGAGGCTATTTATAATTTCCCTTACCTCATTAAATGTGACTTCTCGGAACACAAAAGGAGTTTCAGTAACAATATTGTTGATGTAATGAACGAGATTTTTGTCTGTTTGTGGTATATCAGCAATTATGTTCTAGGCGATGTTCGAAAAGAAATTGTTTAGCTCGTCAGGACTTAAGGGGATCTTTTTGGAGTCTGGGTCCTCGGGTTGTTTATTATTTGCCATATTGCTTTACTAGGATTTGAGGACGAACTTACATATCTATCATTTGATTCTATTTTTGCATTACGTATTTCAGTTTTGTAGATTTTTTATATTAATTAAATCGTTGATTTATTTCCCTAATATTATATTGATGTTTTAAGTCACTAAGAAATCCTAAATGTTTATGCAGTGCCCTCAGATCATCATTAAACCAGTTGATGCTGTACACATGATCAGATCGGACATTATAAGATTTTTCAGGGAAGGACTCAAGATAAACTTTCTCTAAAATATTAATAAAGCTCTCAAAGGCAATATTAGCATCATTTTCGACCTTTAGAAAATCCCAAGAAGTGTCGCTCATAAAACTGTGAAACTGAAATAGCCCCCTTTGTGTTATAGGTCTAAATATTTTAAGAGTATGTTTGTTTTCAATCACATCATACCCAATTTTACTCTCTATAATCTGACATCTATGATCAGAAATACAAACATCAATTACATACTCACATTCAACATTTACGTCAGAACTCATCAAGATGTTATCTAAGCATGATTGCAAGTGGGTGGGCTGAAATACTGTTTGTTTTAGGTTAAAGCCCTCTGCAACATCAAAAAATCGAAGTGTTTGGTTTTCATTTATATTAAAATGGATATTAAAATTACCCGTTACCATAAGTATAGCATCTGTACTCAGACCAGACAGAGTATCTTCAAAAGCTGTCAAGTGTCAAAATTTCCATGGGGTGAATGGTAACAAGCTAAAATATACAGATTAAAATTTTTTACATATATACAACCATAAAACTATTTCTAATAATTATAGCAGTATCGCCTCCTCTAAATTCTTTTCTAGCAGAATATCCTGCAAGTATAAACCCATGTAGTGTGAGTTCATCCATTTCTTCAGTCGTCAACCAATGCTCTGTAATGCGGAGGACGTCAATTTCGTTTTCCTCCATAAAGGCCTCTAGCAATGAAATTTTATATCTTATAATCTAGCATTAACATGAAATATCATAAGATATCCTATGGTCATCAAACCTTTTTTTCTTGTATCTCAAAAAATACTCGGCAAGACACGGCAGGAGATTGGCGAGGCGAGGTTCATTGCTATTGTTCTGGACGAAACAACTAATATCACTAATTTTAGCCAATTATCTATAGTAATACGCTACGTTAATACAAGCGTAGCAATTACAGAACTGTTTCATTATAAGAATTTTCCATATTAATATTAAGTTTATATTCTAAATCACCACTATTACAACAGTTTCTAGTAGACGAGTCAGAACCAGAGCTTCTATGCCTTAGTGAGCATTGGATGAATCAAATACAGTCTACAGTAACAAAATTACATAACTATGATCTTTCGATTTTTTGTAGAACATCAAATGTCCATGGGGAAGTGTGTATATACTGTAGGTCAGATATTCATAAAGATTTTAAAGGGTTTTCAGTTCGTCAGTTTTCTGTTGAGCTTAGCCTCGAGGTCTGTGCCGTATCCAATACCTGCGTTTTGTGTTTTTATAATTGTAGGAGATTTAAACTTAATTTATGAACCAACAAGAATTGACACAAGAATAGGTTTTAAGTCACAAAAAGCAATTGATTATGCAATAACCAATTTAATTCCAGAACTAGTAAGAGTACAAGTTATCGAACCTCATATTTCTGACCACAAGGATCAGTTGTCTCTGAAATAAATTTAACAAACAACGAAATCGAGAAACGCATTATGAGAAATTTTAACGAAGCAAATTTAAATCATTTCATACATATTTTTGAGAGAGTATGATATAAAAGAATGGGAATACTGTTGTGTGAACAACTATTATAAAGACTTAAACGAACATTTTCAGTACTGTCTGAATGTTGCTTGTCCAAAATCAGAAAAAACAGTTAAACCTAGAAAGAACACATATCGCATTGCCAAACAGTCAAATGATCAAAATCTGATGCAGTCTTTCAAAAAATACAAAAAGAATACTCATAAAGAGATATTACAACGTAATAGAGTTAAAAATGCAGAAAAAATTAATATATCAAATAATAAATCAAAAACAATGTGGAACATAGTTAATGCTAAACTAGGGAGGAATAAAAGGAAACAATCAATCAGTTTAAAAATAGACAATAGTATCATTGA
Organism: Kuschelorhynchus macadamiae; assembly: GCA_030620095.1. Classification (NCBI taxonomy): domain Eukaryota; kingdom Metazoa; phylum Arthropoda; class Insecta; order Coleoptera; family Curculionidae; genus Kuschelorhynchus; species Kuschelorhynchus macadamiae. The sequence continues at coordinate 1,100,813 of JAUTXW010004711.1, forward strand.
ACTAAGAAAGAGGTGAGAAATGCCTTTGCAAAACATTTCTCTACCCATGTGTCACAGAAAATACAATGTTATTTCGATAAGACTGTGTCAACTTGTACCTGTAATTAGAGAAGAGATTATCAGAATTATCACTAACATGAAGAATAAACCAATAGATACCAATCAAACTACTGAAGTATTGTAAAGAAGAGATATCTGGTCTTCTTGTGGATTTTATTAATTTTTCTTTGACTCGAGGCGAATTTCCCGACGCCTTAAAACTAGGTGTAGTAAGACCACTCTACAAAAAGGGCGACTGTCTAGACATTGAAAATTATATATAGTTTTACTTAGTTGGATTTCAAAAGTTAGAAAAAGTGGTTGCTACACGGATTTATTCATTTCTGGAATCCCAAAACATTCTTAGTAAGTGCCAGTTTGGTTACAGACAAAACAAGTCTACTGAACTGGCCACAATTCAATTTAGCCAGAAGGTTTATGAATGTCTGGATGAGGGTAAAAAGGTAGCTTCCGTCTTTTTTGATCTTATTAAGTTCCCAAAAATAAAAATTGAACTGACTAGGTGAATATAGGGAAGCTTAATGGGGGTTTTAGAAAACAAGGTATTCCTTGGTTTACCTTGAACATAATAATTATAATCAAGAACTTGGAAAATGCCATTGGGTCAACTCTCTATTCTAGGGGAAGAAAATTACCTTGGGAGATAATTTATCTCATAATAAAAACGAAAGTTATATAAACAAGGGGTTTCAAATGCCACGCTTTTGACATTTTTAGATTTTTTTTTATGAAATTTAGGAGGTCACAGTCAAAACGATATTACCAAAAAACCCGGAATATTTTTAAAGTTTTTGAGTTAATTCAAGTTAAATAATCCTCCCTATATTAAAGTCTATCTTCCACACGAAAACCGGTGAACAACGGATAATTAATGCAATCATTTATTTAAAGTATTTTTTTATCAAACGTTTTAAATTCAAGGTTAACTTCAAAGCACCCTCGTACCAAATTCCGCATTATACTTTGTTCGGGAAACACTCTTCCCAAAGGCCAAAAAGATAGATAGTTGTAAAAGCAAATTAAATCCTGTGATTTTATTGGTTGCTGTTGGCGAGAGATAGTGTATAAATAATTTTTGTCGAACATGACATATGCTTACTAGGTCGTCGGTCGTTAGGATACTGGGCTTTGAATTCGCCGATATGTGTACAAATCCCCGTTCAGGCGAATTTTTTAAAGTTTTTTTTTAACAAAAACTTATAATTAATAAAAATGCGGATTAGATTAGGTTAGGGTTGGTTAGGTTTGGTGTAAAGGAAGCGCATTCTGAGTCTATATAGAAACAACTGTACCAGAAACTGAAATCTCGCAGCGCTAAATGTCACTTTTGCTTCATAAATATTAAACTTATTCTTTTAATGTTACAGCCAGACAAGCGTTAATTTCTCGCATTCCTCACACTATTAATTTCGGTCTGCAAAACAATTCTGAAAATTTTCATTTGCATAAAAAAACTTTTTATATCGCCTCTAACGGCAAATTTCGCTGAATTAAACCCCGACAAGGCTTTGCCAGACAGAGACCGCATACATAAAAACTAGTCTATGTTTATTTAACACCGTCATTTCATGTAGTTTTACACATCAGTTCCGCTATTTCTAAAAAAAACAACAGTTCATGTATGTATGAATTTTATTTGTTACGAATCATATAAATAACTGAACAAATTTAATAGTAAATTGTATATTTTTACAATGATAAATGTACTATCCCTAAGTGTCCTACAACAATGTTGGAATTAATAATAGTATACAATATAGTTACATATCTAATCAGACTAATGTTTAAAACCTCTCGACGAAGTCTATCTTAATAAAATTACACCAAAAAAAAACCTAAAATTTCTAAGAATATTAAATAAAATAACAGGTTTCACAAAAGAAACTCCATTAATACTATTGGGGTTAATTTTATACGTTCGTCTACCTTTGCTGGAGTATTTTTTAATATCATTAATTGTGCATCTATTATAGGGTAAAATTAGAATATTAAAAGTCATGCAAGCAAGAGAACGTGCATGCGACACATGTGTTTTTCGAGCCTCCTAATGGTAATCCTATCCCTAACAATAAAAATTGCCCAGACCGCTCTCTTTACGGAGAAAGTTGTAATAAAAGATATAAAAAATGCTTTCAGCCTAACGGAGGCTTTAGAATACATGATATTCCTTGGTTTCCCTTAAAGAGAATAATTATAAACGAACAATCTTCAACCTTTTATTCTAAGGGAAGAGAATCACAAAATAAACGCATTATATAGAGCAATGTAAAGTAATTCATGTTTAAAACCTTGGGGAATGAATTACCTCATAAAAATAAGATAAAAAAGTCAGATAAAGAAAGAAATTCTTCATTGTCGAGACCCAGGGTGTTAATATGGTAATATCTTTTTGGTTTCTATAATCATAGACCAGGGGTGCTCAAACGGTCGATCGCGAGTGCTTTTTGAGTAGATCTCGAGAAGAAACAATTTTTTAATAAGTAGGTACTTAACTTAACTACAAAAATTTATTACGTAATAAAATAACACTCTGCTAGCGGCAAAAGGCGGCTTTATCCAAGGAATGCGCGGTACTTGTCAAAGAAAAGCCGCGTTTTTTATTCTTGCCGCTTTTCTAGAAATTTCGGGCGGCGTGTTTGACGGGAACATTCGAGACTTTCGTTCACGCCGATATAAATGTTGCGCCTGCAAGAATTGGAGTCATTCTGAACTGCAACTTGAAGGCAATACTCGTCGATACAAAGTTTATTGTTAAATAGTACAAAATGAGTGCAGCGAAGAAATCTAAAACGTATCATTTTAATAACGATTGGGAGGAAGAATTTTTGTTTTGTATGGTGAAGGATAAGTGCATTTGTCTTATTTGTCGTGCGTCAGTTGCAATACCTAAGCGTGGTAACTTAGAGAGGCATCATAAAACGGTTCATAAAAACTATGAAAAGGATTTTTCGATGGATCGGTTGTGAAGGAAGCATTTATTGAAGCGGGTGAGACTTTATTTGGAGATTTTAAAAATAAAACAGAAATCATGTCTGCTATTAGAGAACTTCAGTTATCTCGTCCGACTGTCACAAGGCGTATTGAAGTCATGAGTCAGGACATGGCAGATAAACTAAAAAATGATATCATGGAATGTACATACTTTTCTTTACAGTTCGACGAATCCACTGATATGACAGACACTACCCAGCTGTGTATTTTTATTCGGATGGTATTCAATGACAAGTTGGCTAAGGAAGAATTTTTGACAATCATTGAAGGGGAAGACCCGTGGCGAAGATATATATGACGTTTTCTTCAATTTTTTAAAAAACTACAAGCTACCAATATATAAATTAGTGTGCATTACAACCGATGGAGCACCAGCAATGACTGGAAACAAAAACGGTTTTGTGGCATTGTGTCGAGCTAATGAAGATTTCCCTTCATTTTTTTCAATCCATTGCATTATACATCAACAAGTTTTGTGTTCAAAAGTTTTAAACACGGAGGAAATTATGGGCATTGCAACAAAAATTGTGAATTCCATCCGTGCACGTAGCTTTCAACGGCGGCTGTTTAAGTTGCAGTTGGAAGATAGGGGGTCAGCTGAACACACTGATTTAGTTCTTCACACGGACGTCAGGTGGTTGAGTCGCGGAAAATTCCTAGAAAGGTTTCAAGAATTATTGCCCGAAATAACAGCTTTTCTAAACGAAAGAGGTGATAACACTCAGATGTTGAAAAACGAAAAATGGCTGACTGATTTGGCACTTTTGACTGACATCACAATGCACTTAAACACCATTAACTTGGAGCTTCAAGGTAAAGGAAAACTGTTATTGAGATGATTAGCGCAGTAAACGCATTCAAAAGTAAATTGCAACTTATGATAGATCAACTGAAAACAAAGGATCTGAAACATTTTCCGTCTTTGAAAGCAAGGATTCCTCAGTTGAATTATGATACGTATGAGGCTAAATTATCAAATATTTTGGGACAATTCGAAATGCGTTTTTATGATTGTAGTAAATTGGCAAATGTAGCATCATTTATGAGTTATCCTTTTTCATGTAAAAACATTGAGGAATTAGCTACAGAAATAGCAAGTCAGTTTAATATGAACTCATGTTCTGTTGAAAATGAGTTGGTGCAGATTATATCAGATATACATCTCAAAGCTACAGCATCTGATACAAATTTCTGGTAAATATCCGAATCTAACGCAAATCGCCCTTCAACTAACAGCAATGTTTGGGTCAACTTACTTGCGCGAGTCTGCATTTTCTGAAATGAAGATAATTAAGTGAAAATATCGCAATCGACTAACTGATGATCACATGTCATCATGCTTGCGATTAGCACACAGCGGTTACGTACCATCTTATGAAAAGTATGCTGAGGACATGCAGTGCCACGCTTCAACATCCAAAGTCACTCCTTAGTTAAGTTTAACACCATATGTAACTCTTTTGTATTGTAACAACTAATAAACTCGCAATTTTGAATAACTATAAGTTTTTTCATTGATATTGTAGAGAAGAACCTAACTAAACCTAACCCAAACGTTGACTAAAATAATGTATATTGTGCAGAAAGCTAATATCTATATATGCTACGGTACACCCTACCTAGGTAGGTAAGGTGTATGTATCGTGTGTGCGACAACCCTGCATCACATATACTTGCAGCCTCTCAGAGTCGATCGTAAGTAGTCTAAAAATATTGAGGTAGATCGCCAGCAGTTCAAGTTTGAGCACCCATGTCATAGATAAAAGAAATTTGGTATTCAGTATGCTATAAACCAATGTCAAAGCAGCGATTAATTAGTTTTGAGAAGAGTCTACAGAATGTTATTTTATCCGGATTCTAAACAACACCCCTCCACTCCAGATTACTACGGTGACACTGACGAATGTTATAATAAATTCAAATTCTGTTCTGTTACTTTTTGATCTCTTGAATTTTCTGGATATCTTACAAGAAGGTGGCAACACGGAAATTATAACACCCTCATAGACTTTAAAAACTATTTTGCTGCTTCCTTAACACAATTAGTTTATTTGCCAAATTTGTTTTTAAAATCTCGAAAAGCGAATGAGACATTTCGAGAAACGAAAAAAATATTAACATTTTAACACCCTCTATTTCCAAAATAAAGCATTTGTGGATTCTTACTGAATTCTCTTAGTCTGGAGAAGCGATTTATTTCATTTTTGGACATTAATATACACCTTCTATATGTAAAAAATGGCAAAATGATGCGTCCATACTCACGAAAAGAGTAATACGTATGTAAATGAAGATAGCAAATTACAGAAAGACACTATACCTCCATTTTCAATTTGAAAAATAAAAGACGGTCAGTTCCACGGTTTTTTGGAGACCCTGTATATTAAAAAATATTTTATTTTTAAAAAATACACAAAAGGCAAATAACATGGACCGGTCGAACCGATTTCCGTGATTTTGATTAATTCTCGATATTTTCTAACTCACTGTGATTTCCTCCGATTGCGTATTTTTTTTATTTATTTACTGGGTGGAACTTTAACTGGACTGAATTCTGTAATATTTATAAAGCTGTTTTACAGACACTTTTTTAAATTTATGTCCCGTATATTAGTTTTTTAGATCCATATTCTAAACATATTTTATGAAACCTGTCCTATACCTAAATTGAAATATTTTCGAGAAAATTGCACCTGAATATTATCATTTCGGACTACTTATTAGAGCACTCCAACTTCCAAATGATTTGACTTGGAATGAAACACTTTCCGTGTCGAATGAAGTTGATGCCATCTAGAAAATGTTAAAATACAAGTTATTTTTTCAGAGAGCTCTATTGTAAAATGACGATTGTAAGATGTCATTTTTTTTTAAGTTTGGGTAGGTATAGAACATGTTTCATAAAATATGTATGACATCATAACTCCTACAGGTAGGACGTCATAGTAAAATTGACATTAGTAAAAGACCCGGAATACTTTCAAAGTTATACAATTAATTAAAGTTAAACATTCCGCCCTATACAATTATGGCTTTATTAGCGAGTCTAACTTCCAAACAAGAACAGGTAAACAACAGATAATTAATGCTAGCATTCTTTTTAAGCCTTCTTTTATCAATCATTTCAAATTCAAGGGTTACCATCAAAACACCATCGTACAAAATTTCCCATTATACTTTGTCTGGGAAACACTCTTCCCAAAGACTAAAAATACCTAGCCTATAAACTTCTAACCCCGGCTAAATGCCATTTTTGCATCATAAGAATTAAACTTATTCCTTTAATATCACAGCCAAACAAGCGTTAACTTCTCGCATTCCTCAAACTATTGATTTCGGTCTGCAAAGTAATTCTGAAAAATTTCAGTTGCATAGAATAACTTTTTATTTCGCCTCTAACGGCATATTTCGCTGAATTTAAACCCCGACAAGACTTTGCCGCGCAGAGACCGCATATATAGAAGCTAGTTTATGATTATTTAACACCACCAAATCATGCAAACAAAAGAACGTGCATAGGATGTTTTTTTTTCGTGCCTCCTAATTGTAATCCTATGAAATTCTCGAAAATACAAATTGCCCTGACCGCTCTCTTTATAAAGAAAGTTAAGTCTTAAAAGATATAAAAAATGGATTATAGGGGGTGTAATGTAGGCTTTAGAAAACATGGTAATCTTTGGTTTACCTTGAACAGAATAATTATAATCAAGAGCTTAAAAACTGCTCATTGGTCAAACCTCTATTTTAGGGGAAAAGAATAACCTTGGGAGATAATTTATCTCATAAAAAACACAAAAGTTATATAAACAAGGGGTCTCAAATACCCCGTTTTCGACACCCAGGGTGTTACTTTTTTTTCTTTTTTTAAATCTCCTCGTATATTTTTAGATTTTTTTAAAACAAATTTGTTATTCAGGATACTACTGTCAATGCAGCGACCAATTTCTAGAAACACCTACAAAATGTTAATTCTTTTGCCGATTTGACGATTTGTTACAATTATGACCCCAGACACTTTTTTAAATTTACACCCCGTATATTATTTTTTAAAAACAGTTGCAGATGATTGGACTTAGAATGAAATGACTTGCACTTTCCGTGTCGAATGAAGTTGATGCCATCTAGAAGATTTTAATGATAAAAAACGTTATTCTGTTAGAGAGCTCTATTGCTAAAAACAATTGTGAAATGTCATTTTTTTCGAAGACAGTGTTTTTTAGGTATAGAACATGTTACATAAAATACGTATGATGTCATAATTCCTACAAGTAGGACGTCACAGTCAAAACGATATTACCAAAAAACCTGGAGTATTTTTAAAATTTTTGAATTAATTTAAGTTAAATATTCCGCCCTATACAATTATGTCTATATTTCTTTATTTATTTTCAACAATCCCAACCAACTGTATAAGTTCATTACAGGGAATTCTAACAATAATATTATAACAAACTAACAATTAAGAATATTAAATAACAAAATAAATAATAATTAAAGAACAAAATAAATAATATTATCACAGTCAAAATTACGTTTTCTATAAAAAATGTTTTTTAACTTCCTTTTTAATTTTTATTAAAGTTTTTATTCTGCGTAAATATATTGGTAATTGATTATATATTAATATACCACCATATAATAAAGATTTTTTTGCAAAATTGCTTCGAATATCAGTTGTATTTAATAAATCTGTTTGTCGTGTGTCATGATTATGTATAGTATGTCTTTTTTCTAAATCTATATTGGATAATTTATCTTTTGTAAGTATTGAATGGATGAAAATGCATGTTTTTAACTTATAAATATGGTTAGTATCTAAATAGCTAAATTTTGTATATAAATTTATTTTTGGTTCTAGGAAAGGAAGTTTATGTATACATTTAATAATTTTATTTTGTAAACAACATAAAGGTTTCAATGTTTTTAAATTAGCAGATCCCCAAACTGAAATCAAATATTGCAGTTTTGAATATATTAATGCAAAATAAATATTTTTCATAAATTTTAATGGTATATTACAACGAATTTTGTACAGAATTCCTACTAGAGGAGATATACATTTTCTAAGGTATTCTATATGATTCCGCCAACTTAAATTTTCATCCATGTATAGTCCCAAAAATTGAATGCATTTACTATAATTAATATTTTGTTGGTTGAATTTAATTGATTCCATTTGATTACTTATATAATATTTGCTTATAAACATAAAAGATTTTTCAAAATTTAAAGTTAGTTTATGAGATTGTAGCCAATTGGATTTAAGTGTTAAATCTTCTGCAATGTAGTATCTAATTTCTGAAAAATTATTTCCAAAATAAAAAAAGTTGTATCATCCGCAAATAGTTTTATAGTTCCATTAAGTTTTAATTTTGAAATTGAATTTATGTATATTAAAAATAAAATAGGTCCTAATATTGAACCCTGAAGTACACCACATGATATTTCTTTCCTGGAACTAATATTATTTCCAATTTGGACGTATTGCTGCCTACTATTTAAGTAATTTTGAAACCAACAATAGATATTTCCCCGAATTCCAATATTGTATAATTTTTTTAATAATATATTATGATTAATTGTGTCAAAAGCTTTGCATAAGTCTAAGGATAAGATACATTTTTTATTTTGATCAATTTTTAATTGAATATCAGTAATAATATCAATAACTGCAGTCTGTATCCCTAGACTTTCGAAACCCATATTGACCACTGAATAATAAATTTGTAATTTCTAAATAATTTGATAATTTATTGTGCATTACTTTTTCTAGAATTTTTGATAGAACTGGTAACACAGATATCGGTCTATAATTATTTGGATTAATATTATTTCCTCATTTATATATTGGCGAAACTCTAGATATTTTCATTTTTTTAGAAACAATACCTGTTTTAAAAGATAAATGAATTAGATGTTTTAAAATTGGGATTAGTTGAATTTTGACTGTTTTAATAATTTTTATAGAAATGTTATCATGACCACTAGATTTTCTTGGATTCAGGTTATCAATAATTTCTTATTGGAGTCTATCTTCCAAACAAGAACAAGGAGTAACGAATAATTAATGCAATCATTTTTTTAAACCTTGATTTTATCAAACGTTTCAAACTCAAGGTTACCTTCAAAGCACCCTCGTACCAAATTCCGCATTATACTTTCTTCGGGAAACACAAAGGCCAAAAAGATACCTAGTGTAAAGGCCAGATTTCAGTTTCTGATACAGTTGTAAAAGCAAATTAAATCCTGTGATTTGATTGGTTGCTGTTGGCGAGAGACAGTGTATAAATAATTTTTGTCGAACATTTGACATGTGCTTCCTAGGGCGTCGGTAGGATACTCGGCGATATGTGTTCCAATACCCGTTCAGGCGAATTTTTTTAGGTTTTTTTTAACAAAACTTATAATTAATAAAAATGCAGATTAGGTTAGGTTAGGGTTGGTTAGGTTTGGTGTAAGGGAAGCGCATTCCCAGTATATATAAAAACAACTGTACCAGAAACTGAAAGCAACGCTAAATGTCACTTTTGCTTTATAAGTATTAAGCTTTTTCTTTTAATGTTACAGACAAACAAGCGTTAACTTCTCGCATTCCTCAAACTATTGATTTCGGTCTGCAAGACAAATCTGAATTTTTTTTTTTGCTTTGCCAGGCAGAGACTGCATATATAAAATCTAGTTTATGTTTATTTAACATCGCCATTTCATCTCCTCCGCTATTTCTAATAAATAAAAAAGAACAGTTCATGTATGTATGAATTTTATTTGTTACGAATCATATAAATAACTGAACAACTTTAACAGTAAACTGTATATTTTTACAATGATAAATGTATTATCCCTAAGTGTCCTACAATAATGTTGGAATTAATAGTATACAATATAGTTACATATCTAATCAGACTAATGTTTAAAACCTCTCGACGAAGTCTATCTTAATAAAATTACGCAAGAAACCTAAAATGTCTAAGAATATTAAATAAAATAAGAGGTTTCACAAAAGAAACTCCATTATTTTCCCACATAATGACACAAATCAATAATTTCAAACTTCCAGATCATCTTTAATACTAATGGGGTTAATTTTATACGTTCGTCTACCTTTTCTGGAGTATTTTTTAATATCTGTAATAATTCACAAACTCAAAACTGTCACTTATAGTGTATTAATTATTCGATAAAATTAGAATGTTAGAAATTATGCAAGCAAGAGCACGTGCATACGACACGTTTTTCTCGAGTCTCCTAATAACAATCCTATTAGGTTCCCAAAAATAAAACTTGCCCAGACCGCTCTCTTTATTAAGAAAGTTGTCATAAAAAAAATAAAACGACCAATTGAGGGAAGAGAACTACAAAATAATCGGATTATATAGGACGTTGTAAATTAATTCATGTTTAAAACATTGGATGATTTACCTCATAAAAATAAGAAATAAAAGTTAAATAAACAAAGGGTTATAACGCCTAATCTTCGAGAACCAGGTAATAAAATGTTAATATTTTTTTGTTTCTTGAAAGTGCCTCGTACATTTTTTAGATTTTTAAAAGAAATTTGGTATTTCAATATAGTATAAACTAATGTTAAGGCAGCGACTAAATAATTTTTAGAAAATGTTGTTTTTTTTTGGGTTACGGTGAGCATTGGAAAATTAAATCAATCAATTTTTTTAAAGCCTTTTTTATCAAACATTTCAAAAGCAAGATTACAGCTGGTCCGCTGGATCTTTATCCATGGGTGCATCATCATTCATATCCATATAAATAGAATTAAAATGTCGGTGATTATTTAATCAAAAAAGGTCCACAATCCAAAAAATACAACAAAAATAGCTTCCTAAAGGACTGATTTGAAGATTAAACGTCACAAAACTTTATAAAAATACAAAAACGAAGAAATAATAATAATAATCTCCAAAACAAATGTAAATCAGATTCGGAAGATAATATTTCATGTTTCATTCTTTTCTTTTATTATTGATTTACACATAAACACTCTTCCCAAACACGTAAAAATACCTAGTTTATAAATTTGGCTAAATGTCACTTTTATTACATGATTATTAAAATTATGCCTCTAATATTACAGCTAAACAAGCGCTAACTTGTTGCATTCCTCTAACTATTGATTTCGGTCGGAAAATAACTTTTTTGTACCACCTCTAACGCTAAATTTTGCTGAATTAAAAACTCGGGAAGACTGTCCGGCAGAGACCGCATATATAAGAACTAATCTGCTTGATTAACAGCACATCGGCTTCGTTATCTCTCAGTAAAAACTCTCTGTTCTAAAAATATTCCAGTCTCACAACCGACGTAAAGCTACAAGAGTAATACATCAAATAAATAAATAAACTTTCTCTTTATTTGCTTTCTTGGAATACAGTCACATGGAAAGCAAACATTATTCTGATCTGTATCACTCCTCTTGATCAAACATTTTTTCAAGAGATATATTTTGAGATGAAGATGTCTAATTGAATAGAAGTATCCGGTCCGTAACAGCTGCCTAATTAATTTTCTTTTTATTCAGTACAGTTGAGTAAAACAGTGAATCAAGTTGTAAGAAAGAAGCCTTTTTTTCTGAGCAAACCACGGGATTAATTCGAACTCGTGGCAGTTTAGTTTGTACCCACAAAGGTCAAACTTATTTCAATATAACCGAGTGCAATTTTTTTTTCTTTAAAAGTGAAAGTTTACTTATCAAACATTTGTTATTTTCAGAAGAAAATCATGTTCACCAATTTTTTATTTTGAACAGTTGCAGGTTATTTGTATTTATTATAAAGTATAGTTTTGGTGAGAGGTAAGTGAAACAATTTAACAGGATATAAAGTAAGATCTTTTCAACTAGTACATTGTGAGTGAAATCATTTCTTATTTGTTTGTTCATTTTTTAGGTTAGCATACATTTAACACATTCGTGGACAGCTACTGCTATTGCAGTGAATCATTGGTGATCTGCTGGGTCACTACTGCTCAGGCAGTATATTTATGTACTAATATAAAACGCACTACTTCTTGAGCAGTAATCTTGCACATAAGAATAGTCTATGAATTCGAACTGTCCAGCAACTAACAATTCGAATGTTGGGCACGGTCTTCTAGGATCGTATTTTCCCGCCAGTACGAACACGTGATTTTGAACAGGTGGTGGGAGACCCGTTGTCGGTGCTGCTATAGCAGTAGTGATTGCACGGTGGCAAAGGAAGGTTCGCGTTTAGTGTGCATTTTGGTTTGTTTATAGACTTTTTCTGAATTTATCTCTTCCTTGTTATGATTGACGTTGAATTTGAATATGGATCCTAAAGAAGAAGCTAGGCTAATGAAACTACATGACGAAGTTTCTAGTGGCGAGTCATGTTCGTCTAGTGAGAATAATGAAACCGATGATTCTGGAAGTGAACCTCTAGACCCATATGAGGACGATGGGACATATGGTGATGACCCAACCTTTGATCCTAGAACTGTTGAGGATAACAGCTCTTCCTCGAGCGAAAATGAGGTTCTGGTTGATCCGAATGATGTAATAGGTCAACAGAATAATACTGGTATGTAAAATTTTATATTGTTGAGTATTTGTGGCATGTGAATGTTCACTTTGTTATTATTTGTATATCTTGACTTCTAGAGCGAGTGGGGGTACACGAGTATACGTGCGAGTGGGAGTGTGAATGATTGGGTAACTATTTGTGTATTCATGTGTATTTTGCTTTCATACTTTCTTATTTAGGTTTACCACCTCATGATTTTGTGTTTGTGAATACTATGAGACAAAAGAAAGAAAAACAAAAGAAAAAACAAAAGAAGCAAGTTTATATGTATTTTTTAGAAACTATCGATGACAATGAAGAGGATCGGATTGAGACCACAGCTGAAATACTGGATCTAAAATTTGACATGGAGACAGCAGGAATGAAAATTCAAATCACAGAAACAATGACTTCGGTTGACGTTTTTAGAATGCTCTGGACAAATGAAGTATCAGAATTACTCTTGAGCAATTCCAATGCTTATGGAGAAAAGATGTCACATGCAGAGCGCCCTCATAAGAAAAATAGAAGAACAGCAAAATTCAACCCGATTGACAATCAAGAACTAGAAACTTTTCTAGGTTAAACACTTTTACGTGCTCAAATTGGCTTTCCAGTTCTTCGTTGGGCATTTTCCTCAGATCCACTCTGCTTTCATCCAGTTTCCAAAGCGTCAATGTCCGGAAGACGCTACGAACAAATTTTAAGACATTTGTGCTGCTCCAGAGATCAAAAGATAAACTGTATAAAATTACACCTCTTTTAGATTTGCTTTTAAGTAATTTTCAGAATGCTAGAAGACGAAGAATTATCACTTGATGAATCACTTCTTCTTTTTCGAGGTCGTTTAACTTTTCGACAATATATAAAAGGAAAGAAAGCAAAGTAGGGTAGAGTGCTGTAAGAGTGCGCGGGCGATAAGAGTGCGCATTTGTGATATTTTGGAACGCACCATCGATTTGCGACTAACTTCAGTTCCTTACTGTCAAATACGATGTTATAACTACGCTAGTAATTTGTGCATCAAAAAATCCAGTTATTAAAGCTTTCAGGTAAGTTTGAAGCATTTACATTGTTTTCTTAAAATATTTTTCCATCCTGTAAACTGCATTGCATTAATATACGTTAGAATAACTCGTACATATTTCACTGTTAATTTAATTAACCTCTCAGCCAACCATCTAAGGTACGGTTGTTCGTATCTTATAACTGAGATGGCGTTACTGCCTTCGATTTTAATATTCATGCCCGGTCTGTAAGAGTGCGCAAATGAAGGGTTTGTAAGAGTACGCGCGCACTCTTACAAACTGGGCAGGAATGGAATAGTTTTATGTTTAAAAATAACGTAATTTGGTTTGTTACAGAATGTCATCACGAAAGAGAACCTCGCAAAGAACTCTATGCTCGGCCGAAGTTATGGAAGAGGCTCGAAAAAGAGTTGATGGTGGTGAGAGTAAAAGAAAAGTAGCAGCATCACTCGGTATGGCGGAGAGTACTTTTAGGAAAAGGTTAAAAAGAACAAGTGTCGCTACAAATTTGGGGAGGTTTTTATATATAATACATAATAGATATAGACAACATGTTCTATGGCTTAACGGCAAAAGCTGTGAGAGGCTTGGCTTATGAGTTTGCCGAAAAAAATAACATATCCCATCGTTTTAATACAACATCGAAAATGGCAGGCAAGGGATGGTTACGGGGATTTATGAAACGAAACAGTGATGTTTCCTTGAGACAACCCACTGCTACAAGTCTTGCAAGAGCTATAGGGTTCAATCGGCCTCAATGTGAGCGATTTTTCAACAATCTTCAGAAACTGATGGAGACATATAGGTTCCCACCACATGCGATTTACAATATGGATGAGTCTGGGTTTTCAACCGTCCCCAATAAACCTCCAAAAGTTCTATCTACAAAGGGCAAAAGATGTGTCAACAAAATATCTAGTGCTGAGAGAGGTACAAATGTGACTGTTGTCTGCGCAATAAGTGCGAGTGGACAGTTTATACCTCCTACCTTTATATTCCCTAGAAAAAGGATGAAGGCCGAACTTTTAGATGGTGCGCCGCCATCCTCAATTGGAATGGTATCTGACAGCAGCTTTATTAACAGCGAACTTTTCGTTGATTGGGCGACTCATTTTAGGGACCACGCAAAACCCACAAAAGAGCAACCTATATTACTGATCATGGATAATCACACGTCACACTGCTCAATTCAGGCAGTTGATTTTTTCCGAAAAAACAATATTATAGCACTGACTCTGCCACCTCATAGCAGCCACCGCATGCAGCCCTTGGACCGGTGCTTTTTTAGTCCATTGAAGAAATTTTATTCAAATGAATGTGAAAAATGGCTCACTAACCATCCAGGTCGTGTAATAACTGTTTATCAGATCGCTTCAATATTGGCACCAGCATACTTTAAAGCGGCAACAATGGTAAATGCTGTTGAAGGATTTAAAGTAACAGGAATATGTCCTCTAAATCCAGACACTTTTACTGAGGCTGACTTTATGGCCAGTCACGTCACCGAAAGAGAAAATCCAGCAACTGCAAACTCAGCCACAGCGTCCTCTGCAGAAACCGAGTCGTCAACACACCAATTAGATAGCACAAGTTCTGCTGAAGAATCCGTTGCTATAACTGAGAAAGAATTTGCTACACTTGATAAAGAAAACTGTCCAACTGAAATTGCAGCTGCTGGACCGAAGCTCGATGAATTCATTAAGACCAAACATGATGCTGGTGCCGTATCTGAAACGTCCGCCATTCCATTCTCACCTGGACCATCCTGCTCCGACAATGAATCAACGAAAGCTTCCTTTGTCTCATTGACTTCAATTTCGCCATTCCCAAAATCAGACGCTCCTCGAGCAACAAATCGCAAAAGCAAGAAGTCAGAAATAATCAGCAGCTCACCTTTTAAAGATCAGTTGTTAGAAGAGGAAGAAAAGAAAAAACCGAAACGAAAACCTTTACTTGCTCTTCATGGACCATTTAAGAAACCTAAGGCAAGTCCAAAGAAACCCAAGTCGAATCCTCCAAAGAAAAAAATGTGGAGCTGCCCTCTGTGCCATGAAATATTTAAGGAGCCCATAACTGAAGACTGGATTGAGTGCATAAGATGCGGTGAATGGTGGCATGAAAAATGTACTGCGTATTCTGGCTTAGGGACATATATTTGTGACTTTTGCATGTAAAATTATCTGCGCACTCTTACAAATAATTACGCGCACTCTTACAAACCAGTTATTTTAAGAGTGCGCATTTGCATATTTCTAGTTTTTAGTTAGTTTTTTGTATAATATTAATAATACCTTTGATTTAGTTTTTAAGTTATGTATTTGAAATACCAAAGAGTTTAAATTAAAAAAATGTTAATAGTAATGTTGTTATTTTAGTTTTTAAATGTAAATTAACGCTAAGTGCGCACTCTTACAGCACTCTACCCTATGGCATCAAATTTTTTGAACTTGTTCATCAGATGGCTATGTTTATAATATCGAAATATATAAAGGTAGGCAAGAAGTACAAGAGAATATTACAAAAATTTAATCGTTGGTTTTGAGACTAATGTCACCTTATTTGAATCAAGGACACTACTTAACCATGGATAATTTTTGTAATAGGGTCACTTTATCCTATTCACTGTTGAAAAATCATAAGACACATACAACTGGCACACTTAGGGCTTAAAAAATTGGAGCATATTTGGAGAAGGCGATGTGCTGTTTATGTATCAAAATGGAAGGACCGTAGAGATGTGTTGATGATAACAACAAGATATCACCCAAAATTAATCAAAATCACAAATAGATATGGACAGGTATTTTTTTTCTTTTGTTATTGTTCATGTCTAAGTTTTTGTTCTTTTTTTTCAGGAGAAAACCAAGCCTTTAGAAGTCGGTGAGTACAACAAATTTATGGCTGGAGTAGATCGCAACGATCAGCTAACATCTTACTATTCAAGCCCCAGAAAGACCATCCGTTGGTACAAAAAAATAATTTTCCATCTTCTGGACATAACTGTTCTAAATGCGTTCGTATTATATAACATGGCATGTAATAAAAAACAAACTATGGTAAAGTTCAGAAACCAGTTGATCAAGTCTCTTTTGCGAATTCCCGACGAAATGTCCGGAAGTGATCTCTACGTACCAAAGTCACATCACGTGAATAGACGAGTTCCAAACAGAGAACCTCCGAATACGCAAGGGCATTTCCCAGAAAAAATTCCCCTACCCTCAGAAAACTATAACAGGAGCAATTATTTCATGAATTGCCACCAATGTCGAACAGAGGGAAAGCGAGCTCAAACCTCATGAAGATGCATGGCGTATGAAAAAAAACCCACCTTATGTGTTGGTTGTTTTCACACATTCCATTCGGCCTAAAAAAATTGATATAAGTTTGTTTTAGTTTGTTTCATTATTTGTTAGCACATTTATATAAGAATAAAGTGTTTATTTTCCAGTATAACGATTGCAAGTTTTTGCAAGCATTATTATTGAATTTATTTCTATAAAAATGAAACACTTTACTGCTAATGCAGTTACTGTGATGGCAGTACAGTGTCCCTCAAGAGCGATCCCAACTGATCTACTGGGTCACTACTTTCATAGCAGTAGGTACTAACAAGTTCTCAAAAAACATTCATTTTACCCATTATTTGTCCTGTAAAAATATCAACAAAATCGGTTAACTAGTACAGAAGTTATAAAACTGTGCATTTAGGGAAAGTCTATATGTAAGACCGTTACCTTAATTGTATCAACGTTTCATACATCAACGAGAGTGGTTCTTCAAAATAATTAGTCAATAAATGAAAAGATATTAATTTTCTCCCTTATGGGCTTTATTTGTGATTAAATAATGCATTTACGGTCCATACTTCATGTTTTAAAATATATTTTTCTAAACGAAGCAGTTTTGAGTACGCAAAAGTCTTGAGCCAACCTAGCAATAGTATATAATAAAATGGTACAACGCTCGTAGAAAATCTAATGTGAGAACGAACATTAAAGCAAACAAGGTACAAAATTGTTTTTACTTATTAAAATACCACGTACTTCTGCTTCGGTTATTTCTTGCTCGCCCAAAAGGGGTCTAAAGTATTGAGCGGGTCGATAATCTGTTCATCGACTTCCAGCTTGATGGAGCTAGCGTCTTCTTCCTTAACCGGGACCACATCGCTGAGTTTCTTTTTCAAGTTATCTGAAATAAAACAGTTCTAGAGGTAGTTCTGTGCTCTCTTTATTTCGAGCAAATAAAAAAAACCTCGAAATTATAAGAGTTACATTAATGATTTTTAAAATGCTCAATTTTATAATATCTTATGCAGGGTGTTCTGCGTAGGGAAATCCAGACCTATATAAATATATATATGGTGTGTTTGATTTTTGTCAAATTCGATTTTACCCAAATTTTTTTACCTAAAATATGTATAACGGTTTTGCAGCAAAGATATGGAGCTTTCGATCTGCCTAACTGTTATTTTGTATACATTTTTTTCAAATTTACTAGTCTCAAGAGGAAACAATATATATTTACTTCTTTCGAGAAAGCTCAATCTTTTAAATGAACGTGAACGTGAAGTAATTGCAAACAAACAACAAACAAAAGTATGCTTTATCGTGGCAGGGAAATTGTTACAATTTTATAGACAAAGCGAAATTTACCTTAAAACAAAAACAAAACAAAACAATGAAAAAACGAAATCATATTTTTCGATAGGTCAATGCAAATAGATAAATTGTGAACATAACATTTAGTCCAGGAGGCAGTGAATTGTTTTGGTACTTATTTTCCCAGTTACAGTATATGATTTACTTTGTTCTCTTTTTAAGTGTGGCTAAAATTGTCAGGTGGGTTCAATAGAAAAATCAAAAAACCAAGTTGACTTATTTTCCCAGTAAAAAAATTGTCACGTGCACTAAAATAGAGCATACCATTTATGAAAATAGCAGTCTGGCTTATCTCAGATGGAGGAAAGTAAGTCTGGTTGGAATTTTTCGGATTCAAAAATTGCACTGATTTTTGGGATCCGTAACTCTTATTTTCCCACGCTTGAAATTCAACGTATATATTGACACAATTATAAGCTATCATTAAAAATAAGTCTGGCTGATTTATGGAACTGGCAAATGAGTCTGGCGGCATCTTCAAAATTGCAAAAATAGAAAAAAAATTTTCTCTCATTTTTCCAGGTTTGAAATTTTGTCACATGGTAGATTATACTATAATTTGACAGAAAATATGCATCTGGCTGTCATTTACAGTCACGAAAGCCTTGCCAGACTCACAAGTCATATAGCGGAATAAGGGTATGTATTGGTTTTGTAATACCATATGAGATATAGCTATATATACAGTTGAGCCTGTGGGCCACATGGCCACGTATACCGTAGTATACTAGGTTTTAGATGCGTAATTTTCGAAGGGCATTCCAGCGGCAGTGTACGAGTTTCGATGGTTTGAAGGCGATCAACTACCTACGTTTGTAAACGAAATCGTCGTTCAACCAGATGAAGGTGAATAGTTTCTTTGCTTTGAGTAAAGTTTATCGTTTACTTTGACGTACAATTGAATTTACTAAATGTATATAATTTTGTGTTCACAGATGAAGACGATAATTACTCTGATTCTAATGTTTTGGAACCGGAAATAAACATTGACGAGATCGATGACACTGATGAGGAGTACAATGAAGAAAGTGATAGCGATGACGAAGGAGAAAGTGATGAAGAAGAAATTGACTAATTATATAGTACTTCTCTCTATTCGAATAAAATCATAAAAATTTATAAAACAGTTCTAGAGGTAGTTCTGTGCTCTCTTTATTTCGAGCAAATAAAAAAAACCTCGAAATTATAAGAGTTACATTAATGATTTCTAAAATGCTCAATTTTATAACATTTTATGCAGGGTGTTCTGCGTAGGGATATCCAGACCTATATAAATTTATATGGTGGGTTTGATTTTTGTCAAATTCGATTTTACCCAAATTTTTTACCTAAAATATGTATAACGGTTTTGCAGCAAAAATATGGAGCTTTCGATCTGCCTAACTGTTGTTTTGTATACATTTTCTCAAATTTACTAGTCTCAAGAGGAAACAATATATATTTACTTCTTTCGAGAAAGCTCAATCTTTTAAATGAACGTGAACGTGAAGAAATTGCAAACAAACAACAAACAAAAGTATGCTTTATCGTGGCAGGGAAATTGTTACAATTTTATAGACAAAGCGAAATTTACCTTAAAAACAAAACAAAACAATGAAAAAACGAAATCATATTTTTCGATAGGTCAATGCAAATAGATAAATTGTGAACATAACATTTAGTCCAGGAGGCAGTGAATTGTTTTGGTACTTATTTTCCCAGTTACAGTAAATGATTTACTTTGTTCTCTTTTTGAGTGTGGCTAAAATTGTCGGGTGGGTTCAATAGAAAAATCAAAAAACCAAGTTGACTTATTTTCCCAGTAAAAAAATTGTCACGTGCACTAAAATAGAGCATACCATTTATGAAAATAGCAGTCTGGCTTATCTCAGATGGAGGAAAGTAAGTCTGGCTGGAATTTTTCGGATTCAAAAATTGCACTGATTTTTGGGAACCGTAACTCTTATTTTCCCACGCTTGAAATTCAACGTATATATTGATACAATTATAAGCTATCATTAAAAATAAGTCTGGTTGATTTACGGAATTGGCAAATGAGTCTGGCGGCATCTTCAAAATTGCAAAATAGAAAAAAATTTTCTCTCATTTTTCCAGGTTTGAAAATTTGTCACATGGTAGATTATACTATAATTTGACAGAAAATCTGCGTCTGGCTGTTATTTACAGTCACGAAAGCCTTGCCAGACTCACAAGTCATATAGCGGAATAAGGGTAGGTATTGGTTTTGTAATACCATATGAGATATAGCTATATATACATGAGCAGCTGTGGCCTGTGGGCCACATGGCCACGTATACCGTAGTATACTAGGTTTTAGATGCGTAATTTTCGAAGGGCAACTGGCTGGGAGCATTCCAGCGGCAGTGTACGAGTTTCGATGGTTTGAAGGCGATCAACTACCTACGTTTGTAAACGAAATCGTCGTTCAACCAGATGAAGGTGAATAGTTTCTTTGCTTTGAGTAAAGCTTATCGTTTCTTTGACGTACAATTGAATTTACTAAATGTATATAATTTTGTGTTCACAGAGGAAGATGATAATTACTTTGATTCTAATGTTTTGGAACCGGAAATAAACATTGACGAGATCGATGACACTGATGAGGAGTACAATGAAGAAAGTGATAGCGATGACGAAGGAGAAAGTGATGAAGAAGAAATTGACTAATTATATAGTACTTCTCTCTATTCAAATAAAATCATAAAAATTTATAACTTCATAAATAAATATTTTTCAATGTGCCAATTAAAATTTTGTACTTTATAGAGGGCTGCATTTAATTGTTTAATACTTTTAGAAAAAATCTAGCCAAGGGGCTTGTCTTAAACTTTTCATGACATGATGACGAAAAGTATAGGTTCATTCGGTCTTTCTTTCGACAGATAATGGTGATATTCTCCGACGTTTTAACAGAATTTCTACTCATTCGTTCATTCTTCGTCAATTGTTTTATTGCAAATTGAATTCCCTTCAGAATTAGTTCTCAGTCATCTTCTCGAATTTTCATAGACTTTGGCGTTCTAATATTTTTTTTGCTTTCACGGAAAAAAGTCAAGAGACTACTAAAAAATCACTTAGTCGTACTCTCGTATCTGATGTGATTTCAGAGATATATACGTCTAAAGGTGTCGAGACTCAACCTTTATCCAAAGTTCCTTATTATCGTTATATCACAGGAATTCGACAAAATGTCAAGAGATCGATTTTGTAGAAAATTTATAAAAAACAATAATATAATATATATATCTCCAATAATTACAAAGTTACTCACGGTATAAAATTTTATTTTTGGCTATATCCATATTCCACTTCCGGTGAAACCGGAAGTGATATCATGTTCAACGAGCCAAAAGGATCATCGTTAGACCATCACGAATAAGTCTACAAATTTTAAAACCAACCGATGTGAAAAACATGTAGGTATATCACATATTTAACCCAACCGCAGAATTCAGCACACCTGACGAGCGTCAGTCGAGTCTGGCACACCTTTCGAAGTACTCCACATTAGCCAGATTGCATTTTTAACTGTTATTACATTGTAGACTACCATCTGATAAATTTTCAGAACTGCGAAAATAAGGGAAATTGATTGGTAATTTTTCTTTAGCTTTTCACCTGCCAGACATACTATCCATGCTAAGAGATTAGACAGACTATTTTTTTTACTTAACTCCGGTACACCTCTTGAAGCTACAACTATTTTTATCACTGGGAAAATAAGTGCAGTGTATTTGTATGTTGTATCGCGAATTCCGCCTCACCCCATCGGAAAACCCCCCCTATACAGGGTGAGTCGGGAGGATCGCCCCAAACTCCAGGAGTGTGTTCTATGAAAGATACTGATTTAAAAAAACTCATATGTTCTTATTCGATTCTCATTTGTTTTCAACTTACAGCATAAATTAGAATATAAACAAGATCTAACAAATTAACGTTTCAATCATTAGATTTCATCATATTAAATGTTCAAAAATGCCCCCATTGAGCTCAAAACATTTTCGGCTTCGTCTACGTAGGGCACCTGTTGCTCTTCTAATTGCCTCATGCCTTTCTTTAATTTCATCTGCATTATTTCTGATACGCTGAATAAGTGCTTCTCGAGTGTCCACTCTCACTTTGTACACTTCATTTTTTAACCAGCCCCATAAACAGAAATCGAGTGGAGTGAGGTCAGGAGATCTTGGAGGCCAAATAATAGGACCACCGCGACCAATCCAACGCCTTGGAAACCTCCCGTCTAAGTGTTGCCTGACTTCATGTGCGAAATGTGCTGGAGCTCCATCATGCTAGGAGTACATTTGCCTTCTTATGTTTAGGGGAACATCCTCCAGTAGTCCTTGTAATTCATTTTCGAGAAATTCACAATAGTAGTCCCCTGTGAGGCGATTTTCCAAAATAAAAGGGCCAATGACATAACTATCTATCATACCACACCATACGTTTACCGAGAACCTATGTTGAAAGTTGCTCTCGACTGTTGCATGCGGATTTTCCTCTGACCAGACATGGCAATTGCGACTATTATTAATACCGTCACGAGTAAATGTTGCTTCGTCCGTGAAAAGGATGCGCGATATAAGATGACGATTATTGTCTATCCACCGACAAAACTCCATACGTTTGGCAAAATCTTCTGGCTGTAGGTGTTGGATTTTTTGTAAGTGGTAAGGATACAAACCTTGCTCGTGGAGCGTATTTATCACTCTTTTTTGTGGAATGTCCAACTGAGCAGCCATTCTGCGTGAACTGATGGTTGCATCTTCTTCTACTAGGTCCAGAATATTTTCTACTTCTTCTAAAGTTTGTTGAGTAGCTCTTTCAGAAGTTGTGTTGGCACTGGGAAGTGTTCTGCTTTCGCATAGTTTGTTGAAAACTCTCATAAATACTTTCTTATCAGGATGACGTTGAAATGGGAATCGTTGACGGTATTCTTCAGCAGCAGCTGTAGCATTCCCATTGCAAAAACCATAAACAAATATCATATTCGCATACTCTAAGTGTGAGTAAAAATTCGGCATTTTGGAATATGTTCAACAGCTCGAATTCAAAAATGACACTGACAGGTATAGTACCAGTAAATGGAACATTAACTTATTTTGATTTCTAAGCACCCTATAATTATTATGTTGTATGTATGGAATTATGCTTGAAATCTTATTTTTGTTGTAAGTTGAAAACAAGTGAAAATCGAATAAGAACATATGAGTTTTTTTTAAATTAGTATCTTTCATAGAACACACTCCTGGAGTTTGGGGCGATCCTCCCGACTCACCCTGTATATATATGAATTTTGCTTAGAATTACTAACCGAATAATTTTATCGATGTTTGCTCACTGGGAAAATAAGTACCAAAAATGTTCACTGCCTCCTGGACTAATTCGTTATATTCGTAACGTCGTAAAGCGGTTAATAATTCCAGGTGACCTAACAAAAGGAAATAAACAATACATATCCCAGGTGAGTAATTTCGATGACATTGAAATTAAAATTACGCGACCTTAAACTCAATTTTGTTACCGTTATACAAGCAATATAAGTGAAGTTAAAGAAAAAGTATACTGAACTAATATATCACTGGCCGACAAGATTTTTCTAACCCAAGCCAGCTCATTATTTTCACAATGGAAATACCCTCCGAATAATAACAAAAATATTCGGAAAGCCCTAATACGTACCATTTTTTAATAGCCTAATTAGAACCTTTTATATTGGCAGGTAAACAATTTTATTGTGGGGCGGCTAAAATGGTCCATTTACAAAGGAAAAATTACCTAGACTGGGTTGTTTACAACATTAGACATAAAATAAACATTAAACATCACTCTTCTGTTGTTTCGAATTGAGTGGTTCTCTGTGTATCGATAAGCAAGTGTATGCGAAGACGAGAATGTGGAGTCAAACGCGCCGAAGTTGCAAAATTTCTGCTGACAAATTTTATTATATTTGTGGAGAATTTCTGGTGAAATCACAAGCCAGGCCATTTTCCGAAAATGTAAAAAAAGCCTACTTTAAATATTTTGGTGTGGTAATTGGGGATCAAGTTAAGCGGTGGGCTGTGTTAGTTGTAGTGTATCATTGGTGCAGTGGATGAAGGGAAAGAGAAAAAATATGCCTTTTGCAGTTTCAATGGTATGGCGAGAACCCACCAATCATTCTGACGATTGTTATTTTTGCCTGACAAAGACTGAAGGTTATTCCAAAACGGGAAAGCACAATATAGAATATCCATATTTGCAATCTGCCATACTACCTGTTCCTCATAATGCAAATTTGCCAGTGCTGATTGCGCCTTTAAATTGGCAAGCTATTGATTTAGGAGATAATGGAGACAACGCATCATCAGGCAGCTCAGAAGAACAGTGCACCGATCCCACTTTTACCACAGGTCCCAGTTCCGGAGAGCCACATGATTTAGTACGTGATTTGGGGTTATCCAAGTAACAGTCAGAAGTTCTGGGTTCCCGTCTTAAGGAATGGAACCTATTCCTAAATCCCAGAAATGCTATGTTTTCTGAATTCTACAGTATGGAAAATTCATTGTGCGCGTGTACTGATATAGACAGTTTAATGCAGGAACTTGATATTGAACATTCTCCCCGTGAATGGCGCTTATTCACTGACTCATATAAATATAGCTTAAAAGCTGTGTTACTGCATAATGGAAATTTAAAACCCTTTATACCAGTTGTCCATTCAGTTGCAATGAAAGAAAATTATGAAAATATGCGCACGATTTTGGATAAAATAAACTACAATAGGTATAAATGGCAGATATGTGGGGACTTAAAAGTTATGGCGATTTTAGTGGGAGTTCAGGGGGGATTTACAAAATGTTGCTGTTTTCTTTGTTTATGGAACAGTCGTGCAATAAATCAGCATTATGTAACAAAAATTTGGCCAGAAAGAAGCGAATTTCAACCGGTATCTTAAAATGTTTAATTTATACCTCTTGTTGATCCAAAAAATGTCCTTTTGCCTCCTCTTCACATTAAACTTGGGCTGATGAAAAACTTTGTGAAGGCTTTAAATAAAGATGGTGACGGATTTAAATACTTAAGACAAGTCTTTCCCCAAAGTGATGCCAAATTAAAAGAAGGCATTTTTATTGGGCCAGAAATCAGAAAATTGCTGGACGATGTCAATTTTACGGAAAAGCTTACCAGGCAGGAACTCAGAGCATGGAATTCATTTGTTAATGTAGTAAGAGGATTTTTAGGCAACAATATGGATGAAAATTATAAACAATTAGTTAATGAACTCTTAGATGCCTATAAAGCGCTTGGTGCCAGAATGTCATAAAAATTCACTTCCTCCATTCCCATCTGTCATTTTTTCCTAAAAATTTGGGAGCAGTTAGTGACGAGCAGGGTGAAAGGTTTCACCATGATATCAGAACAATGGAAATTCGGTACCAAGGACGATGGGATCCAGCCATGATGGGTGACCACTGTTGGTTTTTGAAGACAGAAGATAGGAAACCTCATAAACGGAAAAAATAAAGTTTAATTAGTGTTTTAAGTTAATATTTTTCTCGTTTGCTTTTCTCTTAGACGAATGGTATGTTTAATAGACGAAAACTGTAAACATAGTCAACAAACAGGGTTAAGTTAAAGTTCTGAAATCATTTTTTCTATAGATATTAAGTATCGTAACATTCGATATGGTTCTACAACTCTAACAAGAAAACCCTACGTTCTACAACTTTCTACTTGTCATTTTCGTATTTGCATAGATCCTTTCTATTAGATTATGCTATTCTGATTGGTATTACAAAAAATTTTTTTGTCGGCCAGTGAATGTTGACGTTTTAAGGCATTTAGGGAATATACCTTTTATAAGGGATTAATTTATTAGTGTTGTAAGGGCCTCTATGACTGGGAGTAGCAGGTTCAGGAATATTTTAATTGATAGGCCATCAGTGCTACACGTAGATTTGCTTGTGATATTCATTTTTTCAATAGTCCCATGCTGCTAACAGGGCTTAAGAAAAGGCTATCAGCGACATATTTCGATGGAGGAAGAAACGAAAGAGGGTCCAAACTTGGTGAGATACCATAGGTAACATTTTTGCTTACATTAATAAAATAATAATAAATAAAATGCTTATATTTGGGACACCCTGCATACTATATTAGCATATATGTATATATTTAGTACCTTCTTAGTGAACTTTTCGATTTCATATCCATCATCTAGCTAATTTGATGTTCGAAATGATCACCGTTTTGTTCGACATAAATATTTTTACGATTTCCAAAGATACGTTAACATCTCTTAATGTATTAAAATGAATACTATTAAATCCACTTCGGATTATTATCTTCAAATTTTCTTTTGTAGCCGGAGGTGTTTGATAGACTAACTTTTTAACGAAGCCCTAAAAAAAAAGTCCATTTTTGTCAAGTCAGGGGATCTAGGCGCCCACGCAATCGGTCCTCCTCTTCCTATCCAATGTTCTTGATTTTTTTTTTTTATTAAGAAATGCATGAATATCAGCCGTATGGTGAATTGGGGCATCGTCATTCATAAACCATATTTGATCACGGACGTTAATAGCAATTTGGTATAATAGCATTCTAAAATCTTACCACAAAAACTGGAGATAACGGTGTGCAGTAAACCTTTCAAAAAAAAAAGTGCGGACCGATAACAAAATTTGCAACAATTCCATACCAGACGTCAAGAGACCACTCATTTTGACTAGTTGTGCGAATATAGTGAGGAGTTTCAGGAGCGTGCTAATGAAAATTATGTCTATTGACATTTCAATTTTTGTGGAATATTGCTTCGTCTATAAATAACACAAAGTTAGTAAATCTTGACTCTCTGTGACATTGTTGTTGTGTCCAGTGACAAAAACCTAGTGGCCTGTGATAATCATCCTCATACAATTTTTGGAGGAGTTCAATGGGTGAAATATGTTTTTTTTTAATTCGTAGAACAGTGGTTTTATTTACATATGGTTCCCTTGCCATTCTTATTGAGCCAATATGAAGATCTTCCATCAGGGGCGTGCGGTGAAATTTTAAGAAAGGGAAGCAATTTTTAGAAACTTACCTATTTGTAATGTAATTCGATTCTTCGATCATTTTTTTGCAAATTCGTTAATGATAAAAACGTTGCTACTCCGACATATTTCAGAGAAGTTTATTTTCAATGGATAACAGCGATGTATGCGAAAGTCTCTCCTGCCCCGTTGAATTTCTTACGAAATTTTTTATACGTTCAAGTGTTGAAAAATTGCGTTCTACTGATGAACTTGTGGCAGATATTGTCAATACTAATTCACACAATTTCGACACTTCAGTGTAGGCATCTTCCAGCTCCTTGTCTTTTAAAAACTGCATTAGTTCTTTAGCGTTATTTTTTGCGCTAATGTCATCAGTTTCGTAAATCACTTTTAGTTCAGATCGCAGTAACACTCGGTCGAAGAACTGGCCATAATGAAGAAGAGATTTAAAATCATTTAAACCTTAAATCTATAGTTCATTTGTTGCTGAATTTGATCGATTATTTCATAAAAGAGGCGTCTGTATGATGTTTGAATATCTCCCACTTTGTCTATTCGAAGACGCTCGGCTTGTGGCTCTACATTTAACGTCATCGTTTTCTTCCAAAATAGGTCAAAGTCATCTCTTTTTTGGCTTAACATGGACTTAAAATCATCCACTTTTTTTAGGCAAAAAGCAATATCATTGGTTTTAGTTTGTAATATTATGTTATATACAGGGTGAGTCGGGAGGATCGCCCCAAACTCCAGGAGTGTGTTCTATGAAAGATACTGATTTAAAAAAACTCATATGTTCTTATTCGATTCTCATTTGTTTTCAACTTACAGCATAAATTAGAATATAAACAAGATCTAACAAATTAACGTTTCAATCATTAGATTTCATCATACTAAATGTTCAAAAATGCCCCCCTTGAGCTCTAAACATTTTCGGCTTCGTCTACGTAGGGCACCTGTTGCTCTTCTAATTGCCTCATGCCTTTCTTTAATTTCATCTGCATTATTTCTGATACGCTGAATAAGTGCTTCTCGAGTGTCCATTCTCACTTTGTACACTTCATTTTTTAACCAGCCCCATAAACAGAAATCGAGTGGAGTGAGGTCAGGAGATCTTGGAGGCCAAATAATAGGACCACCGCGACCAATCCAACGCCTTGGAAGCCTCCCGTCTAAGTGTTGCCTGACTTGATGTGCGAAATGTGCTGGAGCTCCATCATGCTGGAAGTACATTTGCCTTCTGATGTTTAGGGGAACATCCTCCAGTAGTCCTTGTAATTCATTTTCGAGAAATTCATAATAGTAGTCCCCTGTGAGGCGATTTTCCAAAATAAAAGGGCCAATGACATAACTATCTATCATACCACACCATACGTTTACCGAGAACCTATGTTGAAAGTTGCTCTCGACTGTTGCATCCGGATTTCATGGCAATTGCGACTATTATTAATACCGTCACGAGTAAATGTTGCTTCGTCCGTGAAAAGTATGCGCGATATAAGATGACGATTATTGTCTATCCACCGACAAAACTCCATACGTTTGGCAAAATTTTCTGGCTGTAGGTGAAGGATTTTTTGTAAGTGGTAAGGATACAAACCTTGCTCGTGGAGCGTATTTATCACTCTTTTTTGTGGAATGTCCAACTGAGCAGCCATTCTGCGTGAACTGATTGTTGCATCTTCTTCTACTAGGTCCAGAATATTTTCTACTTCTAAAGTTTGTTGAGTAGCTCTTTCAGAAGTTGTGTTGGCACTGGGAAGTGTTCCGCTTTCGCATAGTTTGTTGAAAACTCTCATAAATACTTTCTTATCAGGATGACGTTGAAATGGGAATCGTTGACGGTATTCTTCAGCAGCAGCTGTAGCATTCCCATTGCAAAAACCATAAACAAATATCATATTCGCATACTCTAAGTGTGAGTAAAAATTCGGCATTTTGGAATATGTTCAACAGCTCGAATTCAAAAATGACACTGACAGGTATAGTACCAGTAAATGGAACATTAACTTATTTTGATTTCTAAGCACCCTATAATTATTATGTTGTATGTATGGAATTATGCTTGAAATCTTATTTTTGTTGTAAGTTGAAAACAAATGAAAATCGAATAACATATGAGTTTTTTTAAATCAGTATCTTTCATAGAACACACTCCTGGAGTTTGGGGCGATCCTCCCGACTCACCCTGTATTATATTATGTAATTAAACACTTTGTCCGAGAATGGAAATATTTCTGAAAATAGTTCAACATATAATTAAAATTAAAATTTCGTTTCAAACAGTCCAGAAACCCCCTAGAACTATTTATTGCTTCTGAGTCCCACGTTTCATTATTTTCTATTATATTTTCAAATAGTTCAATCAGTGATTCACGATTTTCAGATACTGTTAACACAATTCTTCCATTATAGTTCCACCTAGTAGGAGCTACTTTGGGCAATCGTTTTTGGAAAATGGAGTCCAAAGCTTCTGTACGTTTTGTTGACTTGAAAAAAAAGCAGCCATGCCACTTAAAGTAACGAAAAATACTTTACACTCTTTAATGTGATTGATAGACTGGGATAAAACTAAATTTAATTTATGAGCAAAACAGTGGACAAACAGAGCACTTGGGAAAGTTTCTCGAACTTTAGCTTGCAGACCCCCTAATTGTCCTGCCATCACTGCAGCTCCATCATAGCTTTGAGCAAAAAACTTTTTCTCTCCATTAATTTCTTTAGTAACGTTATAAACTACGGTATATAATGCATCTGCTGTACGATTTTCGGACACATTCTTAAAACCTAAAAATCGCTCTTGAATACTTCCGTCTGTTTTAACGTAGCGTATTACTATGGATAATTGGCTAAAATTAGTGATATCAGTTGTTTCGTCCAGAACAATAGCAATGAACCGGGCCTCGCCAATCTCCTGCTTAATTCTTTTTAGGATAATGGTTGCAACAGCGGAAATTAAATCATTCTGGATTCGATTCAACGTTCCACGAAAAACGCTAGACTGCTCTAAATGATTTTTTAAGCAATCATCATATTTAGCCATTAAACTAAGTAAATCTTCAAAATTTCCTCTATTTGAAGAAACCCTTGTTTCGTCACGACCTCTAAAGCCCAATTCGTGCTGTCCGAGAAAACAAACAACATCGATAAGTCTTCTTAATATTTGCCTATTTTTATCGACTAGTTCATTGTGTTGGCGGTGACTAATTTTCAACTGTTTATTAAGGGCGTGTTCAATTCTGGTTTTGCCGAAGACTTTTTCTTTTATGACGGCCTGTAAATGCGCTTTAGACTTAATGTGTCTTTTTACAGCTTTATGGAAATTGTTTAAATCGTAAAAACCAATTTTATTCCAGAGATCTTTTTCATTTTCAAAAAGTAAACATGGCCAACAAAATAATTTACTTATATTTTCACACCCTGTTAGCCATTTAAATTGTTCGTATTGTTTTTTCGAATAAAAATGTCTAATACAGTTTTTCATTTTTGTGGTTAAATTTTTCATAGGCGGTTTTGCCCTTTGGAAATTATTTGAAGCTTATCAGCGAAGTTTAATGTTGAAAATCCCTTTATTATTAAGACACACACCACACATTCACACACACTCTTCTTACTAAATTCTCCAACATTTTGAATGTTATTACCGACAGCCGAAGTTGACGGTATTTGCATATCCACGTCCGTATTATTGTCTTCCATATCGCACCATGCACGACGCGACGTACGTATCACACAACACACGGATAGTAGTTCAAATAAAGAACCTACTCCAATCATAGCTTCCGCCACCACTTAAAGCACGCGACTGAAATGCAAAAATTGCAAACAGCCGGTGGAAAGTTCAATAACCTCTGGCTCGATACAGGACTTGGATGCAGAGAAGCTAGCGGCTCGCATAAGTTCTATTCGATTTCCTATTGTGGCCGATCGGAGTCAAGGCCGCATTTATTACGGGCTTGATAATTAAGATAATATTTTAGCATTTTTAATATAAACTAAATTAATGGTTTCCTATTTCAAAAATTACATTTTAGAAGATGTTTTGTAATTTTTTTTGGGGAAGCACTGCTTCCATGGACTGCACGCCCATAACTTTTAATGTCACCGCTAACTCGTTCTCCTTATTTAAAACAGATTTGGCTCCATGATTTTTCATGTATTCTAGATTTTCCGTCTCATCAATCCGTTGCATAAGACTTTCAAAAGTGCTTCTGTGTAGTTGTCTTCTATCAGGATACTTTCCGTGATATATTCTTTTCGCTAACAAACAATTCCTTTCACTCCTAACACAAAAATCATATCGATAATTTCTTGTTTATTAAAATTCATCCTTGTGTCTTACAACAGAAACTGTACACTGTGTCCCAGATTGCTTGTAATCACAGGGTTTCTCGGTAACCAGCAGAGATAGAACTTTGCGGTTTTCGCGACTCTGTGTCAATTTTTCGAGAAACTTTGAATGCCGCAAACAGAATTGTGCCAGATTGTTTCGTTCCCGAGATACAGAGTGAAATAGAAATTTTGCGCTTTTGGGGCTGGTATCATATTTCGGACACCCTGTCAGATAAAGAAAAGGTAAAAACTGCTATGGATAGATATTTTTACGTAGAGTCCAGTGCTGTAGTCGAAATTTTTTTTAGACAAACCGTTTTTGAGATATAGCCCAAACTTAGTATTTTTTAAATGGGACACCCTGTATTTTTTGGTTCCAAAAAATTTGCCTTTTTTTTCTCTTTAAAATGATGTATCACACTATGTGTATATATGTGTAAGTATGATATGATGGTTTGTTTTATTGAATGTCATGAAAACAGTGATCAAGCAACTGATTTATATTTTAACAGGTAAGCACCAAGCGCTTAAATTATTATGAACCTCCTTTCAAAATTTTTTTTCAATTCCACTTTGAGTTATGGACTATTTCCAAAAGCTTTTTTTATATCGTAGATATCCAGAAAGGCCTCAGCCACACAAGGCAATTTTTCGCCGAATTAAATTAAATTTAATTAATGATGGATCATTTTCAAAGTACAGGGCTAAAACATATAATAAACGAAATCACGAGAACAATGAGATTGTTGTATTAGCAAGTATTCAGGCCAATCACGCGAATTCATGTAGGCATATTCAGGAAACAGTGGGGGTGTCAAAATCACAAACGCAAAGGATATTAAGAAAACATAAATATAAGCCTTATAAAGTAAATGTAGTACAACAATTGCATCCTGGAGATGCAGAAAGGCGTCTAAATTTTTGTAACTGGTATCTTCAAAAAACCCAAAATGATCCTGACTTCGATAGCAAGGTTATATGGTCCGACGAAGCCTATATAGGTTGTAGTGGTATTTTTAACAGGCATAATAATAGGCAAAACCAATTTTTAACAAGAGCGTTTAGCGTCGCTTGCTTTATATTGGGAACAAAGATTACATTCCATATTTACAATAATAATTTAACAGCAGATAGATATCTAGCAATTTTAAATCAAATACTATCGGATTTATTGGATAACTTGCCGCTAGCAAATCTGCACAATATTTACTTTCAGCAGGACGGTGCTCCTGCCCACAATGCGCAAATTATAAGGCCATTTCTATTTGAAAATTTTCACGATCGCTGAGTTGGCACAAATGGACCAGTAAGGTGGCCTGCTAGGTCGCCAGACCTCTCTATATTAGATTTTTTCGTTTGGTCTTACTTAAAAAACAAAATTTACCTGAATCCAGTCAATACGATGGAGCAGCTGCAAAATGCAACCATTCAGGCATTTAGATCATTGGAAGATAGACTTATAATAATGATGAATGCTCTAAGAAGAATTCGCACTGTGTGCCAATTATGTGCTCGTGAGGGGGCGGCCATTTTGAACAGTTTTTCTAGTTATGTAGAATTTGTTTAGTATTGTGATTAAGTTTATCAAGATTATTAAGTTTATTTATTTCATAGTACAAAAATGGTTATTAATTTTTTATGTTGTTTAATTTTGCTTCCGGACACTTTTAATATCTACCCATATTTCCATGGCCAACTTACGTTTTTCTTTTAATATAGCGTTTATAAGGTTTAGTTTACGTCAAAAGTGCATAGTGTGATACATCATTTTAAAGAGAAAAAAAAGGCGAATTTTTTGGAATAAAAAAATACAGGGTGTCCCATTTAAAAAATACCAAGTTTGGGCTATATCTCAAAAACGGATTGTCTAAAAATTTGTGCGACTACAACACTGGATTCTACGTAAAAATATCTATCCATAGCAGTTTTTACCTTTTCTCTATCTGATAGGGTGTCCGAAATATGATACCACCCGCAAAAGCGCAATCTCTATTTCACCCTGTAGCTCGGGAACGAAACGATGTGGTACAATTCCGTTTGCGGCATTCAAAGTTTCTCGAAAAAGTGACACAGGGGTCGCGAAAACCGCAAAGTTATATCTCTGCTGGTTACCGAGAAACCCTGTGATTACAAGCAATCTGGGACACAGTGTACAGGGTGTTCCAGCGAGGACTGAACAAGGACCTATTTTCGACCTTCCTTGTATTTTGGAAAAATTCAAAATAGCCAATCGATGTATTTTTTCTTGTAGAATCCAAAAATGTCATCGAAAAATATTTGAACCAGAAACAAAAGAGTTACGCTATGCATCAGGTGTTTTTTAAATGGAATGTATCGTTTTTTATACGATTTTTGGAAAGAGTGATTTTTTTTATGTCCGTTCTGATTAAAAGATTTGATTTTGCGATAGCTGTTTATATTACATTTTAATGTTTTACAAACTAAAATTTTAGCTTCACCTGTTTAAAATATACGATAGGTTGGTATAGGTGATCAAGGTAAAATGACGTTTGAATGCTTTGTCAATAAAAATTGACATTATATTAATTATTGTCGAAGTCTTCACCTAAAAAATATATATTTGACTCTGATCGAAATGAAATACTCTTTGGACGAGAGACTACAGATTGTTATGCTATTTTACAAGTGCAAAGAAAATGCAAGAGAAGCAAGAAGAAGATTTATTGCAAATTTTCATAGAAATATATCCATCAATACAATTCTAAGGATAAAAAACCTATTTGAGGAAAATAAAATTTTACATGATAGAAAAAGAAATTCAATAAAAAATAATTATTAAATAATAAAATAAAACTACTAATAACATAAGTTTTCAATGTGACCGCCGTTTTTCTCGAAACAACATCGATAACCCCTTTGTAGCCTTTCTAAACTTGCTGTGACAATATGATTTTCCTGGTTAAGGCGGTTTATTTCATCGACAATTTTTCCCATGATCTCTTGAATATTTTCGTTTCGTTGTCTGTATACGACGTTCTTCAAATGGCCCCAAAGAAATGTATCCAAAACTGAGAGGTCGGGGCTATTGGGCGGCCAAGCATATGTTCCATTTCGCCCTATCCATTCGTTATGGCGCCGATTTAAAAATTGAACCACATCATGCACGGCATGAGGAGGCGCCCCATCATGTTGCCAAATTAAATTCTGATATTCTGCCAATAGTAAGTCTTCGAAAAAATTTTCAATTTCGTTTTCTAAAAACTCATAATATCTGTGCCCATTTAAAGTCCCGTTAAAAAATATTGGTCCCAAAATTTTATTGTTTTTTATCCCACACCAAACATGAATAGAATTCCTCCCTTGAAATTTAATAGTCTGGAACTTTTTTGGATTTTCAACGGCCCAGTGGTGACTATTATGTCTGTTGAATACTCCCGATGTTGTGAAAGTAGCTTCGTCGGTCCACACAATATTTTTGAATAAATCAGGGTCTTCGTTTTCTTGCCGAATTACCATTTGAGAAACAAATTGGAAGCGAAGTTCTTTTTGTGCCGGTGTTAGGTGCTGAAGTGGAAGGATACGAAAAGGCCTAAATTTATGAATTTTCAGAGTCCTGTGAACAGTCCCTCGGGTAACTCTTCTGCGCCTTACACCGCCACCGTACTGAACTTCCCGAACTGCATCCGAAATAGATTTGGTTGGATTAACTTGAAAATAATTTATAATGGCCTGGTCTCGATTTCTTCTTCTTTGTATATTTCTCTTTCTATCATGTAAAGTTTTATTTTCCTCAAATAGGTTTTTTATCCTTAGAATTGTATTGATGGATATATTTCTATGGAAATTTGCAATAAATCTTCTTCTTACTTCTCTTGCATTTTCTTGGCACTTGTAAAATAGCATAACAATCTGTAGTCTCTCGTCCAAAGAGTATTTTATTTCGATCAGAGTCAAATATATAGTTTTTAGGTGAAGACTTCGACAATAATTAAAATAATGTCAATTTTTATTGAAAAAGCATTCAAACGTCATTTTACCTTGATCACCTATACCAACCTATCGTATATTTTAAACAGGTGAAGCTAAAATTTTAGTTTGTAAAACATTAAAATGTAATATAAACAGCTATCGCAAAATCAAATCTTTTAATCAGAACGGACGTAAAAAAAATCACTCTTTCCAAAAATCGTATAAAAAACGATACATTCCATTTAAAAAACACCTGATGCATAGCGTAACTCTTTTGTTTCTGGTTCAAATATTTTTTCGATGACATTTTTGGATTCTACAAGAAAAACTACATCGATTGGCTATTTTGAATTTTTCCAAAATACAAGGAAGGTCGAAAATAGGTCCCTGTTCAGTCCTCGCTGGAACACCCTGTACAGTATGTCTTTTTTCTAAATCTATATTGGATAATTTATCTTTTGTAAGTATTGAATGGATGAAAATGCATGTTTTTAACTTATAAATATGGTTACTATCTAAATAGCCAAATCTTGTATATAAATTTATTGTTGGTTCTAGGAAAGGAAGTTTATGTATACATTTAATAATTTTATAAATTATCCTTAGAATTGTATTGATGGATATATTTCTATGAAAATTTGCAATAAATCTTCTTCTTGCTTCTCTTGCATTTTCTTGGCACTTGTAAAATAGCATAACAATCTGTAGTCTCTCGTCCAAAGAGTATTTCATTTCGATCAGAGTCAAATATATATTTTTTAGGTGAAGACTTCGACAATAATTAAAATAATGTCAATTTTTATTGACAAAGCATTCAAACGTCATTTTACCTTCATCACCTATACCAACCTATCGTATATTTTAAACAGGTGAAGCTAAAATTTTAGTTTGTAAAACATTAAAATGTAATATAAACAGCTATCGCAAAATCAAATCTTTTAATCAGAACGGACATAAAAAAAATCACTCTTTCCAAAAATCGTATAAAAAACGATACATTCCGTTTAAAAAAACCTGATGCATAGCGTAACTCTTTTGTTTCTGGTTCAAATATTTTTCGATGATATTTTTGGATTCTACAAGAAAAAATACATCGATTGGCTATTTTGAATTTTTCCAAAATACAAGGAAGGTCGAAAATAGGTCCCTGTTCAGTCCTCGCTGGAACACCCTGTACAGTATGTCTTTTTTCTAAATCTATATTGGATAATTTATCCTTTGTAAGTATTGAATGGATGAAAATGCATGTTTTTAACTTATAAATATGGTTACTATCTAAATAGCCAAATCTTGTATATAAATTTATTGTTGGTTCTAGGAAAGGAAGTTTATGTATACATTTAATAATTTTATAAATTATCCTTAGAATTGTATTGATGGATATATTTCTATGAAAATTTGCCATAAATCTTCTTCTTGCTTCTCTTGCATTTTCTTGGCACTTGTAAAATAGCATAACAATCTGTAGTCTCTCGTCCAAAAAGAGTATTTCATTTCGATCAGAGTCAAATATATATTTTTTAGGTGAAGACTTCGACAATAATTAAAATAATGTCAATTTTTATTGACAAAGCATTCAAACGTCATTTTACCTTGATCACCTATACCAACCTATCGTATATTTTAAACAGGTGAAGCTAAAATTTTAGTTTGTAAAACATTAAAATGTAATATAAACAGCTATCGCAAAATCAAATCTTTTAATCAGAACGGACATAAAAAAATCCCTCTTTCCAAAAATCGTATAAAAAACGATACATTCCATTTAAAAAACACCTGATGCATAGCGTAACTCTTTTGTTTCTGGTTCAAATATTTTTCGATGATATTTTTGGATTCTACAAGAAAAAATACATCGATTGGCTATTTTGAATTTTTCCAAAATACAAGGAAGATCGAAAATAGGTCCCTGTTCAGTCCTCGCTGGAACACCCTGTACAGTATGTCTTTTTTCTAAATCTATATTGGATAATTTATCCTTTGTAAGTATTGAATGGATGAAAATGCATGTTTTTAACTTATAAATATGGTTACTATCTAAATAGCCAAATCTTGTATATAAATTTATTGTTGGTTCTAGGAAAGGAAGTTTATGTATACATTTAATAATTTTATAAATTATCCTTAGAATTGTATTGATGGATATATTTCTATGAAAATTTGCAATAAATCTTCTTCTTGCTTCTCTTGCATTTTCTTGGCACTTGTAAAATAGCATAACAATCTGTAGTCTCTCGTCCAAAAAGAGTATTTCATTTCGATCAGAGTCAAATATATATTTTTTAGGTGAAGACTTCGACAATAATTAAAATAATGTCAATTTTTATTGACAAAGCATTCAAACGTCATTTTACCTTGATCACCTATACCAACCTATCGTATATTTTAAACAGGTGAAGCTAAAATTTTAGTTTGTAAAACATTAAAATGTAATATAAACAGCTATCGCAAAATCAAATCTTTTAATCAGAACGGACATAAAAAAAATCACTCTTTCCAAAAATCGTATAAAAAACGATACATTCCATTTAAAAAACACCTGATGCATAGCGTAACTCTTTTGTTTCTGGTTCAAATATTTTTTTGATGACATTTTTGGATTCTACAAGAAAAACTACATCGATTGGCTATTTTGAATTTTTCCAAAATACAAGGAAGGTCGAAAATAGGTCCCTGTTCAGTCCTCGCTGGAACACCCTGTACAGTATGTCTTTTTTCTAAATCTATATTGGATAATTTATCCTTTGTAAGTATTGAATGGATGAAAATGCATGTTTTTAACTTATAAATATGGTTACTATCTAAATAGCCAAATCTTGTATATAAATTTATTGTTGGTTCTAGGAAAGGAAGTTTATGTATACATTTAATAATTTTATAAATTATCCTTAGAATTGTATTGATGGATATATTTCTATGAAAATTTGCAATAAATCTTCTTCTTGCTTCTCTTGCATTTTCTTGGCACTTGTAAAATAGCATAACAATCTGTAGTCTCTCGTCCAAAAAGAGTATTTCATTTCGATCAGAGTCAAATATATATTTTTTAGGTGAAGACTTCGACAATAATTCAAATAATGTCAATTTTTATTGACAAAGCATTCAAACGTCATTTTACCTTGATCACCTATACCAACCTATCGTATATTTTAAACAGGTGAAGCTAAAATTTTAGTTTGTAAAACATTAAAATGTAATATAAACAGCTATCGCAAAATCAAATCTTTTAATCAGAACGGACATAAAAAAAATCACTCTTTCCAAAAATCGTATAAAAAACGATACATTCCATTTAAAAAACACCTGATGCATAGCGTAACTCTTTTGTTTCTGGTTCAAATATTTTTTCGATGACATTTTTGGATTCTACAAGAAAAACTACATCGATTGGCTATTTTGAATTTTTCCAAAATACAAGGAAGGTCGAAAATAGGTCCCTGTTCAGTCCTCGCTGGAACACCCTGTACAGTATGTCTTTTTTCTAAATCTATATTGGATAATTTATCCTTTGTAAGTATTGAATGGATGAAAATGCATGTTTTTAACTTATAAATATGGTTACTATCTAAATAGCCAAATCTTGTATATAAATTTATTGTTGGTTCTAGGAAAGGAAGTTTATGTATACATTTAATAATTTTATAAATTATCCTTAGAATTGAATTGATGGATATATTTCTATGAAAATTTGCAATAAATCTTCTTCTTGCTTCTCTTGCATTTTCTTGGCACTTGTAAAATAGCATAACAATCTGTAGTCTCTCGTCCAAAGAGTATTTCATTTCGATCAGAGTCAAATATATATTTTTTAGGTGAAGACTTCGACAATAATTAAAATAATGTCAATTTTTATTGACAAAGCATTCAAACGTCATTTTACCTTCATCACCTATACCAACCTATCGTATATTTTAAACAGGTGAAGCTAAAATTTTAGTTTGTAAAACATTCAAAATCAAATCTTTTAATCAGAACGGACATAAAAAAAATTACTCTTTCCAAAAATCGTATAAAAAACGATACATTCCATTTAAAAAACACCTGATGCATAGCGTAACTCTTTTGTTTCTGGTTCAAATATTTTTTCGATGACATTTCTGGATTCTACAAGAAAAAATACATCGATTGGCTATTTTGAATTTTTCCAAAATACAAGGAAGGTCGAAAATAGGTCCCTGTTCAGTCCTCGCTGGAACACCCTGTACATCCACTTACCTTGCAAAAGAAGTTGCCTCATATAGCACAGCATCGCCTCATAAGCGAATTTCAAATGCTCTCTATCTCTCAGGATATTTTTCCTGTAGTTCCCCAATTTCGCTGTTAGGGCGGCCAAATCTGGAATCGAGTTGGACTGATTCGTGACGTCCAATATCGCGTTGGACAGCAAACACATAAGGCCACTTCTGCCGATCCCTGACGAGCAATGTACCAGCACGGGATGGCTTATGGATTTCTGCTGTTGGAATAGGCTTATCAGTTCTAGAACGAAGCTGATGAATGGCTCCGGAGATGTAGGAAACAAGCTAAAAACAATTGTAAAGAATTTCTCAATATGATTAACCAGGCATGTCGGAAGTATGGGTCAGGGGGGCAGTTTTTTAGTATCGTTTTAAAAAGTTTAAAAACCCATCACTTAAAAAAAAATAAAATTCCAATTTGACCAGTTTGCTCAAGAACTACATTCGAATCAATTTTCAAACTGAATCGCAGCTTTCAGGTATTGTTTAGATACAAACACTTAAAATTTGGTATGTTTATTAATTAAATAAAATATTTTTTACAAGTTTTTATCAAAATGTGTAAAGAAAGCTCGGAAAGTTATTCGGTTTTTATTGTTATTTAGGTTAAGTAACAATAAAAAGCTTTATTATGTTATACCTAATACATATTTCATAATAATAGTTCTTATCGAAATATTTTGACTAAAGGTTTTTAGTTTGTAACTTTGTCCTTGTCCTTTTTTTTTTAATTTAACACCCTGAATTTTCGTAATGGAACATTTTTGGACCATAGTTTATAAAGCAAACTATCATTAATTTTCTATGTACCGGGTGTCCAACAAGAATGGTCTTTGGCCATAACTCAGTAACCGTTGATCATACAATTATGGGCAGAAAATAGTTGATGTAATGAGTAAATAGGGCAAGAAAAATCGTTGGAAATTATTTTGAAGTTCGAAAAATGGCGACCAGGGGGCGTAACAGCAACTCAAGAATGGAAATGAAGATTTTCTCTTGAATTCTCTTAATTAAAGTTTGTCGAAAATATAAGCATTGTATTCTTCAGGCAATTATGCAACTATTTGATATGTATCATTTTTTCAATAATAAAGTGGTCTAGGAAAAGGTCAAACTTGTTTTCTTTGAAACGTTTGTATCTCTGTTTTGTATGAACCGATTACTTTGAACTTGGTGTCAGAAAAAGCGCTTTTGTGGGTCTTTACGTAAAGCCATTAACTTTATTATTATTAACATTAATTAAAGTGGCGGCTCGTCAGCCCCAAAATAAAGGAAAAGAGAATTTTTTTATATAACTTTTTATCTATTACCAATTAGAAATATACTTTTTAACAGTTTTACAACATAATAACATTAAAAAAAAACAAAATATAATCCCATAATAAATATTTTAGAAAATAAATTCTGACCACATCAAAAAACAGACCGTGCAATCCGTGCAAACCCATTCCTAAAGAAAGTGCTCTCGAATGAGGCGAAATAATTTTAGCTTGGAAAGTTTCGACTTCTGACCTATTTATCAACGGCCGGTGCCGATGCCGGCGAGTCACCTGATTACGACAGAGCGGGATGGCGATT
Source organism: Kuschelorhynchus macadamiae (assembly GCA_030620095.1). Classification (NCBI taxonomy): domain Eukaryota; kingdom Metazoa; phylum Arthropoda; class Insecta; order Coleoptera; family Curculionidae; genus Kuschelorhynchus; species Kuschelorhynchus macadamiae. The sequence continues at coordinate 1,142,172 of JAUTXW010004711.1, forward strand.
GCCGATGCACGCGTTTTCTATTGCATTCTTGAGGCGATAAATCTGTAGCTTGGATATGCTTTTATTGGTTATTTAAATCACATGACTAGCGAAATATTCCAACGGCTTCTTTTTACGTGGTGCGTGCGGCTGAGAAAGAAATAGGAAATAGATTGCGATAATCGCTGATTGAGGGCGTTCTGTCTTTTAAGGTGAATAAATACGCGTGAGTAAGTTTTTGTTTTGTTTTGATTTGGTAAGTTGGACCGTTCCATTTTTTGTATTTGCTTTTTGCTTTTGAAATGAATCCTATTCACGACATTATTGCTTCATTAATTGAAACGCCTTTTTTAAGAAGAAGCGAAACTGAAAAGAAACAGATATTAGGTACCCGTCCGACGCCGAAAATTTTAGCAATATTTAACGATAAGAGGCAAGATAAAAAATATTCAAGAACTTTTCAAATATCTTGGTACGAAACTTATAGGTGGCTATGCGGAAGTATTTATAAAGAAAGCTTATATTGTTGGCCTTGTATTTTATTAGGTTGCGTCAAAAATAATTGGAGTTCAGGGGGCGGATATTCGGATTTAAAAATTTTTTCACGAGCAGTAAAATCGCATGAAAGTTCAAGAGATTATATTAAAAATTCGGTAGCACTTACAAGACTGGAGCAAAATAGGGCGACTATTGCGGATGCACTACAAGAAAATGCAAGTCTTAATAAAATTGTTTATAATGAAAATGTTCGAAAAAACCGTTTATTATTAAATTATTTAATTGATGTTACTATTACTTTGGGTAAACAGGACTTGGCATTTCGAGGTCATAATGAAACAACAGATTCTTTTAACCGTGGCAATTTTAAGGAAATATTTGCATGCTTAATAAAAAGAAATGCCGAACTTACTGAACATTGTGCTAAATTTAGTAATATTTTTACGGGACAATCTAAGACTATACAAAATGAACTAATTGGTTGCATACATGACTATATTCAAGAATATATAAAAAAAGAAATCAATGACACCGATTGTTGTTTTTTTGGCGTAATTGCGGATGATAGTACTGATATAACAGAAAAATCACAGTGTTCGATAACAGTTAGGTACGTGACCAACGGATCTTTAAAAGAAAGATTTTTAGAATTTTTTGACGTTAGCGATAATAGAACAGCAGAGAGCCTTTTTCATTTAATACAAAACAGCTTAGAGCCTTATGACTTTAAAAATAAATTGGTCGCGCAGTATTACGATGGGGCTAGTGTTATGGCAGGTGAAATAAATGGGCTTCAAACAAAAGTTAGATCTATTGCTCCTTTAGCTATGTTTACTCATTGTTGCGCCCACAGATTAAATCTAGTTTTACAACAGGGAACAAAACTGATTACCCAAAGTCGTATATTTTTTGCCACTTTATTAGGAATACCAAATTATTTCCACCAATCACCAAAACGGTCTTTTGTGCTTAATCAGATAGTAGGTAAAAGAATTCCGCGAGCTGTAGAAACGCGATGGTATACACGGTCTAAAATTTTAAACTTAGTGGCTAATGAATGGGACAATTTAATTATAGTATTTGAAACTATTATTAATGACTTAAGTTCTGGAACAGAATCTATTAATGGTGCAAAAGGATTTCTAAAGCATTTTAATGATTTCGAATTTTGCCTTTTAACGCATATTTATAAACAAATTTTTAGTTGCACTGATGTACTGTTTCAAATATTACAGTTAAAGCATTTAGATATAAATTACTGCATTTCGCAAATAAACCTTGCCAAGCAACGAATTATTGAATTTAGAAACGAGGACCATTTCAAAGAACTTTTCAATATTGCTAAAAAAGCCACTATTCTGCCAACTAACACACGTCGAGGGCAATGTTCTAGCGACTTTGATATTTTTACTAAATATAAAACATTATATTTCGAAATAATAGATTGTATAATTCTTCAATTAGGGACGCGGTTTGAAAATTTAAATAATTTAAATTTCTTTGCTTTAGTCGATTGCACAAAATATTCGAAATATGTTAAATGCTTTCCAGACGACTTATTAAATAATTTATTAAAAAATTATCCAAACATTTTTGACAGAGATAGATTAAAGAATGAGCTTTCTGTATTGTATAGCTTAGCTAGCTTTGTTATTTAAAGATTTTAAAGCAATTTTTGCGGAAGCATATAAGCTTTTTAATTTAGTTTTAACTATTCCCGCAACAAGTGTATCGGCCGAACGAAATTTTTCATGTCTTAAACGGATCAAAACCTACCTAAGAAACACAATGACACAAGAACGGCTTTCGGGTTTAGCAATGATGTCAATAGAGCAGGAATTACTGTCAGAAGTTAGTGAAGATCAAAACTTTTACGACCAAATTATAGATAAATTTGCAACCTTAAAAGACAGACGTATAGATTTAATGTACAAAAAGTAGTTTTTTTATCTTATTTCATACAACTATTTATTTTAAGTTTTAATAAACTAAATTATGTTTTTATTATCGCAATCACCGCTATATTTTAGTGATAGGTGTACATATTTTGCTTGTTTTGTTTACTTTTTATTTACTTTTTTTAGAGTTTATTTTTTTAGTTTTTAATGGTTTAGTAGGGCTATTGGCGATGACCTCCATTAAAAAAAAAGGTTAACGCGTCGCAGAATAATACCTCATGGGTGACGTGGAAATTTATTCACATTTAAACAAAGTTAACCTCATGTAGCCTCACCCTTCAATATACTCACGAGCCGCCACTGCCATTAACTGTACCGTAATGATTCTATTAGTGGTCACTAGGTAGCGTTTTTTTTTTGTAAATCTTCAAATAATACGGATTTTCTCAAAAAAATCAATATGACTTTTTTTGTCCTAATTTAATTTAAGGTTATAAAAGATATCGAATGGTGGATTAAAAAATTCAGGTCCGTATTTAAACTAAAAAAGTTGATGATGACTAAACTAATCTCACCAATATTTAGAGGAGCAAACGTGACAATGATGAAGTGAAATTATTTTCATCTGTCATTTCAACTGAGCCTACAATTTTAGAAATACTAAAAAAAAAACAAAAAAACAAAAAATAACTTCTATCGTTTTAGGCTTAGTTGAAATGACAGATGAAAATAATTTTCACTTCATCGTTGTCACTTTTTCTCCTCTACAAATTGAGGAGATTGGTTTTTCAATGCACAGTGGTGAGGTCTTATGTTACCATCTGGCCATAACTGTTGAATATCTGTATATTTAGATTATTCTCAATATTTTGCAATTTTTAGACCATCAATTAATGGAACACCATCGTCGGACCATCGTAGAATATTCCTTTATTCAAATCTTCTGATATATAGGGTAAAAAAATTAGTATTTTGACTTAATGGTGTTTCATTAAGAAAGCGTCTGACGGATAAAAATTTAACTCCCACTTTTTAGGTCAAATATCGATGTTTTAGGTCAAGAAGTCAAAAAAATCCTGTTTGTCCGTCTGCGAATGTGGGTGTGGGTTGGTGCATGTCGAATGTGCATGTATATGTGTAAATTTGTATTCTGAACATAATAGCTCGAAAACTATTAACCTAATTATGATGAAATTTGTCGGGAAGATTACCTGTGTGGAGAGAAGAAACTGATTAGTCCTTTAGGTAAATCAAAAATCACAAAACAAAGTGGCGGATATACAAATAGAACATAAAAATGGCCATAATCTTAACAAAAATTGGTAGAGGCACTACCCAACTAAAGCGAAAATTTAATAACAATTTTAAAAAAAATCCAATACGGCGGAAGAAAATGGCGACTAATTATATTTAAACATTGTGAACGAACATACATTTGTAAAATTATCACTTCAGGAGAAACATTAGTTGTAAACTTATTCTGAAAAGCACTGATTTCTATAATCCCGTATGGTGAAAATAGTAAACAAATTGATTTCCTTATTATTTGATAAGACACTAACTCTACCATGGTTCTTAAAACTCTTAGTTCGCCAGTTATGCTTCGCTTATATCACTGTCATTTTGTAATTGTGACATCTGCAAAAATTATTTGTTCAATTGTTAAAAATGTCATCTTAAACCTATAACTGTCAAGTTAGACCTGGTCTAAATTTAAACCTCTTTAGTGAATACGGGTGTGAATATCAGAATCTAAGGATTCCCTCGCCTCGAGTACTATTAATATGGGTAAGAGATGTAATTAATATAAAACAAAATGTTAGTTAATTAACGACAATTTTTCATACAGGGAAAAGTCAAAATTAAAAGTCTACTCTCATGATTCTTTTTTTCTTACTCCAACCGACGTGGTGGAGATTAGGGCGATATTTAACGATATTAAAAATACAAATGCTTCAGGATGCGATGAAATTTCGATGAGGGTATTAGAAGCTTTACCAGAGTCTACTTTGAACGCATTTGTGACGGCTGTAAAGGATTCTTTCGCTGCAGGAATCTTTCCTGAATCTCTGAAGGCAGCGATTGTCATTCCAATTCATAAGGGCGGGGATGTGACCTCTCCAGCAAATTTCAGACCAATCTCCTTGTTGCCTACGATTGCTAAAGTACTTGAAAAACTTGTAAAAAAAGAGTTATCTCGTACTTAGAGAAGCACAAAATCTTAACTGTAGTTCAGTGTTTGGTTTTCAGAGTGGTAGGAGTACAAGAGATGCAATTTTTGCATTTCATGATAATCTGTATCTTTACATAAATGAGGGTGAGGCGGCTGCGACAGTTTTTTGTGATCTCGCTAAAGCTTTCGATTGCGTGGATCATGGAATACTGTTGCGGAAGCTAGAGTGGTATGGTTTCAGGGGAAGTGTTCTTCACTGGTTTAGGTCTTGTCTCTCCGGACGATGTCAGACTGTCAGGTTGCATGAGGTTGATTCTATTAAACGAGAAATTATTTCGGGAGTACCGCATAGTTCTGTTCTAGGACCAATTTTATTTCTTGTCCATATAAACGATCTAGCGTCACTGAAAATCAAGGGTGAGTTCATATGCTGCAACAAAATCAGCTGATTACCACTGGATATCACTGACTGAAACATGGCTTACTGAGGATACTTGCAGTGGAGAAATATTTGATTCAAGGTACTGTGTATATAGATCAGATAGAAATTATGATGTTTTAGATTGTACGAGAGGCAGAGGTGTCTTAATTGCTGTCAAGTCCTGTTATAGATCTACCAAATTACAGCGCTCTGATAATTCCTTATTTGATGATGTGTGGGTATCGACTCGCATAGGTGTATCAACCATTATTACTGGATGTGTGTACGTTCCTCCCAATACATCGGTAGCATCATTACAAGCATTTTGTCGAAACAACGGAAGCTATTAGAAACAGATACAAAAAAGCTAAACTAATAATTACAGGAGACTTTAATTTGCCAATGGTTAAGTGGCTTAGAGAAGACGACGTTTTGGTGCCTACCAATTTATCTTCAGAAAAAGCAGAAATTCTTATACCCGGAATGTTTCTCAATGAGTTACAGCAACAAAATCATTTGCCTAACGAGTTTGACAAGTATCTCGATCTAACTTTCAGCGATGACTTCTCCGAGTTTTCATTGGAGGTGGCTCATGCGCCATTGAGTCATATTGTACAACATATACATATGTTTCGTAACTGTCAATCGAGTGTGTTGTGTTTTGTTTGCTCTCCAAAGTTGTGTAATTGTCTTTAGTTGTGATGATCGCGTCCTTCTTCTTAAAAGAAAATCGATTGGTATCAACACATTGTTCCCGCCAAAAATATGACATTGTGAAGTTTAGTTTGGGTTAGAGTCACAAATTGACAACCTCTCCGTTTTTGCTGGCATTAACTGTCCGCGATTCATCCTCTTTTGGTGTTTGACCAGCTCACTATACTAATCTGGCATTAACTGCTTGGGCCTCAGCTACCATTTCTGTCCCGGCAATAGGCCAGCTCATTGTACGAGATTTATTACCTTGAACGTACTTGGAACCATGTCGTCATATCATTGTATAGTTTGCAAAAAGATGGACACAACAGAAACCCATATGATCTTTTGTGATAGCTGCTCTAGACCACTTCACAAGAAAGTGTTCTGGCCTTTGCTCCTCTGAGATTAGGGTGATCGAATTGAAGGGTCCTAGACTTCTTCGATATCACTGTGAAGACTGTCGCAAAGGCTTTATGCAGGTCACGTCACTGATCAAGATGATTGAAGAGCTTAGACGGGAGGTTGATGTACTTAAGCAGCAACCACGAGACACTTCTGATGGACCTGGCAATTCTGCAACAGGATGTTGTAATGACGATGTCTTGAGGGAGTTACAGGACCGTCAGAGGAGATCGAATAATATAATGATGTATAATCTCACTGAAGATAATGAAAACGATGATTTAACCAAAATTCGATCTGTCCTGAAGTTTTCTCGAGTTGGAAAGGGTAACCGCAATAATGCACGACCTTTAAAGATAACTCTACAATCCCCATTTAATGTGTTCACCCTGATTAGGAATCGTCATAAATTGAAGGGAACTAATATATTTGTCGGTCAGGATATGACTTTCAACCAAAGAGAAACGGATAAAAAGGTGCGTGAAGAACTTAAGCGGCGCTTAGCTTCGGGTGAGAAGGATATTCGTCTCGGCTACAAAGATGGAATACCACGCATAATTCAAAAAAACTAAATGCGGGGCTGTACTCTCTCCCAAATATTAATGGGCTGGAGGTATACTACCAAAATGTGAGAGGACTGCGTACAAAGCTTGATTCTCTGGCCAGTGCAGTTGCTGTAAGCTCATTTCAGATCCTCGTGTTCACCGAGACTTGGCTATCGGATCACATTCTTAACTCGGAACTTGGACTATTCAACTACACTGTTTATCGACGAGAGCGTTCTCGCCTAACAAGCAGTGCTGAAAGGGGCGGCGGAGTTCTGGTGGCGGTTCAACAAGGTATCAATTCCACTTTGTGTGAGTCGTCGACGGGTATCGAACAATTATTTGTGGCTGTTGGTTCAGGGTCAACGAAACTAATCATTGGTGCCGTCTACCTACCACCGAGATCGCCCGTTGAAAAGTACCTACAATTTTCTGAAAACGTGGATAGAATCTCTGAAAAATATAAAGACCATGATGTGTTTTTGCTTGGAGACTTTAACCTACCAAATGCTTCTTGGGAGTCCGATAACATCAGCTCGACCTCCATTCCGAGCCGTGATGCACAATCTCACGAGTCTGAAGCTGTACAAACTATCTCCAATATGTGCGCTTTTCACAATTTATTCCAAATCAACACCATTATTAATCATCAGGGCTCAATATTGGATTTGGTTTTCTCACACAGTGCAAATCATGTTGTATTGCATACTGAAGATTCCATCATCCCTCCAGATGTTTTCCACCCTCCACTGACTATTCATATCAAGAATTCATCAGGTCATTTTCATTCCGCTTCATCCCAGCCTGAATTATACTATTACGACTTCAATTCTGCTAACTATAATGCCTTATCTGAATATCTTGGTTTTGTCAATTGGGATCGATTGCTTGACTCCTTACCTGTACAAAATATGATCAATGTTTTCTATGACATACTGTATACTGCAATCGACGCATTGGTTCCAAAAAAGTAAATATCAAGCAGAAAGTTCCCGAGATGGTTTTCTGCACACTTAAAAAACTTGGTGTTTCAGAAGAAGATGGCACATTGTAGATGGAAGAAAAGCGGTTTACCTACAGATTATATCCAGTTTTCTGAACTCCGAGCTCAATGCAAAAGGGCATCACGTGAATCTTACATGGACTTTGTTCACGAGTCTGAATCATCGCTTTTAACCCATAATATCAAAAAATTTTGGAACTTTGTTAATACTAAACGCACGGACAACGAGCTACCTTCCCAAGTGTCTTATGACGGTAAAATAGCGTACGGAGGTGTAGAGATGGCCAATTTATTTGCCGAGTACTTTCAGACTGTTTATTCTAATGAAACCTGTAATGTTCCACCAATAACATCCCTGAGCAACTTGAATATCCATGATTGCGAAATACCAATTTCCGATATCTTTACGGAATTGAATAGTCTGAACATCTTTAAAGGGCCTGGACCGGATGGCATTCCTCCTCGTCTTCTCCGAAATTGTAGCTTTGTACTATCACGTCCATTGTGTTTCATCTTTGGGGCTTCCCTTCAGACAGGAATTTTTCCAGAATTCTGGAAGGTTAGTTATGTCATACCTATTCATAAAAAGGGCAAAAAGGACGACGTGACCAATTACAGATCCATATGTAACCTGAGTTGTATACCAAAACTGTTTGAATGCCTGGTTACCAAGCATTTGACAGCTCATTTAAATGGTGTTCTAATGAATCAACAGTTTGGCTTCCGTCCTGGTCGTTCGACAGAGCTTAATTTGCTTACTTACAGCGATTATCTCTCTAGCACGATGGAGAGAGGTGGTGTGGTTCATTCAATCTACACTGACTTCTCCAAGACCTTTGACAGGGTAAATCATCGTGTTTTAGTGAACAAGCTGTACAGTTATGGAATTTCTGGCACCCTTCTCCTGTGGATTGCTGACTATTTGTCTAATCGTTCCCAAGTGATTAAGGTAAATAACAATCACTCTATGCAAATCAAAATTCCTTCTGGTGTCCCCCAAGGGTCGGATCTGGGACCCCTGCTTTTCAATTTATTTCTAAACGATATTTCAGATTGCTTTTCAAACAGCACCTTTCTTTGTTTTGCCGATGACTTGAAATTCTTTGTCGAGGTATCATCAACAAACCAGTGCCAGGGTTTACAAGCAGATCTTGATAGGCTCATTGGGTGGTGTAGGCTAAATGGCATGGAGCTTAATGCTTCTAAGTGTAAAGTGGTTTGTTTCTCAAGAGTTCACAATAATATGGTATAATTACTATATTGACAAGGCATACCTTGAGACGTTGACTGAATTCGGTGATCTGGGTGTCACTTTTGATTCTTCTCTGACATATATACCACACCTGTCACAGATAGTCCCGAGGTCTCTGAAAATGCTTGGTTTCATTAAGCGGTGCACTAGGGATGTCAATAATGTTGCTTCAATTAGAATGTTGTACTGTGCCTTGGTTAGACCACTTTTGGAGTACTGTTCCTCAGTCTGGAGCCCCCAGTATGCGGTACACATAAAAGCTCTCGAACAGGTGCAACGTAAATTTGTCCGCTATCTTTGCTATAAATCCAACATTCCCCTTTCTGAGAACTACGTTGTTGATTATGATACTTTGTACTCTGTTTTCAATCTTGAGCCACTGTCTGTCAGGCGTGACAAAATGGACCTTAAAATGTTGTATAAGATTCTTAATTATTATGTGGACTGAAGTCATCTTCTGTCTCGGGTGGGACTTCGTGCCCCCACTAGAGATACCAGATTGACGGCGACGTTTTCAGTAACTCGGAGTAGAACTAACTATGGAACAAATACCTTTTTGTCGCGTGTACCGAGATTGGCAAATGTGTATCCGGAACTAAGTTTTTTTGGTAGTATGTCTCACTTTGAAAGGCAGCTCAAAACTCAAAACTCTTCAAATTAATTAATAACTTTAAGGATGATGTATTAGATGAACATTTAAGATTGTATTTAACGCAACATATTATATTGTACTTAAATGTTAACTAAATTGGGCATAGCCCGTAAATAAATAAATAAATAAATAAATAAACATCATATTCCATTTGAAATGAAGTTTTCTTTAGCTACACCTTCTACTTTGGACGACGATAGAGAGATATTTTATAACTATCATAGAGCTAATTATGATGGTCTAAATAATTATTTTCTAAACATTGACTGGAGGTGGTTGGAGAATTGTACCGATGTTAACTATTCTGTCAAAATGTTCTACCAGATCCTGTTTGAGGCCATTGACAAATTCGTGCCCAAAGTTCGCAAACATCGCAACAAGTTTCCCAGGTGGTATTCTGCGGAGACTAAGAAGCTAATTGACCGGAAGAACAAGGCATACCAAAGGTACAGATCTTCCAGGCTTCGACAAGATTATGTAAAATATTCTAGTCTGCGAAGGGAATCTAAATACTTGATTGAATTTGATTACCTCATGTATGTTTCCAACACAGAGTTAATGGTTCCAACAAACATAAAGTATTTCTGGTCGTATGTAAATTCTTTGAGGAGAGATCGCGGTATTCCCAAAACTATGGAATATAATGCAAGGATCAGGCAGTCACCTAAAGAAATAGCAGACGCCTTTGCAGATCACTTTCAAACTTGTTACAAGGACTCATCAGTTCGGATAGATGAACCAACGCAGCTGTCCGAGTGTGTCTCCCTCATAAATCACTCTTTTACGCCTACAGAGGTCCTACAAAAGCTGAGGACTCTTGAGGTGGGTAAGAGTCTCGGCTCCGATGGGCACTTTCCATCGGTGTGGAAGTTCTCTTGGATAGTTCCCATTTTTAAATCTGGATCCAAAAGGGATGTGAAAAATTACAAGGGTGTTTCCTTACTGCCTGTCATGTCTAAGGTCTTCGAATCAAAAGTAACTGATGAGCTCTTGGATAACTTTAAACATCATATATCACCAAAACAGCATGGTTTTTTTAAAGGAAGATCAACGGCTACCAACTTGGCAGCGTTTCAAGACTATGTATGGAGTAGTGTGGAAAATGGCTCTCAAGTGGACGTCATTTACACGGACCTGTCAAAGGCCTTCGACAGAGTCGATCATGGTTTACTTGTCAGCTCTCAGCGCTAGGAATCAAATCTTCCTACATCAACTGGATCGAGTCCTACTTGACGGATCGTCGGCAGTGTGCCAGGTTGGGAAGTGTAGTGTCGCACGAAATAACGGTTTCTTCGGGAGTTCCGCAGGACTCACACTTGGGTCCAATATTGTTTAATTTGTTTGTGAATAGTGTTCCGTCTGTTTTAAAAAACGGGAGATGTCTGTTATACGCGGACGACCTCAAGCTGTTTTGCAGTGTGGACTCTTTGTTAGATTGTTTGGAGATTCAAAAGGACTTGGATAGTCTGTTACATTGGTTTGAACAAAACTCTCTTCAAATTAATGTAACAAAATGTAAAGTCATGTGCTTTTCCAAATGTAGGAATCCTGTGAAGTACCAGTATTCTATAAAGGGTTCTCCGTTGCAAAGTGTACATAGTTTTAACGATCTAGGTGTTATTTTTAGCAGCGACCTTTTCAATGAACACATAGAAAACATATGTTTAAAAGCCACAAGAATGCTAGGTTTTCTGAGACGCACACGTTCAAATATCTGTGATACTAAAGCCATTAAATGTTTATATAACTGTTTAGTTCGTAGTATTTTAGAGTACTGTAGTGCCATATGGAGTCCAGTCTATAACTGTCATATTCAATGTCTTGAGCGCGTTCAGAATAAGTTTGTCAAATTCTTGTTGTTCAAGTTAAGATTTCCATACAAAAATGTGGCATATGTGACGGGATGGGGGTGAGGGATTTAGTATTTACATGTGACTGTTATATTTCTGACTTGTCTATGGACGATCATGTAATAGTCTTAGCTGGTCTGAATGACAGTTCTGTTAAATTGTCTGATATAACCCTCCTAGCTAATAAGTGTTTTGCTACCAATTTAATTGTTTGCAGTCTCCCTATTTTACCCAGTTCATTCAACTGTTCTACTCAGACAAAGAATATGATTTGTGTTAATCAAAAATTAATGTCGGTCACTGAAAACCTAAAAAGATTTTCAATTAATATTGCCTTTGTAAATTTGTCTGATAAATTTACCTATAGAGAGTTTCAGCACTCTACTTTTTTCCTTAATAGGCGGGGTCTAATTAAGTTAGGAAACATTATCAAACATAGTGTACTAAATTTTTGCTCTTCTAGACTTACTAACCTAGTATATGTTTATTCTGACTTAACCTGTCAGCGGGCCTCTTGTAACCAGAGTCTCTCCACAACTAACCAGGCTAAAATTGTTGATTCATCAAAAACTATGATAAATGAAAATTTTTTATAGAATCGGCCTTGGATACCACTGCCCACAAAGAGAGCAGTTACGTGTCGTTGCTGCTTCTCAATATTCAGTGTGTGAGAAACAAATCCAATGAATTTGAAATTTTTATTGATACTCTTGACTCACCAGATGTCTTACTTTTGACTGAACATTGGCTCAGACCAGAAGAGCCTTGTTCTATTAATAATTATACCGTGGTTTCTTCTTACTGTAGAGGAGAGTTGGGCCATGGTGGTACCATGATTTTGGTAAAAGATAGCATCTTTCAAAGTATCGATATAACGGATGTAAAGAGGTTTGATGCTCATATTATTGAGGGAAAGTTTGAGTTCTCAATAATTCAGGTAAATTATTTTAATTGTGATATTGTGTGTATTTATCGTCCACCTAGTAATAATGTTGTGGAGTTTCTTGAATCTTTTGAAATGCTGCTAGGACTGCTTCCGACCAGTGCGAATTTGATTGTTTGTGGTGATTTTAATGTCAACTTTTTATCTGATGCTCATGAAACTCAATGTCTTAAAAACCTCCTTACTTGTTTTGACCTTAATATGCTTGTTACTCAACCCACACGGATTACATCATATTCACAAACATTAATAGATTATTTTTGTTCAAATCTTATATCAATACCTACTAGTGATATTCATGTTATCCCCTCAGGGTTATCGGATCACGAGTCAATTTTAGCTAAAATCAGCTTTCCCAAAATAAAGCAACCAAAAAAAGCTAAATTTGGCAGATTATATAGCAAGTCAAATTTTGATTCTTTCCGAAGATTAAGCAATAATATGGATTGGACAAGGCTATATAGCTCTCTTGTTCCACTTAAACACTTTTGTGATCTTGTTAATAACATTTTTAATAAAAGTTTTCCAATCCAAAGAATTAAAATTAAACCTAAAAAGCCATGGATCACTAATGGCCTAAAAATATCATCAAAAAATTTAAGATCTTTGCATACCTTGAGAAAATATTCGACTGATCCACATTTTCATCATTACTTTAATGCATATAGAAGAATCTATAGACAGGTTATAAAAAATCCCAAACAAAATTACTATAAAAATAGAATGGTGAAAGCTCGCAATAAAACTAAAGAAAACTGGTCCATCATTAATGAACTCGGAGGCAATTCATCTGAGATTAAACATTATCCAATTGATGTTAATGTATTTAATCAATTTTATTGTACAGTAGCTGAAAAACTAACTAATAGCCTAAGACCTCAAATTAACCCTCTATCTTACACTCAACATATTTCTATTAGGGACTCCTTTTACCTTATTCTAACAGATCTACTTGAGGTTAAAAGAATTCTACAAGAAGTTAAGAACAAACATACTTCCGGTATAGATGGATTATCGGACAAAATTCTTCAACGTTTGCCAGATGAGGCGCTCTCCTCACTGTTATATGCAATACTTTCCCAACAAATCTTAAAGTTTCCCTAGTAAAACCTCTATTTAAGCACGGAGATCCAAATGATCCAGCAAATTACCGGCCCATCTGACTTTTACCCTGCCTGTCTAAAATTATTGAGATACGTTAAAAAAAGAATGGTAACTTTTCTAACTAAACATGGCATTTTAAGTAAATCTCAATTTTTGGTTTTCAAGAGCGAACAGGCACAAATGATGCAATGTTTTCCTTTCTGGAGGACCTTTATGTGGGGGATGTAGCTGTTGCAGCGTTTTGTGATTTTAGCAAAGCGTTCGACTGCGTAAATCGTGAGATACTGCTTGGCAAGCTCTTTAATTATGGGTTTAGAGGTGTTGCTCTGCAGTGGTTTAAGTCTTTTCTGTCAGGTAGAAAACAGATTGTGGGGTCAATGGGCACTTTATCTGATAGATGTTCAATAGACCACGGAGTTCCACAGGGTTCAGTACTTGGCCCTATTTTGTTTCTCCTCTACATAAACGAACTTGCATCTCTTGATATAGGAGGTCGCCTCACAATTTTTGCTGATGACACGAACATTTTATGGTCTCATAAAGAACAGGAATCACTATTGCGTGTAGTATCAGAAGATTTAATGAGAATAAAACAATGGTGTGATGCCAATCTTTTGTCCCTAAATGTAGCTAAAACCAAGTTAATAAGTTTTAAGTTTGTTTGCAAGGATCACATAAAGATTCAGGATGTACCATTGGATTTTAATGATTGCAATAAATTTCTTGGTTTATTGATAGATAATAGGTTGAAATTTCATGACCATATTTCAGCCTTAAGAAAGAAACTGGCTAGTGGGTGTTATGCTGTCAGGGTTATTGCAAATGAACTTGGTTCAACAGCTGCAAAATTGGCATATTTCTCCCTTGTAGAAAGTCACATGCGTTATGGCGTTGCTTTTTGGGGTTGTTGTAGTCAGTGTCTATTTAGTTCTGTATTTGTTTTACAAAAGAGAGCAGTTAGGTTTGTTTGTCGTAGTGCGCCTAGAGAGACTTGTAGACCTTTATTTAAAAACTTAAAAATTTTGACTTTGAGTTTGAGTTGTCTTTTTATACTTGAGACAACTTGTTTAATTTATAAAAAGTTCGGAATACATCTTATTGACACTGCCTCTTCTAATAGACCTTATAATACTAGACAAAACTGCACCATTCCTATGCCAATTCCGCGAACTGAATTGACTAGGAACTCCATAGTATATTTAAGTATTAAGATCTTCAACCATCTACCAAATAATCTTAAAACAGCACGATCTCTAACATGCTTCAAAAAGTCAGTTGGATCACTTCTTAAAGAGAAGGCATTTTATAATCTGAATGAATATTTTGAGTGCAACTGGGAGTAAAACTTAAGTTACCGAATTTTTTTTTTTGGAGTCTGTTCTATTTTAATATTTTGACATAGTGTTATCTGCTCTTTGTTGTTTGTATTTACCTTCTTTTGTTATTTTACTTATTTTATATTCTTTTTTCTTTATATATATATTTTTTAATGTGTTCTTTTTTTTTGGAAAGTGTTTACTCATGATACTTCCATTAGCATTAGTCACAAATTGCTTTATTTTTTATCTATTTTTCTTTATATATATATATATATATATATATATATATATATATATATATATATATATATATATATATTGTTTTATAGTATACTAAGCTTTTTCCACAAATACTATGTATTTACGATAATAAAGCATGTTTGAATTTGAATTTGAATTCAATTGGCTGGCATGGACAGTCTTGAAAGACGACGAAAGGGTGCAATGGCATAGTTTCTACACAAATTAGTCAACGGCCAGATGGATTGCAGTGAGATACTTTCCTATATTCAACTGCACATATCTCATAGACAAACCCGAAGTAGACAACTTTTTCACACTCAACATCACCGTACTAACTACGGCATTCAGTGTTTCTCACATAGACTGATGAAAAATTATAACGACCATTTTGTAAATCTAGACCTTTTCCGCTTAAAATTGGGTACATTTAAGGGTCGACTTACAAATAGATTAGAACAACTAGCAGCTTAATTTTTTAGGTAGATATTAAAGATCTGTATTTGCAACTAATGTAGTACTTAGTATTAATGTTTCATTATGTATAAGTTTGTACTATTTGGAGTTAATAACTCTGTGAGTATAAGTATTAAATAAATAAATAAATAAATAAATTGTGTGATCAACAGTTGCGACTTAAGTTACAATGCAAAAATGGATATTCATAATGCAATTTATGATTTATACACGTCAAAGACTAATATAATCCTCCAGAAACTTTTTAATATTATAGACTAAAAATATCATCATCACTTAAAAAGTCGTTAACATGAAAAATAGCTTCTACATTCTATCAAATTTTGCGTGCAACATTTCAAACGGCGTTCAGTGTATTCTGAAAAAATTACCTTCCCGGCCAGGACGTGAATTGCAAGTGCATCACGACCCACGATTCCTTTTTCTCTGGTATGGTTAAAGATATCAACCTCTCAGTCCAGTGTGGCTTAACGACAACGCTTTGCAAGGATATCACAAGATTTTGGTTAATAATGCTGAGATGCTGTCCTTTTTCTTTGGGCCAATAAACATCAGTGCCAATCTGAAAAGAAATCATTCTATAATATATTAAACATATATTCTGTAAACTGAAGGTTCAATTTTACGTCACTATTTTTGACGTATTTCTTTAATTAATCCATAAATTGCTGAAACTTTGACGTATCGAAATTATGGACCTTTTGTGTTAACTTTACAAGAATACCGAAAAGTGATAACCTGCGTACAAGGCAATTTATTTATTTTTATTTTACAATAGCCCAATAATTATTAGATCATTAATTTAGGTATATCGTTAAAAATGAAAATTAGGAATTTGGAAATTTTGAAATATTTTCTCATTCATATTTCAAGTTACCAAGAATAGTCACATATCTTTAAAATAATAACAGAACTAACCAAAGACAATAATGTAGAATATTAATAACACTGACCGACAAAATTTTTCTAACACAGGCCAGCTCATTATTTTCACAATGGAAATACCCTCCCAATAATAAAAAAAATATTCGGATAGCCCTAATACATACCATTTTTTAATAGCCTAATTAGAACCTTTTATATTGGCATGTAAACATTTTTCTTGTGGGGGGGCTAAAATGCGTCCATTTTACAACGGGGTTGTTTACAACATTAGACATAAAATAAACGTTAATCACTCTTCTGTTGAGTTTCGAATTGAGTGGTTTTCGGTGTATGGATAAACAAGTGTATGTGAAGACGAGAATGTCGAGTCTAACGCGCAGAAGTTGCAAAATTTCTCCTGACAAATTTTGTTATATTTGTGGAGAATTTCTGGTGAAATCACAAGCCAGGCCATTTTCCGAAAATGTAAAAAAAGCCTACTTTAAATATTTTGGTGTGTTAATTGGGGATCAAGATAAGCGGTGGGCTCCCCATGTGTTCTGTGTTAGTTGTAGTGGATAATTAGTGCAGTGGATGAAGGGAAAGAGAAAAAGTATGTCTTTTGCAGTTCCAATGGTATGCCGAGAACCCACCAATCATTCTGACGATTGTTACTTTTGCCTGACAAAGACTGAAGGTTGTTCCAAAAAGGGAAAGCACAATATAGAATATCCAAATTTGCAATGTGCCATATGACCTGTTCTCATAATGCAAATTTGCCAGTGCCGATTGCGCCTTTAAATTGGCAAGCTATTGATTTGGGAGATAATGGAGATAACGCATCATCAGGCAGCTCAGAACAGTGCACCGATCCCACTCGTTGTGCGCGTGTATTGATATAGACAGTTTAATACAGGAACTTGATATTAAACATTTTCCCCGTTAGTAGCGTTTATTCATAGATTCATCTAAATATAGCTTAAAAGCTGTGTTATTGCATAATGGAAATTTAAAACCCTCTTTACCAGTTGCCCATTCAGTTGCAATGAAAGAAAATGAAAAAATATTCGCACGATTTTGGATAAAATAAACTACAATAGGTATAAATGGCAGATTATTCATAGACTCATCTAAATATAGCTTAAAAGCTGTGTTATTGCATAATGGAAAATTAAAACCCTCTATATCAGTTGCCCGTTCAGTTGCAATGAAAGAGAATTATGAAAATATGCACACGATTTTGTATAAAATAAACTACAATAGGTATAAATAGCAGATATGTGGGAACTTAAAAGTTATAGCGATTTTAGTGTGACTTCAGGGGGATTTATTTCTTTGTTTATGGGACAGTCGTGCAATAAATCAGCATTATGTAACAAAAAATTTTGCCAGAAAGAAGACAATTTCAACCAGGATCTCAAAATGTTAAATTTATACCTCTTGTTGATGTCCTTTTGCCTCCTCTTCACATTAAACTTGGGCTGAAAAGCTTTGTAAAGGCTTCGAATAAAGATGGTGATGGATTTAAATACCTAAGATAAATCTTTTCCCAGTTAAGTGATGCCAAATTAAAAGAAGGCATTTTTATTGGGCCACAAAGCAGAAAATAGCTGGACGATGTCAATTTTACGGAAAAGCTTACCAGGCAGGAATTCAGAGCATGGAATTCATTTTTTAATGTAGTAAGAGCATTTTTAGGTAACAATATGGGTACAAATTATGAACAATTAGTTAATGAACTCTTAGATTCCTATAAAGCGCTTGGTGCCAGAATGTCATTAAAAATTCACTTCCTCCATTCCCATCTGTCATTTTTTTCCTAAAAATCTGTGAGCTGTTAGTGACGAGCAGGGTGAAAGGTTTCACCAATCAGAAGAATATCAGAACAATGGAAATTCGGTACCAAGGACGATGGGATCCAACCATCATGGGTGACTACTGTTGGTTTTTGAAGAGAGAAGATAGGACACCTCATAAACGGAAAAAATAAAGTTTAATTAGTGTTTTAAGTTAATATTTTTCTCGTTTGCTTTTCTCTTAGATGCATGGTATGTTTAATAGGCGAAAACTGTAAACATAGTCAATAAACAGAGTTAAGAATTTTCTAAAATCATTTTTTCTATAGATATTAAGTATCATAACATTCGATACTGTGATACAACAAACAAATTTTTTTTTGTCGCCCAGTGTTATTTGGAGATTTAAACCATTAAAACAGACCTTAAAGTATAGAAACTTCAAACACATAATTTTTGGAGTAAATGTCCACTGTTCAACCAAAAGTTAAAACCTCTTAGATTTAATGTCAATTAGGACGTTTTTAAAGACAAAAAGGGGTAAATTGGAGTTAATTTTTCGATTATGCTGGTTAATATGGCTTAAAATGTTGCTTGGGTTCCTTCTGTTTGTAAAGTACAATATCTCTCGGGGATCACAAGCATTGTCCAATTTTCTTATGTGCATTGAAGTTTGTCCGGACCGCCGAAATAATCGATCTAATTTGTCTGTGTTTCCATGTATATAAAGAAGAACGACACTACCTAACAGTGGCTTTTCAACATTCTTCTTTAGCGGAGTTGTATCACAATATCTACTAATTGAATGCGTAATATGTTTTGTGCTATTAGCCATTCCCTCTCAGAGCTTCGGTCAGTTTCGATATTTCTGATGTTAGAGAATCATGATCAGAAATCGAAGTGGCTCTAAATACTAGTAAGTTAATAACCGTTTTCTTTTGTGCTGAATGGTGGTGGGAATTATGTATGTGTCGGTTTTCTATAGAATGTCCTAATGTACCATTTTCCTTCCTTTGGACACATATATACAGAAAGGGAATCGTTCCATTAGATTCAATTTCCATTGCAAACTTGATATTATGATGTTGATTAAGGTGGACCAGAAATGTGAGATTATCCTGTCCATGAGGCGAAACAGCAAAAGTATCATCTACATATCTGAACCAGTGTTTTGGTTTTAGTGGAGCGGATGTTGGAGCAATATCCTCAAGTTCGTTCATAAAAAAATTCCCTGAAAAATTAAGTAAGTAGCTTCCACTAGGTCTAATAAGTTCTTATCAAGATTATTATAACCCAATATGTCTGATATAATGGAAATTCGGTCGTTGACAGGAACATTTCTGTACATTAGGAACATCAAAACTGAGTGAAGCTCTCAGTGGGAATGGCTATCGCACTGAAGATATTATACGTTCAATTAAAAGATATAGTAATCCAACTCCTCAAAGGAGAATGATTGATGAGATGATTGCTCCTGTGGAGAAGTTTATGTGGGAGAAATAGGACGCTCAATATCAATTAGACTTAAGGAACATGAACGATGTATCAAAAAGATGTGTTCAATCTGCTGTAGCTGAACACCAGCTTACCACTGGCCATATTAAAATTGTAAAGGAAACCAAGTTGCTAGCATCGGCTCCATGATTTTATAAACGAAAAATTAGAGAATCTATTGAAATTTTTTTACAAACAAAAAAAGGGATACGGATTACGGTCTGCAGGGGCAGATCCCTGAAGATGCCTTGTGCAATCAAAGGCGAAACGTCGGATAGTTATTCTAATTTGACACGGTCTAATCCCAAGAACCATGATTACTTCATTGCCCTGAAAGCTACCGTTCTATGTTCATTAAATTACATCAAAAATGTGTGTCAGTAATTATAGAGAGAATGTGAAGCATCAATTAAAACAGGTGAATATTTGTCTTAGATACAAGACTTTATTTTACGGTTTGAGCTCGATAAATGTCCACTTGCATCATACACAGGGAAGAGAGTATTTTCAGCGACTCTGACCATAACCCCGCGGCATTTTACACAAAAAAAAAAACAAGAAATACATTTTAAAATAAATAAATTAAATTCACTAACGTTCATGATCTCAAATGTCAGTCTCATCCGATAAACATGTATAAGAAATAGAATGGCAACCTATGATGTAAGTTTGTAACACCGAAAAATCGATAATGAAAGATAAGTTAAAAATTAGAATATTTTATAGTTGGGAAAATGTGCTTTATCACCAAAATAAAACAAAGTTAATTATATCGTATATTAAATATGTTTCGCATTTATTGAGATATGGAGCATTAAGTATTACTTGTATAATAAACTACCTGTATAATAAATCAAGTAACATGCTTTTACTTTCACATAAACGTAGCGGAGGTTTTGTCCACTTAGATCTCTTATCCAACAACACACTGTGTTCCGTGGATTGGATATGATGCTAATACGCTGCCGAGAAGGCTTTTAAATTTAAATATATACAGGGTGTTTGGTACATCGATAGAAAGTTTTAAAGGGGTGAAAGAGGAGGTCATTTGGAGTCATTTGGACCAAATATGTTTATATACAAAGTCGTACCGATTTCGAGATATAGGCCTTTTTTGATATTTTTATTTATTAAGGTAATTTCGGCAAATAAAAAATATTTTTGACCCTGTCAATGATTTGTTGCAACAAATTTTTTTCATACGGTTTAATATGTATTTATTAAAAAAAAAATATGAACACGTTTTTTGAAGTCCCCAAAAAAACAGCACAGTCCAATGAAAATGATTTTATGCAATGCACTGGAATTAAGTATCATCTTTGAATGCCATTTTCTCGCAAACTGCTCAATAAAAAAAATTTCAAATATGCCTATAAATTACGCAATTTTATACCCTCTTCGGAGATACTATCAGGTTATGATCAATAATTATAATTATCACTACAAATTTAACGGTTACACTTAATTTAAGTAGAATAATTTACAGATTTACTATCCGATTTTATAATTATGTATTTTCTTAAATATTGAAGACAACTTGGAAAGTTTAATTATTTTTGATTTTGCAATTATGTAATGAAGTACTAGAATGATAAAATAATGTACTTAGAGAAATCATTTAATTTTCATCATTAAAAATGGTTGACCATAAACGTATCGTTTTTATTTTAATACCTTGGAATTAAAGGAATTAAAGGAAACATTAAAAAATATCATGTCAACAAAATATCCGTCGCTTGGCCTAAATAATAATTCAATAAATACCTAAATCCACTATCGCTATTTTGATGGTTTTTATCAATTCTTTAGAAGATACAATAATTATTACTTTAACAATGCACTATCGGATTTCAGTTTTTAGTCGAATGGGTCCTGGCATATTTTTAGGCCAGTAGTGCGTTTAGCATTGGGCTTGCAATATTTGCCTTGAATACCTTGTGGTCTAATAGTTCGCTTTGATTTTATAGTTTTTCAAGTTACAATAATTACAATTTCTAAAGATGGCTGCTTTTTCTAATAGCGAATATGCAGACATTTTGTTTATGTATGGAAGAGCCGATGGCAATGCAGCGGCTGCTCAACGATTATATCGTGATCGATTCCCCGCTAGACGTGTTCCTAATGTGCAAGTTTTTATTAATACCTATCGACGAATTAGTGAAACCGGTAACATTCATCACATAGTAGAACGTGGGCATGTTGAAAGATATCATCCTGAAGTGGAAGAACAAATACTTCAAGCTTTTGAAGCAGATCCTACAACCAGCATCAGAAAAGTAGCTGATGAATTGAATTTGTCTCTATGGAAAGTGTGGTCTGTTCTCAAGACTGAAGGAAAACATCCGTTCCACTATACCCCCGTTCAGGGCCTTGAAGAAGGCGATCCTGTACGACGAATGGCTTTTAGTCGATTTTTATTGAACGCTGATATGGAGGATGGGCTTTTCTTGAAAAGTATTCTGTGGTCAGACGAATCAAAATTTACTCGTGAAGGTATTACAAACTTTCATAACCTTCACTACTGGACTGATGCGGACGAGAACCCGCATATGAAAAAACAAGTTTCTTTCCAACACAAATTTAGTGTAAATGTCATTGGTCGAACTTTTATTGGTCCTTATCATCTTCCAGATAATCTAAATGGAGACAACTATTTGGAATTTTTACGCATCGAGTTGCCCAATATCTTGGATGATGTGCCTCTGAATGTACGGGACAGGATAATATTCCAAAACGACGGATGTCCAGCTCATTTTCGATTAACAGTAAGGCAGTTTCTCGATCAAACGTTTCCTAATCGGTGGATAGGAAGAAATGGACCAATTCTGTGGCCTGCAAGGTCCCCAGACTTAACACCTCTGGACTTTCATGTGTGGGGACGCATGAAAGAACTTGTTTACGAGGTCGAAATAATCAACCGCGAGCAGCTTATTCAACGAATAAATGAATCAGCTGAAAGATTAAGGGTAGAGTTGCGATACGCTGTCACTACCACCGAAATCAGAAAGAGAGCTCGAAAGTGTATTCGGAATCAGGGTTGGCATTTTGAATGAGTTGAGCCTTAGTTCCACTGTATAGCATAAAATCATTTTCATTGGCGTGCGGTGTTTTTTTGTGGTTTTCAAAGAAGTTGTTGTTATTTTTTTTAGCTGATATACATATTAAATATTATAAAAAAAAATAGTTGCAAAAAATAAAATCAGTGACAGGGACAAAAATATTTTTTATTTGCCGAAATTACCTTAATAAATGGAAATACTAGAAAAGGCCTATATCTCGAAATCGGTACGACTTTGTATATAGACATATTTGGTCCAAATGACTCCAAATGACCTCCTCTTTCACCCC
This sequence comes from Kuschelorhynchus macadamiae, assembly GCA_030620095.1. Taxonomy (NCBI): domain Eukaryota; kingdom Metazoa; phylum Arthropoda; class Insecta; order Coleoptera; family Curculionidae; genus Kuschelorhynchus; species Kuschelorhynchus macadamiae. The sequence goes on from JAUTXW010004711.1 coordinate 1,165,126, forward strand.
TTTAAAACTTTCTATCGATGTACCAAACACCCGGTATATATATATATATATATATATATATATATATATATAAAAAATATATATATATATATATATATATATATATATATATATAATCTTACCTCATTATCATTAAGTAAACAAAATATTAGCTCAACTTGTTGTTCGCGAACCATTGCCCAAAAGTCACCGGATGTCGAAGCCATTGGAGCTTGCGTAACAATAAACTGTGGTCCAAATGGTGATACTTGCTGAAAATAAATATGTATTCCAAATAAATAATAGCAAATCTGGGGTAATTTTTAAACTAAGAAAGCAAGATCAAATTTCACATTTCAATATTCAGGATTTTTTCTTAATTCTATCTGGTTGTAATCACGTAATTTTTGAACAATCATTAACCTGTGTGTTTGTATTACTTATTAATATGGGGCCATAGCTGAAATAGCATTCCATGTTTTTGAAGACGGATTAAGCTGAGATATGTATTTAAGAAGCATTAGGTATCGACGAAATAAAGTAATTAAAAAAAATTAAATGACTGGCCTAGAAAGGCATTAAACCAAAACAATGATCAGCACGTTAATATCTCGCAAAAAGAGGGAAGCACCACTGTTATTGGTCCGAATCGGCGAACCATAATACACCACCAATGAACATCGAGGTGGAGTGGGAGACCGACATGTATATGCAATGAACTTTGTTTTGGTTTAATATATTTCATCGATAAATAGATTTTAGTATTTTGACGCCGCGCCGACATAAATTAAATTTTTACCTAAATAAAAAACATCCTTAAATTAAATTTAATTTAAAAGGTTTTCATTCTAAAAAAAAAAATTATAATACAATACATCCAAATTGTTTTATTTGCTTTAATGCCAATGAAGGAGTAACAAATAGATTACAATTATTACAAAATAAAGCAATGGGGATTATTCTGGATATGGACAGATACGCAAAAATGTCTTTTATAGTAAATTTTATATACACATTTATTCTTAAAACCCAAATCGAAATGCTACTTTTTAAAAAGCATTGACCTATCGAAATTCTTTTCGATTAATGTTTTGATATGTCTTATTTTAGGTATATTTTGCTTTGTCCATAAAATTGTAAAATTTTTCTGCGGCAATAAAGCATACTTTTGTTTGTTTGTTTGTACTTGCACCTTTGATGGCCTCAGAGTGCTAAACTGTCAAAATACTAGAATCAATCAAGTTTTTTTTGTGAACAAAGTCTCGGAAACAAACACATATGTAAGTCGATATTTTATAAAGGTTTAATGATTATAATAAACAAAGCTTAGCTATAAGAAATAAGACATCTTTAAAAAAATTTAATGGATAATCTTACATAAAAAATGAAATTATGGTTATGTTTTATATATCAAAATACCGTTATGTAGCATTTATTACTAAATATATCATAAAGTAATAACAAATATTACGTATTTATATACATGGTTCAAAGAATTTGATAAAAATGTTATAAACATACAAGCAAGTCTAAAGCAACAGAATTATCACTAACCTTTATAAATGAAGCATTAATGTAATCATCCCCAGTCGATTTAAGTTCTACTCGACTATAATCGTAAGGAAGTATGTCAGGAAATCTATTTTTCATAGGATAGCACCGTGCGACAGATATTATTCGTTTCTGGTTGTCCAGTTCTTGACTGTCCTGAATTTCCTTCCATTTTACATCTAAAGTAGTTGGACCGCTAAGTGTTTTACTTGTTAAAGTATCGATGTATTTTTCGTACTTGTCGATTTCTTGGTTAAAAAGGGCTTTTACCTAAAATGAAGAAGTTTTTTAAATCCACATATACAGGGACACCCCCGACGCGACATCTCCCCTATAGATGATGTAAAAAAACTTTTATTTTATAATGTTCTTCGTCATAAGACCTACTTTGAGCAGCAGTATCTTTGTGTATACAGGCTGTCTGGAAAGAGTACTTTCTGGAAGCAACTTTTTTTAATGAAGAAAACGAAAGACTCATTCTAATAGTTTTGTTAAAAAGAAGATTCAATTAGCAAACCAAAATGTTTACAATGAACAATTTGAACAAAGTAAACCAAAAGAAATTTGGAATAATATTAACTTGTAATAACCCAGGAAAAAACAGGAAAACAGATTATCTTTTGGTCAATGGTGTAAATATTGAAGATGATACACTAATATGTGAAGAAATTATCAATCACTTTATCAACATTGGTGTTTTGTCAGGCAAAATTCCAAATGTAGGAAAAAAAAAGAAAATGCTAACAAAAGTTTCATGTTTTTGTCAGAAAATGATATAACAATACAAAAAGAGCCGGTGGTTATGACAAAACTTCAATTGATATTATCAAAAGTACCAAAATTAAATTGATTCCGGTCATAACCCATTTAGTTTGACCATCTTCTAAAAAAATCAATACACAAGGAAACATTAGAAATAGCAAAAATCTCTCCAGTATTTAAAAGTGAACACTAAAGACTTAAATAATGATCAACCCATATCAGTTTTACCAATTTTTTTTCAAAATTTTAGAAAACATTCTTTTTTGATCGTCAATATGGCTTTGACAAATCCAAGGATACAAAGGTAGATGTAACAAATCTTCAATTAAATATCGATCAAAATAAAAAATGTACCGCTCTATCTCTGGATTTGTATAAGGCACTCGATACTATTGATCACACAATTTTACTTAAAAAACTTTTAAATTTCGAAATTCGAGACAAAATTTGCTTAATGGGAAAACAAGATGAGCGCTCAAAAAAGAATTAGTTGTGGAATTTCTCAATGTTCTGTTTTAGCACCTATTTTCTTTCTAAAATAATTTTACGGTCATAACCCATTTAGTTTGACCATCTTCTAAAAAAATCAATACACAAGGAAACATTAAAAATAGTAAAAATCATTCCAGTATTTAAAAGTGATAACACTAAAGACTTAAATAATGATCAACCCATATCAGTTTTACCAATTTTTTTTTCAAAATTTTAGAAAACATTTTTTTTGATCGTCAATATGGCTTTGAGAAATCCAAGGATACAAATTTATTGTAGATGTAACAAATCTTCAATTAAATATCGATCAAAATAAAAAATGTACCGCTCTATCTCTGGATTTGTATAAGGCACTTGATACTATTGATCACACAATTTTACTTAAAAAACTTTTAAATTTTGAAATTCTGGACAAAATGTGCTCAATGGGAAAACAAGATGAGCGATCAAAAAAGAATTAGTCGTGGAATTTCTCAATGTTCTGTTTTAGGACCTATTTTCTTTCTAAAATAATTTTACGGTCATAACCCATTTAGTTTGACCATCTTCTAAAAAAATCAATACACAAGGAAACATTAAAAATAGTAAAAATCATTCCAGTATTTAAAAGTGATAACACTAAAGACTTAAATAATGATCAACCCATATCAGTTTTACCAATTTTTTTTCAAAATTTTAGAAAACATTTTTTTTTGATCGTCAATATGGCTTTGAGAAATCCAAGGATACAAATGTAGATGTAACAAATCTTCAATTAAATATCGATCAAAATAAAAAATGTACCGCTTTATCTCTGGATTTGTATAAGGCACTCGATACTATTGATCACACAATTTTACTTAAAAAACTTTTAAATTTTGAAATTCGGGACAAAATTTGCTCAATGGGAAAACAAGATGAGCGATCAAAAAAGAATTAGTTGTGGAATTTCTCAATGTTCTGTTTTAGGGCCTATTTTCTTTCTAAAATAAATTTACATGGAAGCAATTGCTAATTTTATGACGGATTCAGTGTTAAGATCTCGTAGAGTAAAGATCCCTGTGTGTTCAGATCTCGTAGAGTGAAGATGCCTCGTGTAGCCGAAGGCGAAACGTCGAAAAGTGATTCTATTTTGACACGGTCTAATCCCAAGAACCATGGTTTCTTAATTGACCAAAGCCGTAAAAGCTTGCCATCTATATTAATTAAGAATCAGTTTGACGCCGACTTTATAAATCAAATTTTCAATGTGGAATAAAATATTATTTTTCATTTTGTGCTTTTTTTAGGTAGTTCTATTTTTTTTTATAAAAAATGTTATGTGCTGCTTGTTCAACCAACCATACAGTGTGTAACATAAGTAAAAAAACGACGAAATATCTCACTTCTCTTTCTGTTACAAAAGGATTTTTTTTAAAGGAACACCCTATATTATGTTACTTTTTTAAAATCTGTGTAACGTTCTCACTATTTTTTATTAAGAACAACTTTTATGAAAGTCAATAGATTTTGCGAAAATAAGGGTCTAATATCAATTTTTTAAGGTATTACCTTTCATTAAAATACCTGCACCCAAAATGATATGCGATATGTTTGACAATGTCAGTAGTAGTAAAATTAACAGAAAATTTCGCGAAACTGGAAAGGTAAAGGATGCTGTATATTCTGGCAGACCTAAACGCGCAACAGATGATGATAAGACTCTGAATGTTTTAATCACTTTAGAAGAAAATCCGCTCCTTTCTTTCAGAACATTAGGAAGAAAATAATGACATTTCACTTATGTCCGTAGACTGACTTCTAAAAACCGAAAAGTTTCGTCCATACAAGATACCTTGCATGAACTGTCTGGGGATGATCAAGATAGGGGCTTGAAATTTTGAAAAATCATGATAGAACGAAATTATTTATTCTGACGAAACAAGTTTTTGTTTAAATGAAAAAGTTAGCAGACATAATTGTCGATATTGGGCCAGGGAAAATTCACATTGGATACGTGAAAATCATACCCAAATTCCCCAAAAGATAAATTTTTGGTGTGATATAAAGGGTGCAAAAATATTTGGTCCCTTCTTCATGGAAGACACATTAACTGGAGAAAGATATTTGATTCTTTTAAGGACCAAAATTGTCCCAGCTATTGCAGAACTATTTCCGAATAACGTAAGTTCCTTACTTTACCTGTTATATTATAAGTATTTAAACTTGATTTTTTTAGGTAACGGTAAAAACACAGAATGGTGCTCCACTGCATTTTGCTCGGAATGTTCAGGAATATTTAGACATTGTTTTTTTTGGAAGATGAATTGGACGTAGGGCTACAACAGAGTGGTCTCTGACTGACGTCATAAATGCATAAAATTTATTTATCTCAACATGACCAAAAATGTCCTAAATTTAAAGTCAATATTGCAAACAACAAGTTGGCAGTGAAAAAATTCTTTCCAGCATTTGTCGTTCACTGACAGCAAACGTCAAAACAGAAATATGTCAGCAGGTAATGCTTTGTAAGACTATAATCTGAAAAAAGTGTAAAATTTTAATAGTTGCTACAAAAAAGTTATTACCTGGATCGATACTTATTTTCGGTGGATGTTAAATCTTAAGGTATGTAGTTACAAAATATGTATAAGTTTTAGATATAAGTAGGATAGTAGTGGAAACTTAAGTCCAAAATCTCAATGTCTGCAAATTGCAACTTTTTTTTAAGGAACCTATATTATAGAAAGCTTTTTGTTTATGTTCCGCCTCAGATCCCGGTTTCTAATATAATTTTTTAACTTCTATGATTACTTATCGTAAGTATCCAAAAACAAAATTTTGCAGATATTTGCAGTTTTTTCTATAAAATTTAAAATTAAATTGCGGCTTGGGTCTAAAAATCGAACTTTGCATTAATATGTAGTGTGTTTAAATGATGTCATGCAAGATTTATCATTAGTTATAGAATGTCTCACTGTATTTGTTTGTTAAATAGAATAAATCAATGTTGAAAACGAAATTAAGCCAAATACCTCTGTACAGGGTGTCCAACTAATTTGTCAAAAAGTCCAAAAACGTAGAGAAAAAAAATTTGTAATGAATATAATATCTTTAGTGCCTATTAAACTGGTATGCAACGAGCCCAGAAACTTTGAGTCCATCATCTGGCAAAATCCAAGATCTTCATCTCCTCAATTTTTTAGGCCACTTAACTTACAATTCGCCCACGAAACAATAGAAATGACTATGCAGGAAAAGAAAAATATGGATGATCAAATAAACAAAGTTGTTCCTTTTAAGTATATTCTTAATAATAAAAGAATAACGGTACATTTTGAACTATATCTCACAATGATTGACGACAAAGTTTGCAATGCTCTGACATCAAATAGTTCAACTCATATATTTGTGGGGTCACATCCAGGGACATCAATAATATTGATGCTGTTATTCAAAGATCGACTGCTGACAATAATTTGAAATATGGACTCTCAACATTACACGCCTGGACACGTTTCTTTGAATGTCTTTTACATTTATCTTATAAAACGAGCATTTCCAAGTGGCAAGCTAGAGGTGCGGAAGATAAGTTAAAAGTTTTAGAATCAAAGAAACATATTCAGGAACAACTTCGTTCTCAGATGGGGCTAATTGTAGACAAACCGAAGCCAGGTTTCGGTAGTTCCAATAATGGAAACACAGCGTGGAGATTTTTTGAGGATGTAGAAATTCATTTCATGTGTTATTGCAAACTCTGTCGTCAGGATTTGATATTAATATAGATGAATTCAAAAAATATTCACTAGAAACAGCAAAACTTTTTGTATCTTTGTATCCCTGGTATGTTATGCCTGTTACCGTGCATAAGGTTTTGATTCACGGATCAGGCATAATTAACTCGCTTATTCCAATAGGGCAATTATCCAAGGAGGCACAAGAAACCCGGAATAAAGACTTAAAAAAATATAGGAAGGATTTTTCCCGGAAGACTTCGAGAACTGATAGTTTAAAAGATGTAATAAATCGACTTTTTTTCTCCTCGGATCCTTTTATACTGAGTTTAAGAGCACTAGCACAAAAAAAGATTAAGACATTCTTTCCTGAGGCACTGGAATTACTTAGGCCTCTAATAGTGAATGATGGTTCAAACAATCCAAAATAAAGAACCCAATAAATATTATATATTCACATATTCAATTCTACGATACAATGATATTTTGTATAATATTTACTTTAAATATACATACATAATGCTGAAAAATCTAATGTTTAGGAGTTAAAGTTTTATTTTAGAATTACAACAACAAGAAGTACAACGAGACATAACTAAGTAGGTATTTTTATTGTATATTTTTAATACTTATTCTGTGACTATACCCTGTAAATTTGGATATTTAAAATTTTACATAATTTTCACATGTATAATGATGACATAATTTATCGTTTAAGAATTTATATTTTATTTTGGGAATAGGCATAACTAGACATAAGTAATTTTAAATTTTTGTTTTATACTAATAATTCTTATTTTGTGACGACACTCTGTAGATTTGGATCTTATCAATTTTGCACAATGGAGACTAATGTGTAGAAATTAGAGTTTTACTTTAGGGATACACATAACTAGACAGTAAGTATATTTGATTTATGTTTTTAGTAATGATCTTGTGAGTACACCCTGTATATAAATGTGGATTTTAACAATTTTTTATAATCCCAAATAATATACATAAGCGTAAATGACTATAAACAAAGAGGTAATGATTTACTAGAACAGCTACTTAAAACTAAGGGTGGAAATACATTTCAAAATTTGCTCTTTATTTTTTACGTTCACTAAATGGTCTTTGTAGTCCCAGGGGTCCAAGATACTCCTCCAAACATTATCATATCCAGTAAAAACTATTTTAAATAAGTGTAACTATCATTATTAAATAAGTTCTCTCTGTTCTCAGTAACATTTTTAATGTTTCTATTTTTTACCATGTTTCCGTAAAAATCACACACACACCTTAAAAATGTTGTGTATAAAAATTAGTCCAATGACCTCGAGGAGTTAAAGGAGCGAATAGAAATCGAATGTAGGCGAATCGATGGGGCTGATGAGGAATTATCGTGCTTTCCGGTCTGCCAGAGCGTACAGCTACTTTTACCCTTCCAGTTTCACGAATTTTTTTGTTAATTTTACTTATGGTAGATTTAGTTATTGGATTTTTGTTAGGATATTTCTCATTAAAAATGTTACAAACATCTTGCAGGTTTCGCATTCTATCCCCATAACCAAGTATAATTAAAATTCCAATTCTTTAGGTTTCAGTTAAACGATCCATTTTTGTAAATCAGTAAAACTGATATTGTCAAACACAACAGGTCAGCTTTTGTGCGCAGGTATTTTAATCTATATATTAAAGCTCAAAGGGTATTTTTGTCTCCATCCTCAAGCGACTATCGCTTAACGGATTTCGATGATTTTTCTTTTAAATGAAAGGTCTCTATCCATAGATGGAACATGAAGCATTTTTATATTGTTTTAATGCGTATTTTTTCTATAAAATCAATATATGTTTTTTTAATAACATTTCTGGAGAGGGTGGCGAATGCGCTATAATTGAGACCGTGAAACTAATTTATTTCTGTATACTTGAGGCGACATCTTTTGGAGGTCTGCGAAACGATTAGTTTTCTGCCGCTAGGCGACATCTACACCAACGCCGTAACACTAATTTATTTTGGAGGTCTGCTAAACGATTAGTTTTCTACCGCTTCACGGATTTCGATGATTTTTTTTTATCTTTGCTCGCGTACAGGTACAGACAGTGGCTTTATGCTTTATAGTAGATGTCAAGTTTTTAGTGGCTTTCCAGTTCGCTCAGTATTAGCCGAGATATTAGTATTTATTTTACGGTGTTTGAGCAAGCGCAAGTATGGAACGACATGTTGTTCCTATTATAGGTGACGGAAATTGTTTATTTCGTTCTGTTTCGCATTGTTTATTTAATAATGAAGAACATCATCGCGAAATACGTCTGCAAGTTGTTGAAAAAATTAAAAATGAATGGGAATATTATGAAGATTTTGTGGTTGGTGATTCATCATACAGGTTGCCGATTACTAATTCCGTTGATTATGAAAATTTGTTATCTTTAGATGGTGAGTACGCCGGACATGTCGAATTGCACTGTATTAGTAAGTTGTTTCCTGATCATTTGTTTAGAGTGCATACAGATAACAATAACGAAACTCTTGACTATGGCACCGGAAATATTATTTGTAATTTACTTTTTTCTGGTAACGTTGATGCAGGACATTATAGTGTTTTGGAATTCCGTTCAGTTTTGTCCGATTCAGTCACCACCGATGCGGGTGTGGTAGTGCAACCTACTATTTCAAAAAAACGTAAGCCAAAGAAGACGTTAACTGGCGGAAGGGAAAAATTACGTAAACGCTCCCAAAAACAACTAAGACGCGAACAAAATAAAAGTTTTACAATTCAATATAGATGTGCCGTTTCTAATACTATTTCAAATAATGTAACTCCATTTAACTTAGGTAACTTAAGCAACATATGTACTTATTGTTCAGCTCTGTACTTTTCGTGTGAAAGAAATTCGGCTGGCTACTTTGGCCTATGTTGTTGTGATAAAAAGTTCAAATTGCCGGAATTTCGGATTATTGATGAAATGAAAGATTTATTTACAGGTAATAACGAGATGTCCAAAAATTTTCGACATAATATTCGACAATATAATAATGCTTTGTCGTTTGTTTCATTCGTTGCAAATATAATATTACTCCACGGACACGGGCCGTATTGTTTTAAAATTCTTGGCGTTGTGCATCATAAAATTTCATCATTATACCCTCAAAATGCGGGATGTGCTTCTTATGGACAATCAAATTAGACTTGAACATACTGCAAATAGTTCATTGAGAAAAGACATTCTAGAAAAACTAAATCGCATTTTAAATCAATGTAATCCGTATGTGAAATCATATAAGACAATGCATCAAAAAATATCTGAAGAAAAGGAGTTAGCTTTAAAAGAAAATCGCGTACCTATTAATTTCATAATGCGTTTTTATCACGAACCCAAATCAGATCCTAGACGGTATAATGATCCGACATGTTCTGAAGTTGCAGCTGTTTTTGAGTCAACCGACGGTGCTCCACCTTCGCATAGACATATCGCTGTTTATGCACATGACGGTGGATTAAAAAATATCGATTTTGACAGTATGCATTGCGATCCGATGTCATATGTATTGATTTGGCCGTGTGGGGAACCAGGATGGCATATTTCTATGCCAACTGGAGAGCGCAAAACTAAAATTCGCCAAAATATATCTATGAGAGAATATATATGTTACAGACTTATGGTTCGAGGTTTTCCTCCTGTAGGAAACTTCAACCCAATAATTAATACTGGGAAGCTAACACAACAGTTAATTGTTGATTATTACTGTCGCATCGAAGGCGACAGATTGAAATTCATCCGTAACCAACAGGTAAAATTGCGACTAGATACATATGCCGGTCTTGCAGATGCTTTACATGTAAGGGCCGACAACCGAAACTTAAAGGCTGGACGTGTTGTTATTTTACCCTCATCGTTTACTGGCAGTCCTCGAAACATGATGCAAAATTATCAGGATGCAACGGCCATTGTAAGAAAATTTGGTAAATCAGACATTTTTTTGACGTTTACATGTAATCCTTTATGGTCTGAAATTACAAATAGCATACATTCTTATGAAACAGCTAATAATAGGCCAGATGTTACTGTTCGCGTGTTTCATGCAAAAGTAAAGGAATTGTTATGTTTGATAAACCAAAAACAAATTTTTGGCGAAGTACTAACATTTTTGTATACTGTTGAATTCCAAAAGAGAGGTTTACCATATGTTCACTTATTATTATGTCTTCGAGATACTTGCAAATTTAGGGAAATCTCAGATATTGACAACATTGTTTCCGCAGAAATACCAGACCCAAGTAGTAATACGGCCTTATACAATTTAGTCAAAACTCATATGGTGCACGGGCCTTGCGGTATTCTTAATCCAAAATCAGTGTGTATGGCCGATGGTAAATGTAAAAAGGGGTTCCCAAAAGAATGTATTCATGAGACAAGAGAAAATGTAAATGGCTATCCCAATTACCGAAGAAGAAATAATGGTAGAACAATTACTAAACATGTACAAGGTAGTGATGTAGAAGTTGACAATCGTTATATAGTTCCTTATAATTCCTTTCTCTTACTTTACTTTCAAGCCCATATTAATGTAGAACTTTGTGCAAGTGTTCACAGTACAAAATACATTCATAAATACGTCTACAAAGGACATGACTGTGCCAATTTGCAGGTAACTGCCGATGGTGACGTACTTCATTACGATGAAGTGTCAGCTTTTTTAAACACGCGATATGTCAGTCCGAGTGAGGCTGCGTATAGAATTTTTTCCTATCCTATGCATGAACAATCTCACTCTGTAATTCGTTTGCCTGTTCATTTGCCACAAGAACAACAAGTTTATTTTCATGAAGAAAATGCCGCTGAAGCTTTACTTAAAGCAGAACTAAGACACACAGAACTGATTGGATGGTTTAACCTAAATAAGGATTTGTCAAAAAGAAGTCCTCACATTTATCCAGAAACGCCAAATTATTATGTTTGGGATAAAAGTAGCCGATTATGGAAAAAACGTGTTAAATTTTGTAAAATTATTGGTAGAATGTTTAATGTTTCTCCCACAGAATCTGAGCGATATCATCTTCGCTTGCTGTTGCTTCATGTAGTGGGTGCCACCAGTTTTGAAGATTTAAGGTCATACCGTAATGTTACTTATTCTACTTTCAAGGAAGCAGCAATGCAACGTGGGTTACTTCTAGATGATAATGAGTGGCATCGTTGTCTACTTGAGGCTTCAGTTATTCAAATGCCGTTTCAATTACGGCAATTATTTTCGTTTATTTGTATATTTCAACAACCATCCAATGCACTTCATTTATGGAATGTTTTTAAAGACTCTTTCAGCGAAGATTATGTACGTCTTCACAGCCAGGAGATAGCTTATCAATTGAGTCTAAGAGATATAAATGAAACCTTTAAATTACATGGGTTTTCTCTTTCAACATTCAATTTACCCACTATCGACGATGTTCCACTAGCAACTTCAAGCATAGAGTCTTCCATAATTCCAAATTTTAATTATGACTCGATGATACAACAAGCTAATGATGAACAACTTTTGATCGTTAATGAAATTATTCATGTAATGCAACAGAATAATACAGGCAAATGCAATGCTTATTTTATAGATGGCCCGGGCGGTACTGGAAAGACTTTTGTATATCAGTGTCTTATAAGAAAGTGTTTCGATTTAGGTTTGGAAGTAATATCTGTGGCATGGACTGGTATCGCTGCTGTTATTACCAAATGGCCGTACGGTACATAGTAGGTTTAAGTTACCCTTAAAACTGCATGGAAATTCTATATCATCTTTAAAAGTTAATAGTAAAGCAGCATCTGATATCAAGTTAGCAAGACTAATTATATGGGATGAAGCGCCGATGGCCAATGTCTATGCATTAATGTGCGTCCATAGACTTCTCAAAGACATTATGGGTAATGACATACCTTTTGGAGGGAAAATTATTGTACTTGGGGGAGATTTTCGACAGGTCTTGCCAGTAGTTCCACATGCTTCAAGAGAAACAATAATTCAAAACTGTATCAAGTTTTCTCCCTTATGGCCACAATTTAGGGTATTTAAGTTATTTAGAAATATGCGAGCAAGACCAGAAGAGTTGGAATTTGCTAATTTTCTGCTTGAAATTGGTAATGGAAGTTATCCTTCCGTAAATGACGAATCATCATTTTCAGCTGTTATCGATTTGCCGTCAAGTATAATTGCGAAAGACATTGTTTCTGAAATTTTTGGGAAAGAATTCGTGTCACCAGAAGATGTTATTAATTTTTCAAAATTTGCTATTCTAGCCCCAAAAAATGAACATTGTGATGATATCAATTCTAAAGTTATAGACCTTATACCTGGAACCCCTAGAACATACATTAGTGTAAATAATTTAATAACGGAAGAGGAGAATCAAATTCTTCAGTTTCCTATGACATTTCTAAATAGTTTAGAGTTAAGTGGTTTGCCTCCACATATCCTCACAATAAAAACTGGAGCTATTGTCATGCTTTTAAGAAACCTAAATGCTTCCCAGGGACTTTTGAATGGTACCAGATTAATTGTTCGACATATGTACGACAATTGTTTGGATTTGGAAATTATCACTGGCGAAAGAGTAGGTGAAAGAGCTTTAATTCCTAGAATCGACTTAACGCCATCAGATACAACTCTTCCTTTTTCTTTCAGAAGACGCCAATTTCCTATACGTCTTGCATTTTGTATGACCATAAACAAAGCGCAAGGGCAAACTCTTGATCGTGTTGGTATTTATTTACCCCAGCCTGTATTTAGCCATGGCCAGTTGTACGTAGCAATGTCTCGAGTGCGATCGTTCGACAATTTGAAAGTACAAATAATGCCAAAAGGGAGCAATACTCTCAATGTAGTATTTAAGGAGGTGTTGTAAACATGGAACCCTAACTTACACTTTTCAATACGCCTGCCGTCGAAATCGACGGGGTTCAACTAGTAAAAGGTAATACAATAAAATTATGGATACTACATCCTTATTTAGAACTGTTGACTTTCATCAAAAGTGTTCTTAATAAAAAGTATTGAGAATTTAACGCAGTTTCTAAAAAAATAATATAATACAGGGTGTATACACTGAAAGACACATTATTTGTCTTAAAAGTATTTTTAGATCAACTACAGGGGAGTAGACTTTGTCTGCTCAAAATGGCATGGCGTGAAACACCCTGTATACAGCAGAGAGAAAAAATGTAGTTGCTCAAAGCTATGATGGAGCTGCAGTGATGGCAGGACAATTAGGGGGTCTGCAAGCTGAAGTTGGAGAAACTTTCCCAAGTGCTGTGTTTGTCCATTGTTTTGCTCATAAATTAAATTTAGTTTTATCCCAGTTCATCAATCACATTAAAGAGTCTAAAGTATTTTTCGTTGCTTTAAGTGGCATAGATGCTTTTTTTCCAAGTCAACAAAACGTACACAAGCTTTGGACTCCATTGTCCACAAACGATTGCCCAAAGCAGCTCCTACAGGTGGAACTATAATGGAAGACTTGTGTTAACAGTATCTGAAAATCGTGAATTACTGATTGAAATATTTGAGAATATAATAGAAAATAAAGAAACGTGGGACTCAGAAGCAATAAATAGTTCGAGGGGATTTTTGGACTGTTTGAAACGAGATTTAAATTTTAATTATTTGTTGAACATATTTTCAGAAATATTTCCATTCTAGGACAATGTTTTTAATATATCACAAACTAAAACAAATGATATTGCTTTTTGTCTAAAAAAAGTGGATGATTTTAGGTCCATGTTAAGCCAAAAAAGAGATGACTTTGACCTGTTTTGGGAGAAAACGATGACGTTAAATGTAGAGCCACAAGCCAAGCGTCTTCGAACAGACAAGGTGGGAGATGTTCAAACATCATACAGGCGCCTCTTTTATGAAATAATCGATCAAATTCAGCAAAAAATAAACTATAGATTTAACGGTTTAAATGATTTTAAATTCCTCGAGCTCTGCAATTTTGATGCATTTAAAGGAAAAACTTTTCTAGAAGATGCATTTAAATCTTTTCTTCTTGATTATGGCAGTTCTTCGACCGAGTGTTACTGCGATCTGAAGTAAAAGTGATTTACGAAACTGATGACATTAGCGCAAAAAATAACGCTAAGGAACTAACGCAATTTTTAAAAGACAAGGAGCTGGAAGATGCCTACACCTAAGTGTCGAAATTGTGTGAATTAGTATTGACAATACCTGCCACAAGTTCATCAGTAGAACGCAATTTTTCAACACTTAAACGTATAAAAAATTCAACGGGGCAGGAGAGACTTTCGCATACATCGCTGTTGTCCATTGAAAATAAACTTCTCCAAAATATGTCGGAGCATCGACGTTTTTATGATAACGTCACTGACGAATTTGCAAAAAATGATCGAAGAATCGAATTACATTACAAATAGGTAAGTTTCTAAAAATTGCTTCCCTTTCTTAAAATTTCACCGCACGCCCTTGGTATTTTTATAGATTTGCATATAAAAATATATAATTTTAACTTGACGGCGAAAAAACTTCACGTTTAAGGCTATAAATTGTTTTATGGGTTATATCGACAAGTCAAAAGATAAGAAAGCTATATGTATTTATAATGTAAATAAGAAAAAGTGACCCTGTTCTTTGTAGTAACAAAACTAATACTTAACAAATTCAAAATTCTTACCTCACTATTATTTAAGTGTTTACTTGGCAATATTCTTACAGCAGATTTTTGGGGCGCTTCCCGTGCAGATACTTCGGAGGTTTTGGAACTCGAGTGTGGCGGTTTAATCTCTATAACTGCAGGTTTTTTTTCAGGTTCTTTGGGAACTTCGGGTGTTACATTTGGCTGGGGAGTCAATGTAGGAATGTTACTAGCAGCTGAAAAATCTAGTCCTGGCAAATAAAGACACTATTTGAAATTTGTTATATAACAATATAACAGTAAAAGTTATGGTACGAGCGGGGATCGAACCCTCACCTCTGGATCTCTAAGCCATTGCTCTACTGATTTAATATTTCTATAAAAAAATATTTCGCAGTTTAAAAACAAACTGATAAAATAGTTCTATTCAAAATTTGGCTTAGACGGGCATAACGCAGAAATTATAAATTTACTAATATGGATGGTACCTAATAGCGATATTTGGCAGGGTCAACAATGGTTATGATGATGATTGATAAAGATAAAGATAAAGATAGTTTTTTCATGTGAAAATTACAAGTAATTTACATAGGTCATATAGAGAGAACATATCCATAATAGCTGATGACTTATTGACTAACAAAGTATTGTAATAAAATAAAATATTGTAATAAAATAAAATACCCTCACATAGGTTACAAACAAAAATCTGAGTCATTAAAATTGCTATTTAAAAAATCCTGTACACTATAAAATACGTGGCTACATAAAAAAGTTTTTAAAATTTTTTTAAAGGTTTCAAAAGACAAATTTCTGATTTGTAACGTGACTTTATTAAAAAGCTTTACAGAAATAAATTCTGGTCTGTTCTGACACTTTCTGAGTCTACAGAAAGTCTCCACAAGATCCTCCCTGCCACGAGTCTGGTAGTTATGCCTGTCACTACGTACAGCAAATGAGTGTTGATGTTTTTTAACATAAAGTTCATTTTCCAAAATGAAAACCGCTGGAAGTCCCCTGCAATCGTCGCGGAAACCAAGACCTGCCATGATTCTGATGGCCCTTCTCTGCACACCATTACACCATAGGACATTACAGAATGGAGCAGAGCATAGTAAGCAGTAAGCAGAGTGCCCTGAGATACGCAACCTGCTAGGTTTCTTAGCAGAAAAACGACACCGAGCCTCCCGGACACACTCTGAACTTGGATATCCCATTTAAGTTTTGGATCCAAATTTATACCCAAAAATCTTACCGAGTCTTGATTGATCCTTCCATTAAGGCCCCTAAGAGTGAAAATCATAGACTGGGTCTTGCCTGTGTTCAGCAACAGACGATTAGACACAAACCATGACTCCGCTCGTAACTGTGCTCTACCTGCCTCCGACTCAACATCCTGCAAAGAGCCACCTCGGAGAGTAAGCGTAGTATCATCTGCAAAAAGAGTGTATTTTGCGTGTGGTTCGTGCATAGGTAGATCATTGATATAGATCAGAAACAGAATTGGCCCTAAGACTGAACCCTGTGGTACACCGACATCAATCACCCTTTCCACTGATAACACCCCACTCACCCGTACGATCTGGCGACGGTCGTGCAGATAAGATTTCAGAAGTGCGACACTGTTTTGGGTGAAATTGTAGCAGGCAAGTTTGCAAAGCAAAATATCGTGGGAAACGCAATCGAAGGCTTTACTGAGGTCATAGAAGCTTGACAGGCCATACTCAGAGTCCTCAAAGGAATCCATGATACTCGAGAGTAGGTCCAAGATACCCAGTATAGTGTTTCTATCCTGTCTGAAACCAAATTGATTATCTGAGATGTTGTTTGTCTCAAAATACCTCACAATTCTCAGTGACATACACTTTTCAACAATTTTAGATATGATAGGTAGCAGGGATATAGGGCAGTAATTCGAAACATCGTCTCGGTCACCCTTTTTGAAAATGGGTATCACAATTGCTTTTTTAAGGACCGATAGAAAAATATTTGCCTTAAAACATTGATTGATTAGATTAGTTAGAGGATAAATAATTATATTTTTGATAGCTTTAACTAATTTTACTGACAGACCATAAATATCATTACTATTTTTGTTTCTTAGAGAATCTATTATGTCTCTCATTTCATTATAGTTTACTCCGCTAAACGAGAAGCAAACTTCAGGAATATTAATATTATCTAAATAGGTCATTGGATCAATGTTATTATCCGATATATTATTCATTATGTTATGGGCAACGTTTGTGAAGAAGTTGTTAAGAGTTTCAACATCTATGGGGATATTAATAGATTTCTTTTGATGCCCTCTATTGCAATTTATGATACTCCACATCCATTTAGTTGTATTTCTGGCTGACTGAATCATGGCATCATTTGCTGCACGCTTTTGATCTTTTATTACTTGTTTATAGTGTTTTTTTAAGTTTTTGTATTCCGCTGTTAGCCGGTGTAGGATGCTGTCGAGACACCTCCCTCAAAAAATGTTACCTATCTCTCAAATTACGCAAGGTGTCATTAAACCACTCCACCCCACCTGAGGCAGTAGATCTGACCCTATATGTTTTTTCTGGTCTTCTGGTCCACTGATTTTCCACTTGCAGCACTGATTTTCCACTTGCAGCAATGAAGTCCCATTTATTAGATTCGACTGTGTTGTAAAAGTCAAATAAGCCTTGTTGTGTAATTGGTCGAAATATATGTTTATCAGCCCCAACAGGTTTGCCACTACCGCAAACACTGAAATGGAGAACCTGAGCAAGGTGATCCGAAACATCCAACTCTCTCACCCCAGCCCATACAGAATCTCCCTCAAAATTTACAAAGACATTGTCCAGGCAGGAGTCTCCTCCATCATTTTTTGTAAACCATGGGTTTTCAGGAGATCACAGAGTTGAATAGCATCTCTATGATCACTATTAAATAAGACATTAAAGTCGCCTGCCAGAACAACATCTCGGCTGAGATCTATCTTGTGGAGGGTAGACTCGATTGATTCTAAGAAAACGTCAATATTTCCGGCTGGTGATCTATAGACACAAATTATATAAAAATTAAATGGTTTTACCAGTATACAACATAACTCTATACATTTTTCTACATTTAAGGTTAAAACACTACAAGATTCAACATTAAAATTATTATTTAAGAGGATCATTGTACCACCCCCTCTATACTCAGTGCGAGCTGTATGCCCACCTATCAAGTAGCCATTAACATTTGATGAAACAATCTCCTCCTCAGAAAGCCAGTGCTCAGTCACAGCCACAAAACTATACGATTCCTCCTCTAGAATTGCATCGATTTCATGAAACTTATTTCTGATAGACTGAACATTTATATGCATAAGGCTGAACTTTGTATCTACCCTGTCCCTGAAGCTGTCCCTTCTGGTGGTTGGCTGCTGGTGATGCAACGGCGTTGAAGATTCCGAAAATGGTTGATCTTTATGCCCTCTGGCCATAGTTGAGGGTCCATTATTCTTTCTTGAAGTTTCTTTGGTACACCCAATTTAAAGGAACTTATTCTTTTTGATTTAGTGTCCATGCGTTCACTGACACAGTCTTTTCCTAAGTTAATTTTTTTTAGGAACTGCAATACGTCCTCCGCCTTTGTTGCGGCGTCTAAGCCGGATATGAAGATCTAGTGATTCCTTTGTGCAGTTTTAAGGATGTGAGAATATTTGTTTGTTCCCTTTATTGGTTCAGGTCTTCCTGTTGTCCTTTTTACATTTTGGATGTGCGTAGACTCTTCTAATCTTATCTTTTTCCGTGATTTGAGAGTTTCCCATTCTTCAGTGTTATTTTCACTATCAGTGTCTTGCTGCTCAGCAATTAAATTTAGGGTGTTGTCAATTGTGAATTCTGTACTATTCTGACATTTGGAGACAGTATTGATGTTTTTGGTGTCATCATTAGTCTGATCCCTATTTCGAGTCAACGACTCTGAGGTCGGCAGTGTCGATGTTTCATTTCCGTTAACAACTACCACCTCAGGAACCAGATTCACCACTTCCGTCCGCAAGTTGCTGTTAATGACCTTGTCTACTTTTTGCTGAACATCATTACCCTGAGGAACTGTGTTTTTACTATGGCCCTTAACGTTCTTTTCCAAGGTTTTAATTTTTTCAAGCAACAAATAGTTATTTTCCTTTAAAATATTATTCTTGTCAGTGGTTTCAGAGACCAGTTGCTTAAGATAGTGGTTTTCAATTTTCAAAGCTGAACTATTTGAGTGAGAAGAATCTCCTGAATCTGTTTCTTGCTTGTATGCTTTTATGTCACTCTGTAATTTAATTTTTTCAGCCTCTATTTTTTATTTTTTTCATTAAGTTTAAAGTTTTTTGTATGTAACTCATCCATTTTTGTTTTTAGTTCTGCTTATCAGTGGTACGATAACGCAATTGGTTAGAGCGATGGACTAGAGATCCAGAGGTCCGGGTTCGATCCCCGCTCGTACTATAACTTTTACTATAGTCAAAGGCAGTGTTATCGTGCGGGTCATACGATTTATCAATGACAAACTTTTTAAGTTTGTTTTTCTTTTATTACGTGTAATCATATCCTCCGCGTAAAATCCGGAAGATGAATTAGATAGACCTAGATGATATTTTCATATGAAAAAAGAGGATAATCATATAAATACCAGCAGTTGCAAAAATCTTTGAGCGATGTCTCTCTCGTCAAAGTCAGATTGACAAGTCAGTGACAAAATGAGTAATAGAAAACAATTTTCGGTTTTTTTGCATCCACAAGCAAAAAAAATGGTATCAAATCTAATAAAATATTACGAAAATGAAAATTCACCGGCCAATAGCCAGGAGACAGTAGTAAAAGCTCTGGGAATAGGTACAAGGACTTTGTAGAAAATTATGCATGACAAAAAGGATAATTTACTACCGTAGAAGATTAAGAAATTTACACAAAAAAAGCCCAAGACAGAAGACTTAAGTGACAATGTAAAAATGAATGTTCGTAATGCAATTTACGATTTATACACATCAAAAACTAATATAACCCTTCAAGTTTTAAAAAAAGCTTTAAAAATTCGCGGCATATTGGAAAGTGGACTAAAATCGTTGTCAAAATTAATAAAAATGTTGGATTTTCGATATAAAAAGGACTGTAGTCGAAGATTTTTAAGCGATTTGCCACATAATACAAGTCAGCGTATACAGTTTTTAAAGAAATGTTAATTCTAAATTCAGAAAAGTGGTATTTTTAGAAGAGACTTGGATATTTTCTAATGGAAGTGGTTCGAAATCTTGGCAGGACGAGTTTGTAAAAAGTGTGAAGAGAAAAAAGGGATGTGGGACAGGAAAACGGTTCACCATTTTGCATGCAGGTCCTTCCACAGGATTTCTCCTAGGTGTAAGTTTACTGTTTTCTTCAACATCCGAAAGTATGAACTACCATGATAATATAAACTGTGAACTGTTTGAAAAGTGGTTAAAAGAACAACTGTTTCCAAATTTAGATGCTCCATCTTTAATCATTCTAGACAATGCATCTTGTCATTCAAGAATCTTAAATAAACAACCTACTTCATCCTGCAAGAATAGTGATATTTATGACTGGCTAAT
The DNA here is from genome assembly GCA_030620095.1 of Kuschelorhynchus macadamiae. NCBI lineage: Eukaryota > Metazoa > Arthropoda > Insecta > Coleoptera > Curculionidae > Kuschelorhynchus > Kuschelorhynchus macadamiae. Next base: position 1,185,801 of record JAUTXW010004711.1, read on the forward strand.
AAAACATAATCAAAATCCTTTACCCAATCTGCTGTAACTAGAACTTCTTTTAATGGCAAAATGTATTAAAAAACCAACAATATATGCCTTAGATGAAATATCACGGGAAAATGGACATGAGGTTTTACGACTGCCACCATACCATTACCAGTTTAACGCAATAGAATTAATATGGGCTGGGGCAAAATCATATTACGAAAAACACGTGAACGATGGTCTTACATCAAATGAAGTGTAAATTGTTTGGCAAGATTCATTAAATTATATTACGCTGGAGTACTACAAGAAATCTGTGGAACATACGGAGAAATTAATATGGGATTGGTGGAATCGAGGACAAGTTCTAGATGTTGAAGTAGCACCAATGATCATTGCGCCATTTGAGGACGACTCAGAAGATGATGACTTTTTAAGTGATGATATTTTTTAGTCTATAATATTAAAAAGTTTCTGAAGGATTATATTAGTCTTTGACCGTGTATAAATCATAAATTGCATTATGAGTATCCATTTTTGCATTGTAACTTAAGTCTTTTGCCTTTGGATTTTTTCGTGTATATTTCTTAATCTTCTTCGGAAGTAAATTATGTTTTTTTTTCATACACAAGTTTCTGTACATTCTTTATACCGATTCTTAGAGCTTTTGCCACTGACTCCTGGATATTAGACAGTGAATTTTAGTTTAAAAATTTTTTTATTAGATTTGATACCTTTTTTTTGCTTACTTTTTAGTACATTTGTAATTTTGTAGGCAATAAATAAATAATTATAGAAAGTCCCAATTTTAAAGCGTGTTTATAAATAAGTAAATTTTTTTATTAATTATAAGACAAAATTTGATATATAAAAATCGGTAAAATCGCTTTACCAGAAACTCAGGGCTAACGAAAAATACATATACAGGGTGTTTCACAACTTATCCACGAAATTTTAACCACATATGCACTGTTACGAAAGAAGTTGATTTCTAAAAAAAAATGTAATAAAAGTCCTACAGAAATTAAGTTATAATTCTGAGTGTCAACAACAAAATGAAAAATAAATATCTGTATTTTGCGCCCATCGTTGCGATATCACAACACTCATGAAGAATTTCTTGTAGCAAATGTTGTACCAATCCACTAAAGAAAACAAAATACCAGGAATTTTTTGTTTTTTCATATTGATAAGAACATGTAAATAATGTTTAATCTGTATCGTGAGTGATTTGAATGAACAACGGTCGATTTTTGTGAATTTAAAAAAAGTATTTTGCGAGTTTATGTTTTTCGATATTTATTAAAAATGGCACATGTGTACAGTAATGGGGGGTAATGTAAAAAGGGATTTTTTTCAAATTCAGCATACGGACATAATAGGTAATAATCTATATTTTAAAAATATTTTCCCAAGTGCAGCGTTGCCACATCTCTCCGAAACCAATAGCAACATTGAAATTTCAAATAGAACACCCTATATTTTATTGCAGTTTCTGATTCTACGTACGATTTTAAGTAACTTTTGTTAACATCTTCCTATACTTATCTCCTACCATTTTCTCTAAAAAAATTAATTTATGATTTTTTTTTAGAAAATCACCACGTTAATAAAATTCCATATTTACCTGCGTAAGCGAGATAATTACTAGATTTGTTTTCTGGGTTAGAGAGTGCATATATTCAAAATAACTATATGTTAGAATAGCGATATATCATACAGGGTGTCGTATAAAAAGGGCATTTTTATCGAAATTTAGTAATGGTGAAAACTCATTTATTTTAAATACAACACCCTGTATTTTATGGTATCTTCGAATAAACCAATACCTTACCTACAATATTTCCGTATATGTTCCTATACCCATCTCCCACCATTTTTTAGATACGAGCCAACTTTGAATATTTTCCGGTTTTCAAAGACCATTCACAACAAAAGCACCCGCCTCGGCACCTGCTTAGCGAATCACTTAACTAGTTAGGCCGTGTAAGGTTTTATTTACCTCGTACTGACAAATATTTGAAATAAACAGACAGTTTTAAATACGGAGCAATAATCCAAAATGTATTTTTTTAAATACAATTTGTAACCTAAAGGTGTTAGATATTATAAGTGATAATTAAACAAACAAATAATACATAATCGTTAATTTTTAGCAAAAGAAAGATAACTAATTGTTAAATTGCTTAAAATGGCCACCATTCGCATTAAGGCATTCGTGCAAACATGTTAATTGGTTTCTTGTTGTTGCTCTTCGTATTTCCTCAGGATTTAATTCGTCATAAGCTCGACGTACTCGATTTTCTAGATCCTGGAGATTTTGTATTGGATTTCCTACATACACTCGCTCTTTGATGCTTCCCCAAAGGTAAGAATCTAGGGGAGTTAGGTCCGGAGACCGAGCTGGCCAATCCCATGGTCCCAAACGTCTGAACCATCTATCTTCGAACATTCCATATAATTCTTGACTCACTTCATTGCTGCAATGTGCAGGAGCCCCATCCAATTGGTACCAGCAAGAAATAATTGTAGTGGTAACTCATCCAAAAACTCATTAACTGTAGTTCTTAAAATATCCAGATATTTATTCGAGGTTAAATTTTCATCTTAGATACAATAAGCAAATTTATTGTCCATCAGTAAGCAAAAAACATTAAACCCGAATTGAAACTGAAATCTTCGTTCTATAACCAATTTTGGGTTTTCAGCCGCCCAAAAATGACTATTTCGTCTATTAAATATTCCTTCCCTCGTAAATTTCGACTCGTCCGTCCAGATAATTTTTTTCAAAAATAGTGGGTCTTCCTCAATTTTAGTTAGAACTATTTTGCAAAATTCAGTACGTCTCTGAAAATCTTCTGGTAAAAGGCCTTGCTGGGTGATAAATTTAAATTGTTGAATGTTATGTTTGCTTAGAATACGTTGAATTGTTGATTATGAAAGTCCTAGATCTATTTCAGCACTTCTAATTGATGCTTGAGGGTAAACGTTAAAATATCCAAGTACATTTATTTCATTGCCTTCATTATCAGTTTGCAGTTTTGTGTATGATCTATGTTTTATAATTTTGCCGTGATTTTTAAAATTTGCTTCATATCTGAAATATGAAGGCAAAATAAATAGAAAGCCTAAAATGCTGTGTACACGTACGAAAGAATTGTACCAAAAGAGAGGATGTCAGTATTAATGTGTATAATCAGAGTCCAAGGACCATCATCAAAATATTATGTTATGCACGTTAATACTGACAACCTCCTGTTGTTTCAGAAACATAAATTGATTTTTAAGGAAATAAAAACTATTATTGCATTTAGTACCTTCTAAATTTTTTCCTGTGCATAGGAGGTAAATGAGGATACATCTCGTTAAATTTTCTGCAGGTTCTTGAAATAACTTTGTTACACTCTCCATGAATGTAAAATAAATTTAAAATATCAATATTGGAATATTCAATTGCGTTTTCCATTTTTACGGAGCATCAATTGAAAACTATCTGTTAATGTCAAAAAGATGTCAGGAAGAAGTAAACAAAACCTTCGATGGCCTACCAAGCTAAGTTATTCGTTAAGCGGGTGGTTTTGTTATGGTAGTCTTTGAAAACAGGAAAATATTCAAATTTGGCTCATATCTAAAAAATGGTGGGAGATGGGTATAGGAACATATATGGAAATATTGTAGGTAAGGTATTGGTTTATTCGAAGATACCATAAAATACAGGGTGTTGTATTTAAAATAAATGAGTTTTCACCATTACTAAATTTCCATAAAATTGCCCTTTTTATACGACACCCTGTATGATATATCGCTATTCTAACATATAGTTATTTTAAATATATGCATTCTCTAACCCAGAAATTATTTTTTTTAGAGAAAATGGTAGGAGATAAGTATAGGAAGATGTTAACAAAAGTTACTTAAAATCGTGCGTAGAATCAGAAACTGCAATAAAATATAGGGTGTTCTATTTGAAATTTCAATGTCGCTATTGGTTTCGGAGAGATGTGGCAAAGCTGCACTTGCGAAAATATTTTTAAAATATAGATTATTACCTATTATGTCCATATATATATATATATATATATATATATATATATATATATATATATATATATATATATATATATATATATATATATATATATATATATATACCAGGAAACCAGGAACGGTAAGGATTACTCCTTCACCATTTTGTCGAGAATCGACCATATATATATATATATATATATATATATCTATATATATATACTATATATATCTATATATATATATATATATATATATATATATATATATATATATATATATATATATATATATATATATATATATATATATATATATATATATATATATATATATATATATATATATATATATATATATATATATATATATATATATATATATATATATATATATATATATATATCTATATATATATATATATATATATATATATATATATATATATATATATATATATATATATATATATATATATATATATATATATATATATATATATATATATATATATATATATATATATATATATATATATATATATATATATATATATATATATATATATATATATATATATATATATATATATATATATATATATATATATATATAGCCCCGAGTTTCTGGTAAAGCGATTTTACCGATTTTTATATATCAAATTTTGTCTTATAATTAATAAAAAAATTTACTTATTTTAAACACGCTCTAAAATTGGAACAAGTATTCTATAATTATTTATTTATTGCCTACAGAATTACAAATGTACTAAAAAGGTAAGCAAAAAAATGGTGTCAAATCTAATAAAAAAATTTTTAAATTAAAATTCACTGGCTAATATCCAGGAGCCAGTGGCAAAATGTACAGAAACTTGTGCATGGAAAAAAAAAATTACTTGCGAAGAAGATTAAAAAATGTACACGAAAAAATCCAAAGGCAAGACTTAAGTTACAATGCAAAAATGGATATTCATAATGCAATTTATGATTTTATAGACGTCAAAGATTAATATAATCTTTCAGAAACTTTTTAATATTATAGACTAAAAAATATCATCATCAGTTAAAAAGTCCTCATCTTCTGAGTCGTCCTCAAATGGCGCAATGATCATTGGTGCTATTTCGACCTTTAGAACTCGTTCTCGATTCCACCAATCCCATATTAATTTATCTGTATGTTCCACAGATTTCTTCCAGTACTCCGGCGTAATATAATTCAATGAATCTTGCCCCAAACAATTTGCACTTCATCTGATGTAAGACCATCGTTCACGTGTTTTTCGTAATATGATTTTGCCCCAGCCTATATTATTTCTATTGCGTTATACTGGCAATAGTATGGCGGCAGTCGTAAAACCTCATGTCCATTTTCCGTAATATTTCATCTACGGCATATATTCTTGGTTTTTTAATAGATTATGCCATTAAAAGAAGTTCTAATTTCAGCATATTGGGTAAAAGATTTTGTTTTTGCTTTATTAGCCAGTCATAAATATCACTTTTCTTCCAGGATGAAGTAGGTTGTTTAGTTAAAATTCTTGAATGATAAGATGCATTGTCCAGAATGATTAAAGATAAAGCATCTGAATTCGGAATCAGTCGTTCTTTTAATCACTTTTCAAACAGTTCACAGTTCATATTATCATGGTAGTCCATACTTTTGGATGTTGAAGAAAACAGTAAACTTCCGCCTGGGAGAAATCCTGTTGAAGAACCTGCATGCAAAATGATGAACCGTTTTCCCGTCCCACATCCCTTTTTTCTCTTGACACTTTTTACAGACTCGTCCTGCCAAGATTACGAACCACTTCCACTAGAGAATATCCAAGTCTCGTCTAAAAATACCACTTTTCTAAATTCTGAATTAACATTTTCCGCTTATTTCTTTAAAATCTGGATACGCTGACATGCTATATGTGAAAACTCGCATAAAAATCCTTCAGTCTTTTTTAAATCGAAAACCCAACTTTTTATTAATTTTGACAACCATTTTAGTCCAATTTCCAATGTGCCTCGATTTTTTAAAGTTTCTTTTAAAACTTGAAGGGTTATAATAGTTTTTGACGTGTATAAATGGTAAATTGCATTACAAACTTCCATTTTTACATTGTCACTTAAGTCTTCTGTCTTTGGTTTTTTTCGTGTACATTTCTTAATCTTCTTCGGTAGTAAATTATGCTTTTTTTCATGCACAATTACTCTTATCCTTATACCGATTCCCAGAGCTTTTGCTACTATCTCCTGGATATTGGCCGGTGAATTTTCATTTTCGTAATATTTTATTAGATTTAATACCATTTTTTTTTGCTTGTGGATGCAAAAAACCCGAAAATTGTTTTCCATTACTCATTTTGTCACTGACTTGTCAATCTGACTTTGAAGTGACATCGCTCAAAGATTTTTGTAACTGCTGGAATTCATATGTTTATCCTCTTTTTTCATATGAAAATATCATAGGTCTATTTAATTCATCTTCCGGATTTTATGCGGAGGATATGATTACACGTAATAAAAGAAAAACAAACTTAAAAAGTTTGTCGTTGATAAATCGTATGACCCGCACGATAACACTGCGTTTGACTATATGTATGTTCACATTATGATTTTGTTAATGTGTCATCATTATTACCTGTAAGTAAATCAATGTTGGATTCCTTAGTAGGAACAACATTCACAGGAGGTACAGGATTAGTGACAACTTGAGGTGAACTTGTTGGGAATGTGTAAGAACCTGTTGACATGGTAGAAGCGTAATTGGGTTGACTATATCCGTACACACTGCCATAGGGGTTGTAAGCTCCCGATTGAGATGTAGTTGTTGATGTTGCACCTGCTGGAAATAAAAAAAGCTGATACAAAAGGTATTTTCATATAATTTTTGTCGGCAAAGTTTTCGACTCGAATAAAAATTTGTTGCTTGGCAATTTCGCAAATGACATTTTTAACAAAATAACGTGGCACCATGCAAATGAATTTATCAAAAATTTCATGAGCGAAAAAATTACCAAGACCACATAATAAAGGCTTATAGGTATACCAAAAAATTGTCGCTGTAATACCATGATATATATCAACATACAAGGAGGTCCAATAGTGTGTTCAAGCCTAAGAGTTTGGTTAATGTGGGAATCAGAAAAAAATTTACAAAACTTGTATGGACTGCTGAAAGTTACAACCTAAAATTATTCCTTTTTGCTCCTCCTCCCTTTTTGTGGGGTCTACACAGGGCAATTCTTCTTGAGCCAATCTGTGAATGTTCTATAACTTTTAATTATAGCTAACTAGTTCTCTTCATTTAAAACAAGTTTGGTTCGATCAGTTTTCGTGTATTCTACATTTTCCGTCTCATCAAACCGTTGCATAAGCCTTTCAAAAGTGCTTCTGTGTGGTTGTCTTTTATCAGGATACTTTTCGTTATATATTCATGTCTTTTAACTTGCTTGTAACACATAAATCATATCGATCATTTCTTGTCTATTAAAATTCATCTGCATCCCACAATAGAACTGTACTTAGTTTTTAATACAAAACTCAAGCACCAGCATTAATTGACAACTGAAATTTGTATTTTTGAATTCATTCATTGAATTTCATTTTGTAAGAAAAAGGCTCATGATATTTTTGTCAGTGGGCACAACACATTCAAAAAGAACCAAGATTTGCTGACTTCTTTCTGTTATTAACTGACCCCATATTGGGCGAATGGCCAAAAAGGAGGAATCTGAAAATATAATAATATACAAAGCGTTCTATTTAGAGAATATAGATAAAATTTGTATCCAGGATTTTTATTTACCCTATATACCGTTATTAAAGAATACTAAAGAACAATACTGCAGAAGACCCGGTTTGGAGTTTCTACCATTTTAAAATTATTTATGATAACGCATTAAAAGAAAATACAGGGAGTCAAATGTACTTTCGATATTTTCGAAGTGTCCATAAATCTTGAATGACACTGTACACACACAAAAACCTTATATTGGGTGAATGATCAAACAGAGAGGAAAATAAAACAATATACAGGATGTTCCATTTAAAAAAATGAATGTAAGTGTGGTTTGTACAAACTTATTCTCAACCCTGTATGATCGAAAATAATTTTAGGTTGCAGCTCACAGTAGTCCTTCCTCAAATGTTTTTTTTTAATTCCCACAATAACCGAGCTATTGGAATTAACTGTTTGACCACCCTGTATATATGATATTGTCGGGCCTTGTAATGGAAATGTCTTCCTATTTAAGACATTTTTTTAAATTCTTAAATGTTAATAGTATCCGAGTTATTTGCAAAAAATTAAACTATATTTTGTGAATAAACAAAAGACGTGCAGGTTTGAAAATTTTGCACATTTTGTAGATGTCATTTAGATTCAAGTGAACTCTCATCGATATTTTTACTAGCAGTGGCAAGAATTAACACGATTTGAGTTTGTTAATTAGACTATATAACATTCTGTTCACACACGAACATTATTTTTTTCTTTTAGTTTAGCAAAAAATAAGGCAGCTAAGCTTACCTGTAGATGTAGCAGAATTCTCACGAACTCCAGTTGCCATATACGAGTTCACCGAGTTCGAATGAACTTTATAAGCATCATCTCGAATGGGAGACGAGTACGTAGAGTAGTCACTGTAATTCCTTAGATCCGATGCTACAGAAGAGGAATGTTGCTGTGTGTAGTACCTTTGCTGATACTGAGACATCCCATACGTGTTCTGAGAAGTTGCCTAGAAGCCACAATTTAAGTAAGTGCACAAATTGTTTAATTAGTTTAAAAGTGTGTATTTATTTGGAAGACGATTGATTACCATCGACGACCTTTTAGGATTGTGACGGAATTTTTTTGATATATTTTAAAGAAACCAATACCACCGTTAATGCACCTGTCCATACTGCTAGTTTTGCACAAGCTGCCGTTTTAGAATGTGGGTTCTAACAGATAGATCATCCTCCCGATAGTCCAGACATGTTTCCTATTTGTATGGATATTTAAAAAAAGGCCTTTGAGGACGACGGCTTAACGACGAAGTTGAATTAAAAGAAGCTGTTTTACCGCATTTTGTAGAACAACGAAAAGAATATTTTTAAGGGGATTGAATTAAGAAGATGTAATAGGTGCATTGAAGTTAAGGGGGACTATATTCAAAAATAATAAAAAGATGGTAGCCTACTTTGCCTTTTCCATAGTCAGAACGGAAATTTTTGGCGCTCACCACGTAATTAGAGTTGCCTTTATTTATAAAGATTCCTCTACTACAACAAAATAAATTAATTGAAACTAAAATTGCTGGCACATGACCCCTTGAACTAAGAGTACCCTTTTTGTGTAAAATTATTCAGAGAATAAATGCTTCACCAAATTGTCAAAAATGCCAAAAAAATTATCGCCGAATAATAGTGAAAAAATGCATTACTAGTTTGTACAGGGTGTCCGGATTTGGTTGCAAAAGCAGGGTATCTCGCTTATTTTTAAAGATAGAACCTTGCGATTTTCACGAACCTGAGCTAATTTTTTGTGAAACTTATGAAGCCGTAAACAAAATTTTCATAGCCTTCTTCGTTTATGAGATACAGGGCGAAATAGAAAATTTTGCATTTTGGGACCCCCTCGTATCTCAGTTATCCTTTAACTTAACGCAAAAGGAAAAATTGCCGCTTATGCAGTTTTTTACGCTTGATCCAGTGCCGTAGTCATATTTTTCATTTGAGTTGTTATTTTTTAGATATGACCCAAAGTGGTGTTTTTTTAAATGGGACACCCTGTATATTTGTCCAGAAATTGATTTATCCTTTTAAAAGCTTCTCAAAAATATATAACAGTATGGGTCTATTTTAATAAACAACAACAAAAATCCTAATTTTTATAATTATCATCCCAAATTTTGCAGTAGGTCATGCAAAACAATGCTGCCTTTTATTTAAAGTCCTTAACAATATCTAGATCCTAACAATAAATCAAAATAAATGTGTAATTAAATCTATTTATCAAAATATGTATTGATAATTTCGCACCAAAAAAGTACCACCTACCTAGATTTATGTAACACAAGAACAAAACAATAATAAATTATTATGTTACAAGCCTTTCAGCAAAAATCAACTGTCGTATAAGAACTACAGTAACTAAGGAAATCAAAAGAACTGTTCAAACTGATTTCCATTTTGTTCTATGCATGCTTCGCACAATTTTCGTATTCGTTTTAGGGAATTAAGCAAAATAACGGGATGATTTTGTAAATAGAGAAAATTTTCTCTTATTGCATTTCCTAAATCTTGGACATTATCATAGTGGTCTTTGTAAATTCTATTTTCCAGATATCCCCATAGAAAGAAATCTGAAATCGGCAAATCTGGGGACCTAGGGGCCATCTTATAGGTCCATTTGTTCCGATCCATTGATTGGTAAAATTATTGTCCAGAAATAATCTGGTCATTCCAGAATTGTGTGCAGGAGCACCGTCCTGTTGAAAATAAATTTCGTTAATTTGCGCTAGAGGAACATCGTCAAGTAATTCAGGTATAGCTGCCTCTAAAATTTCTATATAGCGATTGGCTGTTAGATTTCCCTCAAATATATAAAATTTTATATGTGTTCCTAATATGAAGCAGGACACATTTAGACCAAACCTGCCCTGCTGTCTTCTGGGAAATATTTGGTGTTGATTTTCCTGGGACCAGAATCTACTATTGTGCCTATTGAGAATACCAGAATTAATGAAATGTGCTTCGTCTGACCATATAACCTTCCTTTCAAAATCTCTAACCATATCGCATCTTTCTCGAAACCAATTGCAGAAGACTACCCGACGCTCTGCATCCCCTGGCTGTAAGTGCTGCACGAGCCTAAATTTGTATGGGTGGTATTTGTGCTTTTTAGAATTTCTTGAACTCTAGGTTTTGGAATCCCTATGCTCTTTTCACTGGCCCTACAAGAGTTTGTAGGGTAAGCTTCTGCATTAGCCAAAACCGTAATTTCCTCAGCCTCCCTCCCCTTTTATTATATGTTTTCGTACGAGGTTTGATAAATGATCCGTGATTAAGTAAATTCTTTTTTATCCGATAAAAAGTGGATATATTAGGTTGCCTAAAACAAGCTAACATATCGTACTTATCATAATGTTCGAAAGTTTGGTTTTCTTCCATAATAATACTTAAAT